>JAQFVV010000053.1:3698136-4175636 GCA_028023455.1 Epiperipatus broadwayi | reverse complement strand
CTTAGCTCTTGAATCTGCCATTGTATTACTGCATTAAACTTATTAGGGCATTTAAATATATAATAACCTTACACAAAAATGTGTGTATAAGCTATAAAAGCAAATAATTTATATCTAAAATATTTTTCTCTTTTCTTACAAATGAAACATATTATAATACTAAAAAAAAACAGTTTATAATTAAAAGATGTATTTTTTACTTTAGTTTTTGATATATTATATAATTTATATTTCAATGTAAAAATTAAATTGGGTGCTAATACGCAACTAAAGATAAAATTTTTTTTCTTTCCAATTAAAGTAACAAAATAAGGCTGAGCACTTTCGAGTGTTACAATGCTTTCATATTCATTGGTTACCCCAGCTATAAGTACGAGAGTATTGTAACTCTCAAAAGTGCTCAGCCTTATTTTGTTTCTTTAACTGGAAGAAAAAAAACCTCTTTTCAGCTGCGTATTAGCGCACTATTTAATCTATTACTTTCATTGAAGTTTAAACCTCATATGATCTCAATATAAAGTAACTCCAATATAACTAATGGTCCTTAGGTGATATGTCATGCAAATTTATCATCCATTAGACATACACAATATATTTGCTCTACTTTAAAGTTATCCATTATAAGCATAAAAAATACTAAACATCTGATGACCATATTAATCATAACCCAAATAAATTTTCATCTATTGTCCTTTGTTAGTTCAAACATTTGATTGCACATACCCATTTAATAATCACCTTTATTTCTTTTATATTATGCAAGCTAATAATTGGAAGTTTCACTCTTCATAATGTTGTGCATCTTGTTTTATAATTATACATCTCTGATACTAGATCAGCAATTATACTTTAGTAATATCAATTGTATGCTAATTATTAGTATCCATGACTTTTTGTAAAAAGACACTATATACCAAACAAATCATCACATATCTTTCCTCATTCTTATTTGACAACAGACACAATATGATTTACAAAACTATATACACCAAAACTAGAAAATAATTTTTGGTGTTGGCATTACTATCTAGCATCGTTTGATCACACCTGATGTTTGAAGAATATGGTGATGGAATGGATTGTACTATTAAAATAAGTGTTGAATGAAAACCATAAGACCATAAGATTTATAATCAAATCCGTTCTTTGGTAAGCATAAAACTGGGGTCACTAAAAATACAATTGCTGACTTGGTGTCCAAGGCAAGGATGAAGAACCTGCAGATTTAAGGCCTCATGTGGCCTTTTTAAATCTCTTGTGGCTTTTACCCACAATTTAAAATTTGCAATGCAAAATCAATTTACTACAAAGTACATGTGGCACCATCGACCGATGGTATCAATTTTGACCGTACCTCAATCCCAATCTTTCCCTGTGGAACATAGTGTCATGTGTGTATTGCTGCTTAATTAAGGTTAATGTATCACCCACCATGTCTAGAAAAAGAAAGTTGAATGAAGAAAAGAGAATATTTAACGTTCAGTGGGAACTAGATTATTTCTTTATTTCCATGAAAGATAAAATAGTGTGTTTGCTGTATAATACAGTATTAACAAGTTTAAAAAAATCCAATGCAAGTCAACATTATTTAGCTCGTAAAGAACACAAATATGCCAAATTAGAAGGGAAAACTAGTCAGCACTGCAAAAATTTAAAAAAAGAAAAACTGCATCAACAGGCAGGTTTTAGTTTTTTTTATGAAGAATACTACTGCAGTTGATGTTATAAATGAAATAGCACATATACTTGGAAAAAAGGCAAACCATTAAGTGACATAAAAAAAATAAAAGAATGTATTGTTGAAGCAATTGACTGTTTAGATCCAAAAAGAGTTGATAAATATAAGAATTACCTCTTTCAAGAACTATATCTGATAGACAGTACGAATTAGCTCAAAATGTGACAGAATAACTTTGCACAATAATTGAAAATAATGATGTATATTTTTCAATAACTATAGATGAAAGCACTGATGGAACTGACACGGTTCAAGTATTATATTTGATTCGTATGATAACTAAAGATATTTAATGTTATGAAGAATTACTCGCATTAGGTACACTTACTGGAAGAACTCGCGGAAATGACATTATTAACAACTTTAAAGAAATATGCAGTCAATCAGAACTAAATCTTAATAATCTGGTCAGCATATGCACTGATGATGCACCTTCAATGAGAGGCAAGTGAGAAGGATTAGTTTCTTTGTTAAAAAAAGAAAATTCAAATTTGGAAAAGTTAACATAATTCTGCTGTATATTGAACCAGTAAAATCTTTGTGTTAAATCAACTATTTTGCACAATACTATGGATAAAGTTATTGCAATTGTTAACTTTATTTGAATGAATGCAGTGCATCGTAAATTCTGAAACATGTTTACATTAGATGATGAAACATATGGTGTTGATTCACCCTATGATTGTAGTTTGCTGATTATAAAGGGAACAAATTTTGACTAAAGTTTTAACTTTACAAAAACAAATTTTAACATTTTACAAGGAAAAAGAAAAATCATGCAAATTATCAGATAAAGAATTTTGTAGAAATGCTGCATTTTTGTCTGATATTATGGCAAAGCAAAATGATTTAAATATTTCCTTGCAAGGTAAAAACTAGGCATATATATATATGTGGCAAAAAATTCAGGTGTTTCAAAAAAAGTTGACATTTTTCAAAACTTATCTCACTTGAATGTAAAAATGAAGAACACTTCCCACAATTATCAAAAATCTTAAAACAAGCAGAAATATGAACCTGAAAACTTCGATGATTATACAGCTGTCTTGGATGATTTAATTGAAGAATATGTGGGAAGATTTTTTCAGATTTTGAAGATCATACTTTTGCAATGAAATTAGCTTTTGAACCATGCCTAATTGATATCTCAAAAACACTTGTGGAACTACAAATGGAATTGAGTTGGGAAAAGATAATATTATGAAATCACTTTTTGATAACAAAATAGATGCTATTGAAACATGGAAAAATGAGTTGAATACCCATGCTTATGTCAATATGTACACCATTTGTTTTCCTGCTTTTGAAGTACCTAGTGTTACAAATCAACATTTTCATATATGACACAAATTAAAAACCTGTTAAAAGTCACAGATAATCGATGCCCATTTAGATCAACTTAAGCTATGAGTTATGAAGCTAAAACCAAATATTCAATTACTTGCAAGCAAAAAAGAAATGCAAAGATCTCATTAACTTACATTATTTTATAAATCTAAAATAAAACAATTGTTACCAATTACCCAAATTTTTCATGTACTTATTTGCAATTCCCATAAAAATATTATTTTTTTTGTATTTTTGTTTATTATACAATAAATCCATAATAATATAGCAAATGATCATTTAAATAGAGGTTTAAAGTTATCAGGCTGCCATTTGATGACGACTTTTTATTTAGGTACTTATAACTGCAGATCACTTTCAAGTGAAGGAAGATTGCAAGAATTAGAAGAAGAACTCTCTTATATTAAATGGGATATTATTGGACTTTGTGAAGTTAGAAGAAAAGGTGAAGAGACAATTGATTTAAAAAGTGGACATATGCTCTATTATAAAGGCACAAATATTGGAAATACAAGTGGAGTAGGATTCATTATAAATAAAAAGTGGAAGAACAATATTGTGGAGATTGATGGTGTATCAGACAGAGTGGCAAGATTAGTTATACAACTTAATAGCAGATATCAAATGCAGATAATTCAGGTTTATGCCCCAACAAGTTCTCACAGTGATGAAGTAGTAGAAGATTTTTATATGGATGTATCAAAAGGCTTTTGATCAGAGTAAACAACATTTTAAAATTGTTATGGGAGATTTTAATGCTAGAATTGGTAAACAAATGAAAGATGAAAGTGTTGTAGGTAATTTTGGTTATGGTAATAGAAATGAGAGAGGACATAGACTTGTGGAGTTTGCAGAGAAGAAAAAACTTTATATTATGAATTCTTTTTTTGAGAAAAATGTTAGAAGGAAATGGACATGGAAGCATCCAAATGAAGGTACAGCAGAATTGGATTATATTTTGACTAACTTATTTCAAGATTGTAATGTTCTTAATAAATTTAACACAGGAAGTGATCATCGATTAGTAAGGGGTAAGATACATGTTAATGTAAAACTAGAGACACAAAAATTATTAAGAAAAACTATATTTACAGTTGATATTCCTAATCTTCAGAAACATTCTAATGAATTTAAATTAGAACTTACAAATCGGTTTCAAGTATTAGTAGATTTTGAACATGATTCAGATTTGAATCAAATTAATATGAAAATAACTGATACACTTTTAAAAACTGCAACAAAGATAGCTGGTAGAAAAAAGCAGCAATTGACTAATAAAATTTCTACTGAGACTAGAGAACTTATGAAGAAAAGAAGGAATATGAAGATATGCAAGAATGATGCATTAAAAAGAATTGAATATCTCGAATTTTGTAAAATGGTGCGGAAAAGAGTTGAAAATGATATAAGAAAGTATAACTGTGAACTAGCAAGAAAAGCTGTAGATATAAATAAAAGTCTTAAGAATGTAAAACAACATTTTGGTATTGGTAGGAAATTTATATCTGCAATAAAGAAAAAAGATGGAATTATTACTAAATAGAGGGATGACATTATGAAATTGGTAGAAGATTTTTATCAAGAATTATATAGTAATAAAGAACAAGTACCTCCTATATCTATTACATCTTCCGAATTGCCCAGAATTTTAAATGAAGAAGTGAGAAATGCAATTAAATGTATGAAAAAAGGAAAGGCTCCAGGTAATGATGGAATTATAATTGATATATTAAAAGAAGCAGGCGAAGAAACAGAAAAAATATTAGCAAAGTTATATACCAAATGTCTAAATGATAAAGATGTACCGGATGATTGGAAGAATGCAGTAGTAATATTAATATTTAAAAAAGGTGATAAAGAAGATATTAGAAATTACAGACCTATCAGCCTTTTATCAGTTTTATATAAAATTTTTACCAAGATAATTACAACTCGTCTACAGAGAACCTTGGATTTTCACCAACCAAGAGAACAAGCTGGATTTAAAAGTGGTTTTAGTACAGTAGATCATATTCAAGTATTGAGAGAAGTTATAGAAAGGACAAATGAATATGAGTTGTCATTATGTTTTGGATTTGTAGATTATGAAAAGGCATTTGATTCTATAAACATTTTTTCAGTGATTAAAGCATTGGATCATCAAGGTATAGATCCAGGATATTGTCATATTTTAAAGAATATTTATAAAAATGCAACAGCAACAATTAGATTACATAATGATACTGGGAAAGTCAACATTGAGAAAGGTGTAAGACAAGGTGACTCCATATCTCCAAAACTTTTTACAGCAGTGCTGCAAGAAGTATTTTGTGGATTAAAATGGGAAACTAAAGGAGTGAAAGTAAATGGAGATTATTTAAGTCATTTAGATTTCGCAGATGATGTAGTTGTTTTTGCAAATAATGCTTCCGAGCTGCAGGAAATGTTGCAGGAGTTATCAGATGAAAGTAGGACTAAAGATAAATGTTAAAAAGACTAAAGTAATGTTTAATCGATTTGCTAAAAATATGAAAATAAAGATTGATTATGATGAATTAGAAGAAGTTAAGAGTTACAAATACCTTGGTCAGATTATTAATACAGATGGAAACATAATAGAGGAAATTAATCATAGAATTAAACTTGGTTGGAGTGCTTTTGGTAGAAATAACTTGATATTAAAAGGAAATATGCCTATGTGTTTGAAAAGAAAGGTTTTTAACAAATGTGTTTTACCAGTTCTAATTTTATTTATAAAAAAATAATGTAACAGCATGTGTGCCCGATAGTAAAAAGCAAAATACAAAAAAAAAAAAATACATAAAAAGAACACCTTGCTCTTCTTTTTAAAATATTAACTGCCAGTTTTTTTTTCTGTTATTCTGGAAAAAAAAACATTGAAGAATTTATTGAAATATACTTGCCTTTTTTTTATTTTTATCAATTTCTATTTATTTATTTTGCCTTTTTTTTAAACCTATTTTAGTTATTTTTATTAATGCTTAAGAGTTAAAATTAAAACTTTTATTATATTTTTACATATTAAAAATATCTTTACAAGTCTAATAATAACTTAACATGATTTCTGCATTTAATTGAAAAACCACCTTATCATAATTAGAATACAGAATTTGACAAACTAGTATGTATAATGAAGCCACAAACTAGGCTATATTTTGTTCCAAGTCCCTCTCATGTTCAAACATATTTAGCATATAATAGCTCATTTTTGTTGATAAACATTGAGTAGAATAAAATATGTATTGTTTATTGAACCGCAATTGTACAGTATTTTTCAACATGCATATATATAATAACACTTTTTTGTATGTATAGTATGCATTTATAAATCAAAAGTATAGAATAAACAAAGTTTTAAAAAATAATACAGTTATTGATAATAAATTAAGGGGACACATTTGTATATATTTTACTAAGTCTGTGTTCACTTCAAGCATGCACTGAAGCAAAGAGAATAAACAAAAAAAGTTTTTTTTTTAAAAATAAAGTAATTAGCAAAATGTTTGACTTTTATTGCTATTAAATATACTTTGGGTTATATTCTTTTTTTTTTTCACTAATTTTTTTTCTTATAGAAACTAATATTAGTCTTAAATCATCAAAACATCACATGATCACTATTTCATATGCTTACACATGCTGCTAATAAGAGTACCAAACTTTCCATACAATAGTGCCATCAAATACAGTCTTCATAATCAATGGCTACAGGAAGCTTTGAACATAAAATCCCTAGTCATCCAGCATCCCAAAACTAGTTTCTAGCTTGTGGCTTTCATGACTATGATTTTTGAAAAACCAAAAACACCAAAATGTATAGATACTGATCTGAGTTCAGATCTATATGATTATATACAAGTGAATGAGCTTGGGTTGGAAATATTATGGTGTTTTCATCTTGGGTTCCTAGCTTTATGGTAAACTAAATAGGTAAAAAGGTGGCTGCTGAAGGGTTGCAATGGATCCTAAGATCTAGGCGCAGTCCTCTCGAATCCAAGGCTCCTCACTGATGAAAGCCACAAGCTAGAAACTAGTTTGGTAATGTCAGATGAATAGGTACTGAATATGGATTTTATTGCACAAACCTTCCTGCATCCATTGATTATGAAGGCTTCCACTTGGTGGCACTACTGTATGGAGAGATTGATAGTCTTATTAATACTAGTTTTGTTATCAAGAAATTAGGATTTATCTAATTTTCTTAATGTTTTAAATCATTTTAACTTTTAGTATGTTCTAATATTTTGTAAAACTTTTAGCATTACATTCAGAAAATATTTTATTACGCAAAATACTGCATATCAAATTTGAATAAAAGAAAAATAGAATGCATGTGCTTTCACCATAAACTGAAGTAATTTTATTAACATATGCAATTATGTATGGCATTCCAACACTAAAAAGCAGCTACTGCCATAAATTTATTTATAAATTTTCCTTTTTTTTAAACGTGTTCAGAGAAAGAAAAATAATTGTTCGAATATATAAAATTTGCAAAATTTAAAGTTTTTTTAAATTTATATTTTTGTTAGTTTACATTCTTCTTTGAATTGTATATAATTGAAGTTGTGTGATTAGATAAAGCATAATGTGTGGTGTCACTGTATGTGTTTAAATAAAAAAAACATTCATGTTCTAAGACTGAATTAGTCTTTAAATATTCAGCTGAAATAACAATTCATCCTGTTCAAGCTTTTATTCTTAGTAGTTCTTTTATAAACATATAAATTACTATAATATGATTAAAAAAGACATGCTTATGTTAGATCAAAATCTATAATTTTTTGTAATTAATATTATTTTGAAAAAGCGTTTAAGTCTACTTGGGATATATATACTGGAATAAGATAACATGAAAAAGTACAGGAAGCAAAAAATAATAAAACATATAAACAATGGGCAGAGTAGAATACCAATACTTTTTATTTCAAACCTTTAAAAAAATATGAGACATCTAGCTTTTAATTTTAGCTCTATAAAATGATGTATTTAATGCTACCACATATATAGAGGATTTGAACACAGACGTTCAAGCATTTTTCAACTACATGACACACACATGTATTTTGTGCTAAACCAGCACTCATCAGTTGGTCCAGATTATCATCTTCCACACATACATAATCAGTGCTCAGTTTATATTAATTATAGCAAATCTTCACCCTTTAATGGACAAGTTTCAATCTACTTCAACCTTTAACTTTTCTGCCAACCATATCATTGAAAATCTGATGATGAAAGCCCAAATCCCATGCTGATGCCAATATTGTTGCCACTATATATATACATTAATGATTAATTCCAAAACATTATATAATAATTTTTGTTGATTTTCAAATTATTGTTTCATAAACATTATTAGATTTTTATTCAGCTCAATAACAATGTATTTAACATGACATCTAAATAAAAATAATAAACGGATAACATTGTAGTACCACATTGATCCTCATATATTTATCTTTTTCAGATGTAGATTTTTGTACTTGAATATCATTTAAAAACAATACTATGAGATAGATTACTAATGACAATACAACAATCTTCAATTATTTAGTATATTTTTAGGGTAATTTTTGATAGCATAATATAGGGGGGGGGGAATTAATTAAATTGCAAAACAAAAGATAATTTTTATATTAGTAATACTTTTTTTTTCATTTTTTTATTAAACAGAAGGTTGTTAATTGCCTATTTGCCACAATGTGAAATATATATATATATTTAAAAAAAAATAGGTATATAATATGAAACACATTTATAAATTAGATTGCAATATATTTATCTAATTTATAAAAATATTAAAATAATATTTTGTCATACATCTATTTTTTTTTAAAAATTGTTTACTAATATATATATATAATTAACTTTAAAAAAAATATATATATAGCCTGTAATAATCCCTCAGATGTTTTAAAATGTTTTTCAGATTAGGGAAAATTTACAATTAATATCTTAATCATCTGTTAAATGACAACTTTTAAATATTATGCTTAATAAAATTTCCAATTTTTCTTATATGTTTTGGTTTTTTCTATTTTCTTCCTTAAGACGACCTAACTATTCTTCAATTTTTTTCTGTTCATTCATTATAAATCTTTAAAATATATACTCATAATTCTGTACTCTTTTAGTTATCAAATTAACATCATCTATTTTAATGAGTCAGAAAATTTTAGAAAAATGAATTTAAAATTTACTATATTATTCTAAATAGAAATTGAAGTTGTATTAAGTTTACAAAAACTTACAATATTTAACAAAAATTTGGTAAAATAAATATGTAAAAAATTCTTTTTACAACCACCAGGAAATAAAAAAACAACAGAGTATCATTGTTACAGAGTGTAAAAGATTGAAAAACTTAAATATTTTCAAAAGCAGTATAATATTTTTTTATCTATAATATAAACTGATAGATGTTAGACTTTCACACTTAAATTTTTTTTTAGAGGTGAGGAGATGATGATAATGATGATGGTGGTGGTGGTGGTGATGATGGTGGTGGTGGTGGTGGTGGTGGTGATGATGATGATGATGATGGTGGTGGTGATGATGATGATGATGATAATAATAATAATAATAATAATAATAATAATAATAAAGAAGAGATCATTTATATTAAATAAATGATTTGTACATAAAACTTATAGTAACAAAATAAAGCAAGATAAATCAACATATAAACTCAGTTATCTTTAACTTGCCATAAGAATTCTAATGATAATATTGAATTTAAACTAAAAACATCAAAATAGGCATAATCAGAAGTAAATAATCATCTAATCAAAAAATAGAAAATCTTAGGATGTCATTATAAATGCCAGAAAAAAAAAGTTTATTGATATTTAAAACTTGATTACACAATCAGTGATAAAACTTTTCTAAATTCTTTGAGTAAAACAAACATAAATAAATACATATATTTATATGCAAATACTTGAATCCTCTTTAGAGTTGCTTTAGCAATGCTTATAGGTTCTCAATTATCCACTTCACTTAATTAATATGTTTATTAATTGTGATTATAAACGTACATCTATTTTAAGAATAGCTATCTATTTTTTAAAACATTTTTTGTTAAAATGAAGTTTTATTTTTCATAATGATATGCAGTATATAAAATCCCTATCATGACATGAAAAATAAAAAATGAAAATTTTTGAGGGGAAAGGGAGACAAATTTAGAAATTAAGCTATCAATACCTATCATTCATGAAAATAGTATTTTTCCAGAATGATTTATCACTAACTTCGCTCTCAGACTATTCATAAGCATTACTATTGTTAGAATAAAATTCATTCATCAAATTGGTGATTGTCTCCTTTTTTCTTTCACCAAAGATTATATAGCCTTTTAATGAATTAAATCATTTCATAATACAATCAAAATAGGACAATTTCAACTTTGTTATTTCTACTTCAATTGAAAATTCTAATCTGATAGTCATTTGTTCATTTTTTTTGATGTCTGTGAAAAAATGAAAACAAAATTTTAGAAGGGGAAGGGAAACAAATTTAGAAATTAAACTATCAATACCTGTCATTCAGGAAAATAGTATTTTTCCAGAATGATTTATCACTAACTTCGCTCTCAGACTATTCATAAGCATTATTATTGTTGGAATAAAATCCATTCATTCTCAAAAGAATTTACTAGGAACACAGTTTAAAAGCATAAATACTGCAAAGCTACTTATTAATATTCTCTAAAGACATGATATCTGCTTTGAAAAAAAAAAAAAAAAAGTTATACTAAGAGTTTTCCTGCTATTAAATTTACTGACAATAAAAAATCTCTTAATTTTTATAAATTTAACATAATCTTTTATTTCATTGTAGTTTTTTTTTTTTTTTTTGCATTACCTGTTTAATATTTTGTCCAAATAAACTTTATAGTTTTAAAATTAACCCAATGCACAAATATCAATAATATAGAATAGGAAATCTACAACAAATCATTTTTATCAATCAATGAATCATTTTTTAGATGTTTATTTTTTAAAAAATTACATAATGAAAATGATCCCAAATAAAATTAACATAAAGAAATTAAAAAAATAGTAATATGATTATATATTGATATGCAAACAGAAAAAAACTATTTAGTAATTTTAACAATAGCATGGCAAGGATATAAATTAAAAGCATCTTAATATAAAAATATTTATTCTTTGAAATGATACATAAGATAATATTCATATAGTGCTAAAAATATATATTTAAAATCATTATGTAATATTTTCATGTAGTGACTGCCTCATTATGCATTCAACACCTATAATATTGGAATTTTTATCTTTCTTAACAATATTACTAAAGTTAGAATAAAAAATTTTAAGTCATTCTTTGAGTATCATAAAAATATAGTTAACTAAGATTTAAATTTCTGATTACACAGTTTACATGATATATTTATTTGATATTACAAAATCAAATAATTTTAGAATGTCCATGTAAATTGTTCATTGATTCTATTTTATTTATTAATTAACTTTTAAATATTTAATGTACCTGATTTCAGTCATTAAGGTAATAAATTATTAATTTCAGGGCTGCAGCTGATATATAATAGAAATTTTTGTCACAGCTTTTGTCATCCCTTCAATGATTTGAGCCCTTAGATTTAAAAAACCAAAATAGCCACTGTTAATGAAGGACAAAAATAGAAAGATGATGGTATTGCATATATGAAAGTAATAATTTTTCATTATATACATGCTTTAATAATATAAAATAATAAAAAGTTACAAGAAAAATATTTTTTATACTATGATTATACAAATATTTCTAACATTTTTATTATAATATTGTAACTTTTCTAGCCTTTAAGCTAGCAAACTTTTAAATTATATTAAATATAATTCTTCTAATATTTTATTTTCTACAGAAACTATTGATATAAGTAGATGATACTGAAATAATAACAATATTTGGAAAAGAATAAGTATGAGTATGGAATGAGTGCAGACAATTATGGAGAAAGAATTATTGATCATCCTCTCTCACTATTATTATTAATAAGATTGTAACATAATATATTTTAAATACACTATGTTTAAAGTGTGATATGATCCATATAAATAAATCTGTTTTAATTAAATACAGTTTATTAAGTTTTTTAATTCCATCAAGCAAGCATATATTAGACATCATATATATATATATAACAGATTTTTAAAAAAGATTTCTGTTTATTATTATTGCATTTTAATTTATTATATATTTCAATGATAGTGTTATTACAGTTTATTTAAAATAAATAATTACTGCTGAGAAAAAAACTACTATTCTTTTTCTATAAATCTTTGTGCCAAAAAATAATAAAATAATATATTAGGTATTCTCTGTATCAAAATTACTATACACGTATATCCAATTAAAATCTATCTTAAATTTATCCATTCTATGAAAATTTACAAAATAAGATGAAATAGTATAAGTATTAAATTTGACAAACTCTTTAAAAAAATTATTAAAGAACTTAGAAATCTCTTCAACAATACTAACAATAAAATCAAAAATAAATCTTAAAGCAAAACTTTTCTTTAAATCATTACATTGATCATCATTTCCTATGCATACACAAACTGTTTAAACAGTAATAAACTCTCCATAAAGTAGAGCAACCCAATACAAGACTTAGCAATCAATGGATGCACAAATCTTCTTGCATCCACTGATTACTAAATCTTGCGCTGGGAGCCACTACATAGAGTGTTTGTTAGTGTTAAAATTTTCCTTGTGAATTTTAATATTTATAAACATCTTAGCTGATATGAAATTATTAGGATAGCATTTTAAATATTCTAATCTACAAAATATTTTAACTTTTCCATTTTTCTCATAATAAATATTAAATTTTTCTCAATCTGCCAAGATTTTTATCTTAAAATATATTTACCATTAGTCAATTTTTCTTTATCTATTTTCTCTTTAAAAACAATCTTTTCATAATAAAAAAAATAGCTAGCTTTATTTTCATAAGAAATAACTGCACCATCAGTTATTAAACTTACTTTGAGATATATAACCTTTTCTGCATTAATGAAAATTTTTCTCCATTACCAGAATATGAATTATTGATATGACTATTCTATTAATATTATTCTATAATCTTTCTCTCTATAATCTTCACATTTAATCAAAAATAACCCCATTGCATGTTTATTACAAAAATAACTATTTTAGGTATATTTTTTTATATATTTACATCTTATTTATTACCATTATTTAAAACTCAAATTGAAGCCATTTTTTAATTAGTGATTTTGTGTGGAACCTGAACACCAGTTTACACTGGCCCTGATTATTTGATGATAAACATAATTATTATTAGATATTAATATATTACACAACCACATACAAAACTTTATAAATACCTCATTTAATATTTTTTCTAATTATATGTTTCAAATGATTGTTAGGTTCTAATGTTAGTAGTTTACAATACATACGAAAAATAAATTTAGTTCAAAATGAGATATTGCAATTCTTGTTTATTTTCAAAATACCCAATCTTAAAAATATTTAAGAGTAATTCTCAAGATTATTATTATAAATATTAATGTGATTTAAGCCAAATTTTTTAGTTAATTTTAAAAAACCTAAGCTAAGTTTACTATTTTTAAAAAAATTGATTTTTCTTTTCATATAGTTTCATACATATATACACACATGTACACACATTTATAAATACATTTGTCTTTGGTTGATGTTACCACCAAAGCCCACCTGATTAAATTCTCTTTGTATTTGGTGACCCTGAGGAGAGAAATATACTCGTTCATCCATTTGCTTATTATTATTATTGAAATGACGATCATTCATGTGGTCTATTATTTTTCTTTGATTATTTTGAACAAATTGTTGTTGAAATTGATCTACAACTTGCCGATTATATGGTTTTTGTTGTTGGAAATTTGGTCTGAGATCATCTGACAATTGGTGAATGTCACCTCCTGCTAATTGTTTTTGATCATTGGTTTCTTTAAACGAATCATTCTCATGTGGCTGATGCTTTTCTGTATCACGGCGGCGAAGTTGTTCATCTTCATCAATGATATTTTTTTCTTTCATTTGCTTATTCTGAAAAATCAAATGGTTAATTAGCATTTAATAATTAAACAGAATAAAAATTAGAAACATTTTAATAATAAACTTTGAAAAAAAAAAAATCTAATTTAATATATTTATGTATAAAGATGATGAAGCATTAAGTATTTATATAGGTCCATATGCAAAATAAATTGTAAAGAAAATATATTAAATAAATTTATGATACAAATAAAATACAGCCTACCAACAATATCAAAAATTGCATTTTCAATAACCTTTTCAATTAAAAAAATTTATAATATAAAAGAATTAGAAATTTGTAGCAGCAGCTATTTTTTTTTGCCTAGCAAAACTATCTCTAAGTTTTCCAATTAATCTCACATTATCATTTGCCACATTTATGCAAATTTTACAGTGAATTTCTTTTCTAAACTTTAAGTATTTGTAAGTTCATTTACAATGGTCTCAAAACAAAGTTATTGATGATAGCAATTCTTCTAAGTCTAAAAGAAGATGTGAAATACTTCCTTTAGATAAAAAAAATAAAAGTGAACGATCTAGATTTTAAAGAGAAAAAAATCCTATATTGAAGTAATTCAATTATTTTAATAAAAACAATCAGATATCACAAAACTGTAAAAAAGAATGAAGGAAGAAAGGATTTAAACTCATTAAACTAGTGACATTACATTCATATGATGTGAAGTATTTAGGAAATACTGAAAAAACATTAAATTCGTAGATGGAGGATTAATAAGATCTGAAAAAGCATTAAATTTTTGAGTGGAGAAAATGAATTAAAAAAATGGTCAGCAGACAATAACTTACTGCATCAGAAAACATCCATAAAAAGAATGTCATCAATCCATTTACTGCAAGTAAGATGGTTATACAGATTCAGAAATCAGTATAAACATAAATACAAAGCTCTTCATAACTTTTTTAAGCTTACTAAATTGTTGCCATTATTACTGAAAATTTTCATTTTCCAATTCACGGTGCAAACACTATCACTGTGATCACAAAACAAATTGACTTTTGCTTTATATAAACAAACACAATAAGAAAAAACATTACAAATGATATTACTTAAACATTGTATATTTTGCATTTTATCATCAGCGTAACAGTAAGTTTAATTTTTTTGTTTTGTTTTTTGAGAAACAATAATTGAGTGAACATTCACATATATACACAGACAAATTTATTTCAGTCAAAAAATATGTGAACATTAATTATAACTATTTACTCTTTTTTACTAGTAATTTTTGTTAATATCCTGATGTGTATAATTTTAAATTTAAATTGCATTAAATGTATTGAGATAAATTAAATTCATAGCACACAAAGTAGTGTGTGCATGCATATATATTTAAAGATTGAAAAAAAAAATAGAAATGAACAAAATTAGTTATACAATTACTTGGAAATAAAACTTGGAATGATTTGGGTATTGATTAAGTAATAATCTTGTTTGAAATAGTATATTATTTAAAATCAAATATAAAAAAGGGAATCTCTATTTAGTGCAAATAATTTTATCTCACTTTTCTAGTTTTGATAAAAAAGTAAAATATTTCAATGTAATAAAGAAAAATTTTTTTTGGATAAAACAAAGTGTTTTCTTTATAATAAACAATAATTATACATTTAAACCTATAATCTGTTTTTAGTTAGTTTTAATGAATGTAAATTGAAAAATAATTAACTTGTTTTTTATCAATCAAGATGGATTATCTTGTTTTTAAAGTCCAGTATATACTATAAATAATGAGTTCAAATTATAGATGGATTATTAGATTGGAGAATGCAGAAAGACAGCTTCCAATTCTATGTTAGTCAAGTTTAATTATTTACAATTTTATCAATGCATATAGGATATAAGAGGAAAGGAAGAATATAATTCTACTTCATAAAAAAGATAGAATACATTGAAGATTAAAAAAACAAGATCAAAGGAAGAAAAAATATTTGGATATATGAATATATAAATGAAAAAGATTGATTAAAATAAATAAAATAAGCATTGTTACAGTGATAAAGAAAGATGGATTTGCCTACTAATTATTAATAATTTTATCATGCATATAAAAAATAAATACATTGCACATAATAAGTAAAAAATTCATCAAGTTGTTGATGTAGATCTAAATACTGATACAGTAAAATCAAGAATATAAATGCCATGCAATGCTAAACTACCATTAACATTGATCAACTATTATTCCAGTCATAGATATTTACTTAATTTTTTCCAGATACCTTTGGACAGAGTAATTAACATGCATAAAAGCATTATTCAAGAGTAATTGAGCATTATAATCAATAAAATATGATTTTTGATGCGATTTTTCTGTGTTTATTATTCTTTTTAATAGTACATTTTTTTAATATTAGTGCTCATTAATACACCATCTACAATTCCTTAGTAATATTCTAATAAAAAGTTCAAGGCCCTCTTCCTAAAAAATATTCTAAAATGTTATATTAAAAACTATATCAAAAATTAACAATAAGGTGATGTCTAAGATGATAAATGTGTGTGTGTGTAAAATTCAATTATCAAAAAGAAAAAAAACCTGTGAATCAAATATCATAAGCTATTTTTCAAATTATAATCTAAATAATTAATATTATAAATATATATATTACCTCAAATGATAGTTGCTGTTTTAACTGATTAATTATTTTCTTGTTTTCCTCAATTTCATTCTAAATTAAAAAAAAAAAGTAAATTTAATGCAATAGGGAAAAAACAAAAAAAACCAAACGTGCTCATAAAACTGAAATTAAAAGACCAAATGTTTTTTAAAAATGTGTAACTGTCCCTCTAAAACCGTTATTAATTACCATTTTAAGACTAAGTTTATTTTTGAAGCACAGAAATGCACTCTTTCTATATTTATAATTTATTCTTTCAAACCTGATATTTATTTGCATTATAAACAATGAGTGTGTGTGTGCGCGCGCTAATATATGCACATGAATATAATCTCATGCATTCATAAACAATGACTACTTTATTTCTACAAAATGGACTAGCAAAAAAAGAACTATGAAACAGATTAAAAAATTCATTATTACAACAGCAATATACTGCATTTTTTCCCATATAAAAACACATTTTAATTCTTAGTACATTATTTAGTTAAATATTGTTTGTTTTTTTTTACCTTAAAAAAAGGCTCCAAACAAATCTTGGAAAAGCTAGTTAATTTAATAAAATAATACTAATAAAATCAATAATTTTAATAATTATATTTATAAAGCTCATACTAGTTACTTAAAGTAATATATATTAAGGCTACACCTTAAAACTATGCATCTGAAAAAACCACAGTAGGGACCTCTGCAAATCTTTAACACAAGATTTATTTAAAAGACAAGAATGGTCAAAAATATAATAATTATATTTATAAAGCGCATATTCGTTACTTAAAGTAATATATATTAAAGCTTGCTTTTAAATAAATCTTGTGTTAAAGATTTGCAGAGATCCCTACTGTCGTTTTTTCAAGAGCATAGTTTTAAGGTTGTAGCCGTAATATATATTAATTTTTATAATTATTTAAAAATAGTATTTTTTATATATAAATAAGAAGTAAACAATTAGTTACTTAAGTTAAATTGCAAAATGGTCATATTTCAAATAGATGGGTTTAACTTCAGATATGTTAAATTTTATAATTTAAAATCCAAAAACAATAACTATATTGTTTGTAATCTAGTTTTAGATTTTCTAAAGTAATAAAATTATTCATTTCATTTTTCAATTAACATTTAACTTTTATTGACAGACCAAAAGTGTTCTATAAGCATGAATGAAAGTATGTATTAACATATGCATCATCAATCATAAGTTTTAATATCACTATAGAAGTCGCTCTATCCCTTATATTATTCTTCAAACATTAATAACTATTTTCTTTCATAAAATCATATATCAATTATTGTTTTCCTTTTCTTAGTTTTTTCTATAACAATTTTCTATAACAAATATATTTGTTTCTTCATGTATAAATCATCATCATCATCATATTATTATTATTATAATGATGATGATAATAAAATTTCTGAAATCATTACTATTGAAGCGGTAAATCTGTAGTACATATTTAACTTCACTGCTTGATGACACTACAGACCTTTAAAGTAGGGTTTGAACCAGTTTATATTTTTATTTGGTGATCCAGGAATGTTAAGCACACACATACACGTATAACTTCCACTCTGCTTATTCAAAATGGTCATGTTTAACCAGTTGTGTTATTATTTTAACTCAAGTATACTTTATTTCTAAGCTTGTAAATTCCCTTCACTCAGATAATTGTGTATATATATTACAGATACAAAAATTAATATGATTAATGAAAAGCTAAAGCAATGCCAGAAAGTTCTAGAAAGTATTATTGTAATTTTAAAAAATGTCATTCTTATTTAATTATTTCAAGTCAAACTAACAAAATCACATTCTTAAAGCTATTTCCAATTTTAAGAAATGCATTTAAATAATGCTTTCTGGAATGTATTTGTTTACTTCTTCCAATTTTGCCAAATTTCAAGTATAGGAGGAGTAAGAGTTTTTGGTACGCGCAAGATGAGAGCTCAGGTCACTCAATCATCTTGTGTTCGATTAGATAGTGAAATCAGAATGAATTCTGAATAAAGCAAAAATTTGCCTTTCCTGATCTTACATTGCCTCGTATTGCCTTTACGCCACACCATCATCACTTGAGAACTGTTCTGTTTAAATGTGAAAGAACAATTGGAAGATGCCTACCATTATTTTGTTAATATTGTGCCTTGCTGATCGGGCTTTTGCATCTAAACTTCATATATGTTATTCTAAATGACTGCCATATTATCTAAAAGGTAATCTGTTTTGCCGAAGAATGAACTCTGAATATTCCTCATTTCATTCCTAAATTCTAATTATATTCGTAATGTAATCTTTTATTTATCTGGTAACTATTTTCTCTCTAAAGTTTTAAAATCTCATTCTATAAACGCTAGCACAGAATTATGTATTTTAAATCTATCATTAGCTTTTAAGTTTCATGCCATAGTTATCTTATTTTCATATGGCAAAACTTATTTTAAACTATGTATTTTCATGTGACAAAACTTATTTTAAACTATGTATTTTATTGAATTAATTTTAGTATGCTAATGTTTCAATCTAGCGAACTTATTTCAGCCACCATTCCAATATTTTGGAATATTTAAATAGTTAAATGTAAAATTTCTTATTGAACGCTGTTTGTTCGATTGAATTTTTTGAAATATATGCTTAATGGCAGATTGTTTGGGATAAGATAAACTTTTTGTTGTTGACGCTATTGATTTAAATGCATTTTATGTTAAATAAATATGATTATTAATCTATTTTAATAATTATTTATTGCTTTCATGCCATTGAGCATTAACTTGCTTATAATATACTATCGTTTAAGAATACTTGGGGCTTGTTAAATAGGAAAATAATATTCCCCCATCTTCTATATTTGAGATCTTAATTTGCTAAGGTTATATGTACATTGCTGAGTGGGTTAATATTTTGTCATGGCATTACGCATGATATTATTACTTTATTTAAGCTTAAATTATTGCATTAGTCATTTAAAACTTAAGCCACATTCGCGTTGTTTACTTATGGTAGCATTTTAAAAAATTTGTATTTTGCTTTATCATATTTATTCCTCTGGAAGTCCTGAATTTTCTTCATGTAACTTGTCTAAGAATGAGGTTTGGTAGCACCGACCCCAGGACAAACGTTAGATTGTTAAGGCTCTGTATGGGAAACGTCGACAAGTTCGAACCATAGCATTCTTACCACTCGTCTCCTCAAGTATCGTCATTATAGATACAAGCGAAATCTTATATATGATAAAGCCTTTCAGTCCAAAGATGGACATGTTCTCCATTTCTAGTGCTATCATTGTAGTCAGCACTGCGAGTTCTTTTTCTTATGTGTAGTTCCTATATTATCTATAAGATGTGGCGCAGTGATGTTTGTAAACCATTCACTTAATAATTAATAGAATATTTTTAGGATTGTCACAGTAAAGCTTATTTAAGCTAACCCCTTCCTCATTTGTACAGGCCCAGATGCGCTCATGAACGATAAATTGTTTGTCATATCAAGAGTAAACCTCTCTTTGGAGGTGAATTTATAGATGTCTTTTATCATTACTTTAAAGTAATGGTCATAGTGTTGATAACATTAATTTATTGTTATTTTGTAGCTCATTAGCGTACTAAGCCATTTGCCTATGTGCAAACTATTAACTGCATGAAATCTGTGATATGTCTCTGATGTAAATTAAAAATGTTTATGTTCATTAAATTATTATTGTTAATAATTACTCACGCGTTGTGTCTTACTGAATCTCTTTCATTGAATCTCATTTGTTCTTATAATTACTTTAAATGAACATTATCCCTGAGTTGTTCTGTCCTTGCTCATTCTGGATGGAAACTATATTATAATTCATGTTTCTTTTGCAATGCTAGCTGTTTGCAATTCATTTAAATTTATAGATTTTCCCTTCATATAAGGTATTTGACTGAGCCAAGATTTGATATTATTTATTTATAATAATTAACCTGTAGATCTCATATTTCTCCGCTGTGTCTGTGGGACCGGAATGAATAAAATTTCATCTGTTATCATCAGAAGTGTTGTTTATAATGTTATAGTTTTAGAGAAGAGCAAATAGGACAGAATCCATGATTGCTCCTGATCTGTGTATCTCGGGCATGAGTGGATTTAGAGTATTTTTGCTTAGATTCTAAACCTTGTTAAATGAACATACAATTCTGACCGGTACAATATACATACAATGTGGTAGGCCAACAGGTCTACTCTTTAGCAGAATTGTGTCTAGTAAACCCCTTAATCACTTTGAATGCAAGCTCCTCCCTAGATACTTCACACTACCCTCAACTTCATTTACCCTCAATACATTGATGATGTCTTTGTGGCTGGTTCCAAGCCATTAATTCTCAATATCAAATCAACCCTCGAAGAAAAATCCACATTAGTTTGGACCATAAAGTGAAAAGATCACCATAGGGAATTGAAATATCATTCTAAGCTATAACATGTGCCTTAAACCATTAGAAATTTGAGACTTTACACATTCTAAATCTATCTCTCTGAGCTCTCAGTTTGAAACTTCTTGAAAAGCTAATATTGAGCAAATAACTGAAAAACTTGACCAGCCTAGGCTTCTAAGTACAATTACCTTACAAGAAGAATGAAACAATTTTATTGTAAGATGAATGCAAACTGGCCCAAAGATGACAAACCCTGGTCTTGAATTCTATATATCCCTCATATACAAAATCCTCTCACTAACACATTATATAAACATCCACATCCTCCTTCTACTAATAGATTAATAAACAATTCCAAGGATAGGCTTGACACTGATCAAATTCCAAATACCGTATATAAAATTATATGCCCCCATGTTGGTTGCAATGTCCTATATTATGGTGAATCTTGTGCATTCCTCTCCATTCAGTTTTCATAACACCGATATCTATATAGAAGAGCCTCAGAAAAGTCTGAATATAAGTCAATTTTCTTACAGCTCCAGAACATTACTGGTCATACCTTTGAATCTTTATCTGCCACATTTGCAAGGTCAAAGAATCTTGGCACATAGCTAATAACAACAAAGCTATAAACCAAAAGAAATCATGCTTCCCCCTTTCTATGAAATGGACTCTCTAATTTACATAGGCTTTCAATATATTTTTGCTCATATATATATACACACTACCATTTTTTCCCCATGATCATTCTAATGCTATGACTATTGAAGATATTGAAAGCTCCCGAAAGTGCTTAGCTACCTTGTATTATCGTTATTCAATTATAGCTTTTCCTTGATCCTGTGTTTCAGTGCACATAAAATATATTACACTCGTTTAAGGAAAGTCTCATATCTTTATAATTACAATATACATACAATAATACTGACATTAGCATTCTTATGGAATAATGTGTCATTCCATGTAGGATATATTTTTACAAATAATTATTAAATTGATGGTTAATTAACAGCATTTATCATTTATTCAACACATTTCTGAAAACAATTTAAATTAAAGAATGTGATATTTTGGTTTAAATATATGGAGAAATAATAAAATTGAATATAAAATGTTAATATTCAATGGTTAGAGACTTTATTAATTCTTTTCAAAAGTTCCTAGCATTCATAAATTAGTTCAAGAATAAGTTAAGGTAGAAATATATACTGAGAAAGTACCAAATACTATATATAAAAGATATTTTAAATATATTAATTAATTTTAAACACAAGTGGAAAAAGAAAGAAAAAATATATGAATTTATATAAATAATAGAATGCATGAAATGATGATTTCATCAATTGCTTCTATATTTTAATATGGCATTTAATGCAGAACCAAAATACTGACAAATAAATTACTAATGAAAATAATTATTTTCACAAAATCAATGTATGTAATATTATATTAAGAATAATGTATCTATATGAATAGTTTATCCTGGAGAAATTTAGAAGTTTGTTTTTAAAAAAATGCATGAGCGTGAAATATTGTAAAGGAAACTACAGAATACTGACAATAAGATGGAATGAGCCAGATTCAATGGGCGTTTTTGTTTTGATAAGGTGTCTATTTTGTAAATTGAGACTGACTAGAGAGAGAGAAGAAATCGGAGGCATAATTTATAATTATGTAGTATAATTTGATAAATTAATGATTAAAATGAGAAATATTTAGAGGTTTGGCAAAATCATATATGAATGATAGTATATAAAAATTAAATATGAATTATAATTTTATTTGAAAATAGACTATATATATACTATAATTTATCATTTATTTACATAATTAATATTGATATACTCACATCAATATCTTAAATACCTCAATTTACTAATACACCACTACACATCCCATCTTGATTATTCCATGTACATTAAATAGAAATTCGCAGCTTTATGCATCCAGAATCGACTACACCTCTTTTTATAAACTAGCCAGCCTCTCATCATTTCTATTTTGAAATTATTCCCTATATAAATATGAATCCACACAAAAAGCTAACATAGAATCACATATCAAAGATCTTACTTCTGTTGATTTAAACATTGTCTTCTAAATAAGAAAATAAAGTAATTTCACAGTAAGCTTAATTCTTCCCCACTTTGATGACAGGTGATGGTTATTTCTACCATATAACCCTACACTCAACAAAACATTCAATAAAATATTTTCCCCTACTTCCCACTCGCTTTTTGCACCCCCCCTCCACCAACAGACTCTGAACAACTCAAGGGACAGACCTGAACCTAATCACACCCCTTGCACATTATATGGAATCCAATACTCCCAGACAGGATTATGGGAAATCTTGGGCGTCTTTGTCCACATGCGTTGCAGCACCGATATGCATATAAAAAAGCCACAACCAAGCTAGAGTATAGCTCAGTCTTTTTCAAGCATCAGAAATCCACAAGACCTTTCTTCATCCTGTCCTCTGCAGCCATTTAATATTCAGAGAAATGACTGTAGGCAAATCAGAAAGGCATACTATATAGCTAACACCTCACACTCTATCAACTTAAAGATTCATCCTTCCTCTCCTCTCCAGAAAATGGAATCTTTGAGTCTAACAACACACTTCTATTTTACATAAATTTAAAATATTCTCCGATATACATATAAAAACTTGCACATCTTTTCCACCACCTTATAATATTCTTCAGTTATGGATATGAGAACAGTAAAATAAGCTCTTGAAAGCGCTTAGCCTTAGTTTTGTTTTTCAAATTTATAAACTTTTCTTCAGCTGCATCTTAGCACACTATTTATTATTTATTACATTTCATAGAAATGAATTTCTTTAAATATTATAATATTAATTTATTGTTTTATTATATACAAGTTATGTTTGACATTACATATTTACATAATGTAAAACTATTATTTACACCAGAAGTATTAAATAATTATAATAAAAAAAAAGATTTATCTAACAAAATATATTTAGCAGTAAAATTAAAATGTTAAATAAATTAAATATTTTCTTTAAAATAAATAAATGTTATAGTGAAGACAAAAAAGCAAAAACTATTCTAAAAATATGGATAGGACAGCATTAGATAAGAATTTAATAGCACTACTGTCTAATGTTTATTCAATCTTAGAAAAATTGAGAGAACTGAAGCAAACTATAAGGAATTTTCTATAGTGATGAAGACAAAAAAGCAAAAACTATTCCAAAGATATGGATAGGACAGCATTGGATAAGAATTTAATAGTACTACTGTCTAATGTTTATTCAATCTTAGAAAAATTGAGAGAACTGAAGCAAACTATAAGGAATTTTCTTCTGAATTAGCATTGGGGGTTTTTTTTTTGTTTTATTTTACATTTATACATGCACAAAATATTTAATTAGTTTACATAATTAATAAGTGAAATATTTAAAAAGCTAGTTATTTTTAATAAAAATAAATAAATAATGAACTAGAAACTTACATCTTGTTTATACAAAACAAAAATTTAATAAATAAAAAGGACCCAATATTATTAAAAATTTAGTGGAAAAATAAAAATAATCATGTATTATTTATTAATGATGAAATTCTTAGGAAAATTAACTTAATAATTAAATGTGGCTCAAAAAGCTGTATGACATATATATGTATGAATAACAAAAAAAAAAAAAAGTGAGAAAATATAAATAAAATTTTATTAATTTCCTAAATCTATTAATAATCAGTTCAATAATTTCATATTTAATAACTCTACTAAAAGTATATTAAATGGTATCATCATCATCAACCATTATCAATCCACTGCAGGATGAAGGTCTCTCCAAGTTCAATACATCTTTGATCATTAGCTTCTCTTCTCCACATCACCCCTGCACTTTTTATTTCATCCATCCATCCATCTCACATGTGGTCTCTTTCTGAGTCTTTTACAATCTCTTGGAATCCAGTTCAATAAGATTTCAATTGACGATCTATTATCATCTCTTTTAGCAATATACCCAACCCAACTCCAGTTTTTTACTTTTTTCAATGAGGTCAGTAACACCTGTTTGTTCTCTTACCCATATAGTGTTTTCGATCTCTTCCTGTTACTCCCAACATGCATCTCTCCATACTTCTTTGAGTGGTCTGAAGTCTCTGTATTGCTCTTCTATTAAGTGTCTAATTCTCAGATCCATAAATAAGAACTGGTAAAACATATTTATTAAAAACCTTGTTTTCAAACACATAGGCATATTTCCTTTTAGTATCAAGTTATTTCTACCAAAAGCACTCCAAACCAAGTTTAATTCTATGATTAATTTCATCCATTATGTTTCCATCTGTATTAATAAACTGGCCAAGTATTTGCAACTGTTAACTACTTCTAACTCATCATAATCAATCTTTATTTTCATATTTTGAGAAAATCCATTAAACATTACTTTAGTCTTTTTAATATTTATCTTTAGTCCTACCTTCATCTGATAACTCCTGCAACATTTTCTGCAGCTCTAAAGCATTATTTGCAAAAACAACTACATCATCTGCAAAATCTAAATGACTTAAATAATCTCCATTTATTTCACACCTTTAGCTTCCCATTTTAATAATCCACAAAATACTTCTTGCAGCATTGCTATAATAAGTTTTGGAGATATGGAGTCAGACTGTCTTACACCCTCCTCAATGTTGACTTTCCTAGTATCATTATGTAATCTCATTGTTGTTGCATTTTTATAAATATTCCTTATAATATAACAATATCCTGGATCTATACCTTGATGATCCAATGCTTTAATCACTGAAGAAATGTTTATAGAATCAAATGCCTTTTCATAATCTACAAATCCAATGCATAATGGCAACTCATTCGTCCTTTCTATAACTTTTCTCAATACCTGGATATGATCTACTGTACTAAAACCACGTTTAAATCCAGCTTGTTCTCTTAGTTGGTAAAAATCCAATGTTCTCTGTAGAAGAGTTGTAATTATCTTGGTAAAAATTTAGTATAAAACTGATAAAAGGCTGATAGGTCTGTAATTTCTAATATCTTCTTTATCACCTTTTTTAAATATTAATACTGCATTTATCCAATCATCTGGTTTATCTTTAACATTTAGACATTTGGTATATAACTTTGCTAAAAAAATTTCTATTTCTTCACCTGCTTCTTTTAATATATCAATTATAATTCCAACACTACCTGGAGCCTTTCCTTTCTTCATTACATATAATTGCATGTCTCTCTTCTTCACTTGAAATGCTGGGAAATTCGGAAGATGTAATAGATATAGGAGGTACTTGTTCTTTATTACTATATAATTGTTGATAAAAGTTTTCTATCCATTTCATGATGTCATCTCTCTTTTTAGTAATAATTCCATCTTTTTTTCTTATTACAGATATAAATTTCCTACCAATACCAAAATGTTGTTTTACACCCTTGAGATTTTTATTCTCTTCTACAGTTTTCCTTGCTAGTTCACAGTTATACTGTCATATATCATTTTCAACTCTTTTCTGCATCATTTTACAAAATTCGAGATATTCAATCCTTTTTAATGCATCATTTTTGTATATCTTCATAAATTCTCTGGTCTCAGTAGAAATTTTATTGGTCAATTGCTGCCTTTTTCTACCAGCTATCTTTGTTGCAGTTTTTAAAAGTGTATCAGTTATTTTCATATTAATTTCATTCAAATCTGAATCATGATCAAAATCTACTAATACTTGAAACCGATTTGTAAGTTCTAATTTCAATTCATTAGAAAGTTTCTGAAGAATAGGAATATCAATTGTAAATATTGTTTTTCTTAATAATTTTTGTCTCTGTAGTTTTGCATTAACACGTATCTTACATCTTACTAATCGACGATCACTTTCTGTATTAAATTTATTAATAACATTACAATCTTGAAATATGTATTTTCTGTTAGTCAAATTATAATCCAATTCTGTTGTACCTTCATTTGGATGCTTCTATGTCCATTTCCTTTTAACACTTTTCTCAAAACAGGAATTCATAATATAAAGTTTTTCTTTTTCAGCAAACTCCGCAAGTCCATGTCCTCTCTCATTTCTATTACCATAACCAAAATTACCTACAGCATTTTCATCTTTCATTTGTTTATCAATTCTAGCATTAAAGTCTCCCATAACAATTTTAAAATGTTGTTTACTCTGATCAAAAGTCTTTTGTACATCCATATTGAAGCAGTAAATCTGTAGTACATAATTTAGCTTCACTGCCTGATGACATTACATACCTTTAAAGTAGGGTTTGAACCAGTTTATGTTTATTTGGTCATCCAGGAATGTTAAGCACACACACTTACACATGTGACTTCCACCCTGTTTATTCAAAATGGTTATGTTTAACCAGTTGTGTTATTATTTTAACTTAATTACATTTTATTTCTAAGCTTGTAAATTACCTTCACCTAGATAATCGTGTATGTGTGTATATGTATTACAAATACGAAAATTAATACGATTAATGTAAAGCTAAAGCAATGCCAGAAAGTTCTAGAATTATTACAATTTAAAAATGTTGGTCTCATTTAACTATTTCAAGTCAAACTAACAAAAATCATATTCTTAAAGCTATTTTGAATTTTAAGAAATATGTTTAAATAATGCATATTTGTTTACATCTTCCAATATTGCCAAATTTCAAGTGTAGGAGGAGTAAAACTTCTAGGAACGTGCAAAATGAGTTCAGATCACTCATTCTCTTGTGTTCGATTAGAGAGTGAAAACAAAATGCATTCTGAGTAGAACTAATTTGCCTCCCTGATCTTAAATCGCCTTTGTCCTGCCATGCCATCGCTACTTGAGAACTGTTATGTTTAGCTGTGAAAGAACTATTGGAAAATGCTTACCATTATTTTGTTAATATTGTGCCTTGCTGACCTTCGTATACGTTATTCTAAATGGCCGCCATAACTTCTAAAGGTAATCCGTTTTGCCGAAGAATGAACTCTTAATATTCCTCACTTCTTTCCTAAATTCTAATTATATTCATAATGTATTCTTTTATTTATATGATAACTGACTATAAGCTCAGTTATCATCGTTAAATTTATGATTTTCTCTCTAGAGTTTTTTAAAAATCTCGTTCTATAAAATGCTGGCACAGAATTATGTATTTTAAATCTATCATTAGTTTTAAAAGTTTCACGTTTTAGTTATCTTATTTTCATGCGGCAAAACTTATTTTAAACTATGTATTTTATTGAATTAATTTTAGTATGCTAATGTTTCAATCTAGCGAACGTATATTATTTCAGCCATAATTCCGATATTTAGAATATTTAAATAGTTAAATGTAAAATTTTCTTATTGATCGCAGTTTCGCTTGATTGAATATTTTGAAATATATGCTTAATGATGGATTGTTTAAAAAGTCATATTATGGGATAAGATAAACTTTTTGTTATTGATGCTATCGATTTAAATGCATGTTATGTTCTCTAAATAATTCTGATTATTAATCTATTTTAATAAATATTTATTGCTTTCATGCCATTGAGCGTTAACTTGCTTATAATATAATATTGTTTAAGAATACTTGGGGCTTGTTAAATAGGAAAATAATATTTTTTCCTCTTCTATATTTGATATCCTAATTTGCTATGATTTTACGTACGTTGCTGAATGGGTTAATATTTTGTCATGACGTTTATGCATGATACTGTTATTTTATTAAGCATAAATTAATGCATTAGTCATTTAAGACTTAAGCCATATTCGCGTTGCTTACTTATGATAGCATTTTCAAGAATTCGTATTCTGCTTTATCATACTTATTCCTCCGGAAGTCCCGGATTTTCTTCATGTAACTTGTCTAAGAATGAGATTTGGTAGCACTGATCTCAGGACAAATGTTAAATTGTTAAGGCTCTGCATTGGTAACGTCGGCAAACGTATCATGGAAACCTTACCACTCATCTCTTCGAATACCGCCTTGTTATAAATACAAGTGGATTCTTATATATGATAAAGCCTTCCAGTCCAAAGACGGACATGTTTTTCATTTCTAATGCTATCATTTTAGTCAGCACTGCGAGTTCTCTTTCTTACATGTAATTCCATATTATCTATAAGATGTGGCGCAGTGATGTTTGTAAACCACTCATTTAATAATTAATAGAATATTTTAGGATTGTCACAGTAAGTCTTATTTAAGCTAATCCCTTCCTCATTTGTACAGGCCCAGATGCGCTCATGAACGATAAGTTGTTTAACTGTCATATCAAGAATAAACCTCTCATTGGAGGTGAATTTATAAATATCTTTTCATCATTACTTTAAAGTAATGGTCATAGCATTAGTAACATCAATATATTATTATTTACAGTTCATTAGCATACTAAGCCATTTGCCTATGTGCAAATTATTGACCGCATTAAATCTGTGTTATGTTTCTAATGTAAATTAAAATTGTTTATGTTCATTAAACTATTGTGTGTTGATAATTACTCATGCGTTGTATCTTACTGAATCTCACTCATTGAATTCCATTTAATCTTTATAATAGTGTTAGTAATATTTAGAAGTTTTAACTGATTATTTTAAATGAACATTTATCTCTGGGTTGTTCTGTCTTTGCTCATTCTGGATGGATACTATTTTATAATTCATATTTCTTTTGCAATGCTAGCTGTGTGCAATTCATTTAAATTTATAGATTTTCCCTTCACATAAGATATTTGATTGAGCCAAGATTTAATATTATTTATTTATACTAATTACCCTGTAGATCTCATGTTTCTCCGCTGTGTCTCTGGGACCGGAATGAATAAAATTTCATCTGTTATCATCAGAAGTGTTGTTTATAATGTTATAGTTTTAGAGAAGAGCAACTAGGGCAGAATTCATGATTGCTCTTGACCTGTGTATCTCGGGCATGAGTGGATTTAGGGTACTTTTGCTTAGATTCTAAACCTTGCTAAATGAACATACAATTCTGACCGGTACAATATAAAAATCTTCTACTGCTTCATCACTATGAGAACTTGTTGGGCATAAACCTGAATTATCTACATTTGGTATCTGCTTTAAATTGTATAACTAATCTTGCTACTCTGTCCAATACACCATCAATCTCCACAATATTGTTCTTCCACTTTTTATTTATAATGAATCCTACTCCACTTGTATTTCCAATATTTGTACCTTTATAATAGAGTACATGTCCACTTTTTAAATTAATTGTCTCTTCACTTTTTCTTCTAACTTTATAAAGTCCAATAATGTCTCATTTAATATAAGACAGTTCTTCTAATTCTTGCAATCTTCCTTCACTTGAAAGTGATCTGCAGTTGTAAGTACCTAAATAAAAAGTCATCAGCAAATGGCAGGTGAATAAAAAAAAAACATATTTAAGATATATTTTTAATAACTTAGTTTGTAATTTAATATTATTAATAATTCCATATTTTTGCAGAGATTAATTATAAAGTTAATAAATATATTAATTTCGACAAGATTACAATTTGAAAGATAATTTTAATATTAGTGGATATTTTAATTTTTATGATTAATAAATTTATCATTTCTAAATATATATATTATTGCAATTATTTAACTATTTTATAAATCAGGAAATAAAAAAAAAATCAGTATCAAAAATATCTGAAATACCTACATGAAATTACTAAAAAATGTTGCACTGCAAAATTTTTTAAATAAATGTCAGTATGACTTTTTGGAAAATGTGAGGCCCATATTAGAATACTAATAGTATTTTAAATGATAAAAAAATTGCAAGTGCTATAATTCCAAATTTAAAATATTTTTTTTATCTAGATAATAATGCAACTATATTGATCTCCACTTAAAATGCTTTATCAGTGAGTACTATGAATTCAAATTTGTAATTAATGTCACTGGAATACGTAATTACTGGTCTAAAGTTTATAATTATATAAGCAAGTTGGCTTGGATTCAAAACTTTAAATTTTAGTTTGAAAGTAATTAAAGCTTTAAATTCAAAATTTTTACTGATAAAGACCATAATAAGTAAAATAACACTACCATTTAGTATTTATTGATTATTCAAGCTTACAATAGATGGTCCTGAATTAGAGGGAAGATAACTATTTCTGAAAGCATATGTTATGTGTACATAGAAAAAGTAATGTGTTTTTTGTTGAAAGATAAATATTAGTGATAAGGATTCAAATATTTTCAAGAAAAAATTAAAATTTTATTGGTTGTTTCACAATGATCTGTTTTTAATTTTTTTATTATTGTTTTTTAATATGTATGAATGAATTGAACAATATTGGTGTTAAATCAACAATATATTAGTAAAGATTAAAATATTGTTTTAAAGGATATCAGTAAAATTTGAATAAAGTGAATTGGTATGCATATATTTTTTTTATTTAATTTTTTAAAACAAAAGTGTAAATCCAGATTAAATTAAACATATTTTGCTTATATCTTTGTATGTGTTACATAACAATTTAGATATTGTCTTATATTATAAAAAAACAAACAAACATTCAAACAAAAAGTAATTAATAATTATAACTGTACAAAAGTAATTTTCAAATATTTATAGTTAATATATAATAATAAATTAAATTTAATATTTTTTTATATTATAAAATAAGTAAAATCTTTAAACATTTTAATTTTCATATATAAAACAATTGACACGAATCTGTTATGTTTCAATCTTAACAATTGTTCAAAATGAGAGAAAAGAATAATCAATTTAATATAAATCTATTTCTTAAAGTGTTTTTCAATTAATGATGCTAAACATGGATAGCTTTTATTTCTGTAATATTATAAAAAAGAATATATACTTCAAGATTATTAAATAAACATAGATATAGAAAAGAGATCAATTATATTTCTAAAATCTTCATATAACATCCCAAGCAAGAAAATCATTCCAATTATTTTTATGCAAGTCAAATATCAGATGGTGAGGATTTTTTTAATAGCTATCTATTAATTTTATCATCTAATGATTAATATTGGATAGAATGCAAAGTTGGCTACAGATTAACTCATAAATAAAAATTCTAATCTTGTTTGGAACGTGAAAAGTTCCACATTTTACTAGATTCAAGGCATTGGCCATAAAAATGTAGAGATGTATTCTTAACCACTAGGTCTTGAGATGAAAAGATGTACTAACCATTGTTTTGAGAATTTAAATCTCCAACATATGTATGTGTTTTGTTTTCATTGATTTTAATATTATATATTATGCACAACCATTTTTCCTGATACATGAAGAAAATAAATTCCCCAATGGGATGCATCTAATGTAGTTTTTTTTTTTTTTTTATAGCTTCCTTCTATGCTTTTTTTTAAAAATGTAATTCCCTTTCCCTAGATCTATTTATATTATATATTCTTATTTTGGTTAATTTTTATTAATATAATTTTCATATTTTAACCTATTTAAAGATATATTTGCAGATTTTGCTCACTTTATATTTAATATTTACATTACTAACTTAATTTTTCATAATTGTTTTCTAAACACAATTTATAACACTTTCACATGACTTAATTTTAAGTTTCTGCAATATACAGTTATAATCTAGATAAAAATTTAATAAATCAATTACTTAATTTAAATGCAAATGATTCATAATAAAATCTAATTTCCTTTTTAAAATCTTGTTCAGACATAATAGTTACCAATCTTCTTTCTTTATCCCTATCTTCATTTAAACAATTTCCTAAATATTTAAAACTTTTCTACAAATAATTTCTTTTTCATAATAAATTTTTAATCACTATTCTTACTACATACTGAATAATTTATTACATTTTATCCACAGTTACTTTTAAAAAATTGATAAAATTTCATTATTTTCTAGATGTATTCTCATTACCTTCAAGTATTATCAAATTGTATCAAAGCTCCTATTCCTCAATGTTAACTCCAAAGTTGTTGTTTTTTTTTTTTTGCATTTATTTATTATTTCTTCTGAATAAATATCAAATTAAGCATTTAAAAAAATCCTGTCTTATTACTATTTAAATCTAATCCTTATAAGATAAAACATTTATTTTTGCAAATAAAGTACAACATATTTAAGTTAAGAATGGATCATTCAAAAAGGTTAATTTAAATTCTAAGCTGTTCCTGACTTTCAAATTATAAATTTAATGCTACTTTTTTAACTGTCAAAGTTCACAAAATATCAGTTTGTTATATTAGCTATTCACATTAGCAATATAATTTAAAGATCTTAATCATTTTCACAGGAATAGAGAACAAAAATGATGTATACGGGAAAATTATAGATAAAGAAACTATTAAAAATTATATGTAAAAACAACTTAACTGCTAGCCTTAAATACAATTTCTGATCTTATAATTCAAAATATTACATCATGTTTACATAAATTGTTAATACAATATGTGATGTGATGTACTGTGATTTCTCCTTAAACGGAGTCAGGAATCTCTCAGCAACTATGCGTAAACAAACCTGTTAGCCACTTTACCTTCCTCTTCCATTGCCCCACCCTAAGCTTTCCCATAATCTGCTCCATCCCATTTCCACAACATAATCTTTGTCAACTCTATGGCCTTTATATCTAAATCCCCCTTATCTTTTCCCAAACCCAGCATAAAAACCAATAACCCACTTTCTGTATAATCACTTTGTTTATATTTATTCTCCCATAACTTCTTTATTTGTACCCTTTCTGCTTTCAAGCATTTACATTCAATCAACAGATGCCTAATATTTTCTATATCTTCCTTACACAATTTGCAGACTAAATCACCCATATTTTTCCATTTACATGTATATTCTCTTGTTGCTAAAGATCCCATTCGAGCCTTAAACAATAAGCTACTTTCCTTACTATTATCATAAATTAACTCACACCCAATGTTCCGTTTACTTCTATATATATTTAAACTCTTTTTACTCTCCATACTAGTTCTCCATCTCTCCAACTCCCTATTCTTTATTAATGCATCTATTCTTTTATCCCATTCCTTACCACTATAACACTCAACAATCCTCCTAACACAATCATCCCACCTTTTATACAAGTATACTGATATAAATTCTTTATCCAAATCCTTTGCATACCGCATTACCTTTCTCACCCATCTTGTTGCCTGCCCTTTACTCATAACCCAATTAAATACTATTTTGGCTATTCTTTTATCATCCATAAACTGCAACCTACCAAACATTTTCATTTTACTTTTTGCATCTCTCATATAAAAACTTGACCATCCCATTTCTCCTTGAATTGCCTCCTTTGCTGTCCATACCTCTGCATCTAATGCATGTCTTCCTACTTCCCTTTGTACTTTCTCTAAGTAATCTAATACCCTTTTACTAACACATAATGCATCATTACCATATGTTAACCCTGCTACTACAACTCCCTTCCATACAATTCTAGCTACATCATATTTATTATATGAAAACACTGTTAATTTCTTTACTAAACCCTTTCTTTTCTTTGCTTCATTTACCAATTTTTTCTCCCATTCAACCAAGCAATTTTCCTGATTACTTAAGATGATTCCCAAATAACTATATCTATCCACCACACTTAACTTTATATCCCCCAATAAAAATTCTACATCTTCTCTTTCCCCATTATTAATCATCATTATATTTGATTTTTCTTCACTAAATTTAATCCCCATCTCTTTACCCACCCTTGCACATGTCCTCAGCATAACTTCCATATCTTCTCTTCTTTCTGCACACAAAAAAATATCATCCGCAAAAAAAAAGACCCAGCAAAATATATACTCCCTTGCCACCCATTAATGGTATCTCTATCCCTCTTCCTAGTCTTTCTATTGCTTTCTCCATTTCACTCAAATACAACAAAAACAAAATAGGTGACATAGGGCATCCTTGCCTTAATCCCACCCCATTTTTAACTTTAACTGATTCTATATCCCCTAATTGGTAAGTATAGTAATTATTTTCATATAATTTCTTAATAATATTTACTAAAGCTTCATCCATTCCCAAATTTGCTAACCTTACCCATAATCTATTTCTATTTACTCTATCATATGCCTTCTCTATATCTATAAAACTCATATATAATGATCTACCTGAATTCCTACTCATATCCATAAGTTGTGTAACTACAAATAAACTATCTCCTATACGCCTATCTGACCTAAAACCTCCTTGCATTTCCACTATATTATTCACTTCCATCCACTTTACAACTCTTCCAGACACCATATATGGAAAAACTTTATATAAAACTGATGTTACCACTATCGGTCTATAATTATTTAACTTTCTATGATCCTTATCCTTTCCTTTAAATAATAATCTTACTCTTGTATTACTTCAACTCCCCGGAAAAACTCTCTTCTGTGCCATCTTATTAAAACATGATAATAACTTTGCTTTTGCTCTATGCCCTAAATTCATTACCATCTCTGCTGCCCATCCATCTAAACCTCTCGCCTTTCCACTTTTCAATCTCTTCCCTGCCTCATTCAGTTCATTTTTTGTGAACCTAATATTCCCATTACTAAATGCTTTCATGTTTTCTATCACTAAGTCCTTCACATCTAACATCTTTTCTATATCCATTACATATCTATTTAAGATTCTCTCTAACTCTTCTCTAGAGCTACACTCTATTCCCTCATCATCTATTAATACTATCTCTCTCTCCCCTACATTTCTCCTTTTAATGTAATTCCAAATTTTTTTACTCCCATCTCTTCCACTTTTATTAATATCCTCCAACAATTTACTATTCAACTTCATCCTCTCTCTATAATTATCCATTTTAGCCAACTTCTTCTTTTCTAAGTACTTTCCCCATTTAGCATTAATATCGTTTTCACTTTCTTTGTTCTTAATAGCACACTTATATTCTCTGCATGCTTCTTTCCTCTCTTTTACACTTTTACTAACTCTCATTTTTTTATTTTTTTTATTCTTCTGCATATTCTCAACTAAAACCCTATTTGCCACTTTTTCTATTTCACCACACCAGTCCTCATACTCATTCCCAACCAACTGTTCCATGGCTTCTTCAACTTGTATTTTATACTCTTCCAACTTATTCTTATCATTCACTCTCCATCCACATCTTTCACTATTGTTTCTACCTTTATTTCTATCCTCCATCACATTACTAACCATTTCTATTACAATAAAATTATGATCACTATTACATACTCTCTCTTCATTATCAAACACCTTAATTTTCCGTATTTTATTCATTCCCTCTTTCTCTACCAATACATAATCTATTGTGTGAAATATATTATTCCTAGACCATGTGTATTGTCCCTCATAAATATTTGATAAATTCCCAATGCTCAAATTTACTCTTTGACAAAATTCCTTCAAAAACTGACCATTCTTATTATCTACATCATCAATTTCTTCAATATGTCCATTCATATCCCCTATAACCATTATTCTCTTCCCCTTTTCTTTAAAACTCTGTATATCCTTAACTAGGCATTCATATATACTACTGTTCCATTCCATTACAGTTTGACTATCTCCAGTGGCTATATACACTACAGCCACCATCCATTCTTGTCTACCCAACCTTATTTCAAACCACAAATGCTCTTGACATTTAACAATATTTAAATATTTTTTCAATATAACACCTATACCACCACCCCTTTTTTCTTTTTCTTTTCTATTTATATCCTGCCATACCACATCTTCCAAAATAGGTTCTTCTCTTCTCTTAGATGTGTTTCCACTACTGCTAGTACCTCAAGCTCTTCATTTTCAATTGTTTTGTTTAATTCCAGCCACTTTTCTGGTTTCCTACCACCTTGCATATTCAAAAACCCAATTTTAACAATTTCCTCTTTCCTAACTACTCTTTTATAAATTTTCTTGATTCTTTCTTCTCCATTACGTTTATAAAAAACTTTCTTACCATTAATCTTACAGATCCATTCCTTCTCTACATCTACACTTATATCTAAATCAACCATCTTTTGCTTATTTCTTATATCCCATCCATTCTTCTTCTTTTTGATAATATTACAATTTAAAAGGCCACCCCCCTTTAAAAATTTCCCTAATTATATTCTTTAAATATGAGACTCCCTAAAACTTCACTTCCTTGCTTTCCTAAGTGCAATCCATCTTTACTATATAACTCCCTCTTTCCAATAAATCAATCCCATATATCCACAAACACAATATTATTTCTCTCACACGATGTTTTCAATCTCACATTTATAGAACATGCCCTGTCTAACAAATGCCTCTTGTCAAATCTTGATAATATTCCAACTACCCCTACTCTTCATGATGTGATGTATTGTGGCTTCTCCTTAAATGAAGTCAAAAATATCTCAGCAATTATGCCCAGATAAACCTGTTAGCCACTTTATTTTCCATTCCCCACTCTAAATTTTCCCATATTCTGCTCCATCCCATTTCCACAACATAATCTTTATCAATTCTATACCCTTTATATCATCTAAACACCCCTTTATTTTTTCCCAAATCCAGCATAAAAACCAATAATTCCCTTTCTATATAATCATTTTTTTCATATTTATTTTTCCATAGCTTCATTATATGTATCCTTTCTGTTTTGTTTTCAGCAAACTCTCAATACAGTATTGCCACCTAATGCAAGGCTTAGTAAACAATGAATGCAAGAAGGTTTGTGCATAAAATCCCTATTTAGTGCCTAGTCATCCAATATCCCCAAACTAATTTGTACCATGTGGCTTTCATCAGTGAGAAGCCTTGGACCTACACCTAGATCTTAGGATCTAATGCAACTCTCCATAAGCCAAATTTTACTTATTTAGTTAACTACAAAGCTATGAACCTAAGATGAAAACACAACACATCCAAGGTTCCTAACTGATGAAGGCCACAACTAGAAACAACTCTGGGGATATTAGAGAGAAGGCACTAGATAGGAATTTTATGCACAAACCTTCTTGCATCCATGGATTGCTAAGGGTTATACTGGATGGCATGACAGTGTGGAGAGTTTGCTACTGTAATTCAAAATATTCCATGTTTATTACTTTCAAAATGAGTATTTATATATATATATATTATTTTAATATTATAATAATTATTTATAACATTTAAAAAATTAGGATTAATAGTAAATATAGTGATTAGATATTTGTAGCATGCAAATTTTACATATTTATAACAATTTTCATTTTGATTTTATAAATAACAAAATGTTAGTGAAAAGATATTTGAAATCATGGTTGAAGATTTTATATATCTTAAAAAACTTTTAATTCAAATTTTTGTTAAATATTTTATGCCTCAATTTAAAATACAATATTTTGAGATGTAGAATATTTTTAATATCAATGTCACTTGTGTTAAATCTTAATTTTTATGAGCAATTCATGCATTTTAGCAAAATCCAGCTAAACTTCATTTTCACCATTTCTTCTCTTCAGATTTCTTTTATTTTGTAACATAAATGTTGTACCATAACAGAAATAGAATAATAATTAGAATAAAATAAATCAGTTTTAAAAGATAAAACTATGAAACACATGAGTATGCATAGAACCACTTCTTCGTGTAAAGGAAAAAAGGCTCTTATTCTTATCAGAAGTTCATCTATCCAATCAAAATTTGGCATAATTTTAGATCTATTTTCTTTTATTTAATAAAAAAAATTATTGCACTATAACAAGGCATAAATCAATAACAAAATATAATAAATCAAGACAATGAGTGAAATTATGAAATACACAAGTATACAATTCAAGCTCAAAAATGCAATATCTTTAAAAAAAAAAAAAGGACAATTCTTGATTAAAGTTTTTGCCACATCTTTACTTAGTCCTAGAAAACCCAAAACCCTTATTTCAATTTTTTTTTTTTTTTAAAAAAAAAGACTATCCATATGAAAAAATAAGTATGGACCAAGATATGATTAAATACAAAATAAATGTGAGATAATTTTTGAAACAAATGCCCTTTATTTGGTGAAAAATAAATTTAAAAGTAATTATATTCTTAAATATTAATAAAGTTTAAAGAAGGGAGAGAAGATTATCTTTTTAACATGCAGACTGACAAATAAAATTGTCTACCATAATAGAATACCAGATTCAAAATTAAATAGTTAACCAGTCATTTTTGGTGTTTAAATAAGATATGATCTTAAAAGTGATTAATAAATTGATTATTATATTAAAAGTTGCAAATTTTATATTTCTACTGATATTTTAATTAACAGTCTCATACACACACACACACACACACCCCTTTGCTTTTTAAAAAAACAAATTATAATATAATTAAATACTTTTTAAAAAAAAATAGTTCAGGTGTGAAAGAGATACCTAAAGAAAGAAGCAAATCTTGAACCCAATTTAATAACGAGGAAGCAAATCTGAAATGTCAAAAGTGCTATTTATGAAGTAAAAGAATGAACCTGAGCTTCTTGATATTTGTAGCGCAGGTACTGTACCTCGGCGACCACTTGATTCAACTGTTGCTAAGAAAGGAAGGACAAATAACATCACATGCAATCACTTCAAACAGAAAAGAAAAATTAAAACAATTTTTACAAACACAAAGCAGACATTTAAAATGCATATATGATAAATAGAAGCAATCAGAATTTTTTTTTTTTTTTTGTTAAGTGGGACTATACTTAATAAGCATATTAAATCATTAAAAATGATATTAATCTGTATAAAAAAAGGTAAATAATTAAGTTGTTTCTAGTTTTAATTTATATTTACTTTAAAAGTAAAAATTAGCATATAATAAAATTCTTAAATATTTTCTGAATAAAGTATTAAATACTGCCTCTGGAAAATATTATTTATTATTTTTTTTTATTAAATTATTGATTAGAAGTAAATCTAATGATATTATACTACATTATTTCAGTAATAAGAATGATTTAGTATAGAAAAACATGTTTCTATTAATTAACTTAATAAATGTCTCATTTTTAGTTTGTTTCTTTTCTTAATTCAATATAATAATCTATATGTGAACAAAAACATGTGCAATATGCATGTTAGATTTAAATATATATATATATGAAATAAACTGTAAAAAATACATATTTTTAATTCAACATGCTGTATGTGTGTGCATAAATATTTTTATCTAAATAACAGTAATGAATATTAGAAAAAAATTCCATACTGCAATCTCTATTATTATCCCCAATCCCTCCTCCCTTTTTAAAATCCTCCTTTTTTCCTCTTTTATCTCTAACCTTTACCCTTCATAAGTTTAGCCTATTTTTCATAAGCCCTTTTGATAAAATAAAGCAGTTAAAATGAATATTTGTTAAATAGAAACACTTCTTTTATTACTATTCAAGAATCTAAGGGTCCAGGTTCCCATGCTAGTATTGCCACTGATCAAGCCAGCAACACCTGAAGAAGAAAGAATAATACTACTCTAAATGTTGTGCATATATTAATCTATATGCTATTATTAACAGTTGAATGTAATTGGAAAATTTAAATAAAATAATTTTTTTCTAAAGATATCCAATACTTAATACTAGATGATGCAAATAGTTCAATATATAAATACAATTATCATCTTTTGTTTCATATTCATATCCAAAGTCATCTACTATATTTTTATCTTTCAATCTTTTTTCAATTCTAGCATTAAAATCTTCCATTTATGTAAAATCCTTTACTTCATTTTGTTGGAATGTAAATGCGAATTATCTGCATAAAGTATCATCCATTAAACTGAACAATTAAACTTGCCATCCTATTTTATATCATCAATCTCCACAATCTTATTGTACCATTTTTTTTTAATTTATAATAAATTTGACTGCATCCGTGCTTTTACAGTAATTTTCATTTTAATGTAAACAAACTTTTTTCATTTACAAGTAAAAAATGTATAAATATACATATTATTATTTATTCACATTAAATAATTTAAGGTTTTTTTAATATCTAATATGATTTATATTTTGTTTTAATTTGAGTTACATATTTCATTATAATTAAACTTTCATTTCACCAACTCATTCGTGAACATATGAATAAAGATATCTAAAAAAGATGAACATCCAAGATGCATTTCATGCTGAAACAGCATTTTTCAGCTGGGTAGATCACAATCTTTCATCGGGTATTTATCAGTATCAAATTATTACAATTTGGTTTACAAGTGTCAAAGCTTTTGCAATCATATATATAAAATTGAGTTAATTACATATATTTTTTAAAAAGCACATAACAGTTATTTAAAGCAGTTAATGAAATAATATCTAGGTAATGTGTAAAAGTTTATTTATAATATATAAATTGAAGTTTTGGCTACATTAAATTGCTATGGCTATTAATATATGGAGTATCTGAATTTAGTTCAGGTCCATATAGCTATTTTAGTTGGACAACGGAATTGGAAGTCATTAGATGTCTGAAAGTTTCAGATCTTCTTCTTAATAGTTAAGTATTAGATAAATGCTTGGCTAGATAATATTTTTGAATCTGGTGTCCTAGCTCTCACTGAAGAGAACCATAGCTCGAAACAGGTCTGGGGATGGGGACAATCATAGATAAAGATTTGGATACTTTCTCTTATAGCATTTATCATATAAAAAAATAAAATAAGCTTGTTTAGAAATACTGATGTGCTCTTTATTATATATACATACACACACATTGTATATGTGAAGCTTGGTCTGACTTAGAAGAACTGATTTGTTAAAATGCATCTTAGAAACCAGTACACTCAACCCCCCCCCAATATCAGCAACCATATTTTTGAAATAGATTAAAATTGATCATAATTTCTAGAATAATGGAAGCAATCAGAGATTATCATTATGGCATAAATTTTATTTATCAGGAACTTATCCAAATTGCACTAATTCCAAAATCCTTTAAATTTAAAAGTAACATTAAAATTGAAATGTAAACTGCTAGACCCATCAATAAGTAAGGGAAAAAACGAATAATCTATTACTAAAGTTGACTTTTAAAAAACTAGATATTACAGATTTCCATGCTAGAAAACAGTCAAATCTGAAAGTTTAATTGCTCTGGTTGTAAAGATTGATATAATTGAATAACAACAAAGAGTTTTAATAAGCAAGAAATGAGAAGATAAAAAAATTGAGAGGTAATCCCCATCCATGAAAACAATAACTATTGTTTTCTGGAAGCAAAAAATTTATAATAAAACATCTGTGGAAAATGACTTCTGGTATGTTCAATATAACAAAAATGATGAAATTTAAATATTAAACCATACTTAACAAAGTAAATAAATGAAGTAACTGGCTACTGAATTTATTTAATATACATGTAAAATATATATATAATATTAAAACACTGCAACAGAGAATAAAAAATAAAATGTAATTTAATAAGACAAGTATATTTTTAATACATGCCATAATCATAATCATCAAATAAAAAAAAAAATCCAGTACTTTACCATTAAAAATTAAAAAAAAAAAAAGATTTTCTACTAATTTGAAACAAATGTGTCTGTGTTTTATAATCATGAAAAGGAATATGGGCATGGTTTTGATCCTAGTTTTGTTAGAATACGGTGTTGAGGAAAGAAATGATAAAAGGTGAAAGATTAAAAGAGACTTCTCTTGATAATATGTTGGACTATATCCATCATCTATTATTAAATGTTATATGTATAGAAAATTTTAAACTTTTCAAATATAAACAACTTGTTAGTAATAATAAGCAAATAAATAATACAGGTTAGTAATTACACAGCATTTAGTCTCCACTTTTGTTCAGATGTTGCTAGCCTGACCAGTGACAATTTTAGCATAGGAATCGAAACTTACACCTTTAATTTCTTAAACATCAAATTTTAATTTAACACTCTAACCAACTGAGCTATTCTGTTAAAAACAATAGATAGTAGAAATTTCATATATTTATCTATGAGGATCAGTTTAAATTCTCCTGAGTCCTTCAAAATTTTTTTTTTAATACTTTTTTTCTAAGGGTAAGGTTACTTAGAGATCTCCATACATTATGTATTGCCACACTGGGTTGACTTCTAGCATTATTTGCCATTGTCATATGAGCAGAATTCTTGAATTTTCTTCTTTGCACATTTTCTTCTCTAGCCAATATTTTTGTATTTTCAAAAGTGAACATTTGGTCATTAGTATATACATGATCTACTATTGTAGACATCTGTTTTCTCTCTTTTTACCATTAGTTTGTGTTCTTTCAATCGCTGTTTAACAGAGTGATCGGTCTCACCAATATACTTCCTTCCACATTCATATGGTATTTCATAGATGCAGTTTTTGTTTTTCCACATTTCCAGTTTAGGCTTGGTAAAAGTTAGAATTCCTCGAAGTGTGGCATGGCTTTGAAAAATTGTTCTAATGATATATTGACTGCAGATTTTTTTTAATTTGTCTGCCATTACTGGTTTATATGTATACATTACAGTACCAATAATTGTTTTTTTCTTTTGGTGTCTCTTTTTGTTGTCTATTAAAGGTTTCATTGATGTCAGCTGATGGATAACCATTCTTCATGAATTTGTTCTATGTAAATCTTTTCATTTTCCAAATCATTGGTTTCTAAAGAAATTTCCTTTGCTCTGTTCCATAGTGATAGTATAATTCCATGTTTTGTACTTCTGGTGTGATTGGATGAGTATGCTAAATACTTGCCAGTATGTGTTGGCTTCCTATAAAGTGTTGTTTATTATTTTGCCCTGAGGAAGTCTTGTCACAAGAATATATAAGAATGTCAATTTCTGTTCTGGTTCTGATTCCATTGTGAATTTAATTGAAGAAGAAATGTTAAAGTGCATCCAGTAAAATAGTAATTGTGCTTCATCATGTGGCCATACCACAAATGTATCATCAACACAGCAAAGCCACACTTTAGATGAACATGAAGTAGTGTTTATGCCTCAATAATTGGTTTTTTCTTTTGGTGTCTCTTTTTGTTGTCTATTAAAGGTTTCATTGATGTCAGCTGATGGATAACCATTCTTCATGAATTTGTTCTATGTAAATCTTTTCATTTTCCAAATCATTGGTTTCTAAAGAAATTTCCTTTGCTCTGTTCCATAGTGATAGTATAATTCCATGTTTTGTACTTCTGGTGTGATTGGATGAGTATGCTAAATACTTGCCAGTATGTGTTGGCTTCCTATAAAATGATGTTTTTTATTTTACCCTGAGGAAGTCTTGTCACAATAATATATAAGAATGTCAATTTCTGTTCTGGTTCTGATTCCATTGTGAATTTAATTGAAGAAGAAATGTCGTTAAGAAGCATCCAGTAAAATACTACTTGTGCCTCATCATGTGGCCATACCACAAATGTATCATCAACACAGCAAAGCCACACTTTAGATGAACATGAAGTAGTATTTTTGGCTGTGGTTTCAAGTTTTTCCATATAAATGTTGCTAAGCTAAGGTGACAGTGGTAATTCAATGGCCATCCCTTGATTTTTTTGGGAAGAATTCTGTTATATTGAAAGTATGTTATTGTTATGCAGAATGTTAATAGTTTCATTATACTAGCAATAGGTAGAGTTGTTCCGGTTTGTAAACTATTATCATCAAATAACCTTTTCCTTATAGTAAACAATGCTTAATCACATGTACATTTATAAATAAACTTTCCACATCAAAGCTTACCAATATATCAGTTTTTTTCCATTTTCATGTCCCTGACTAATTCTACAAAGTACTTAGAATCGCTGATGAAGGACTGTGTGCTGTACGCCAATACACTAAAAACTTCAAGAAGATATCTCGGCAAATTTTGATACGGTGAATTTCTACAACTAACAATAAGCCTTAATAGAGCATTGTATTTATGCATTTTAGGCAGTCCATAGAGGTGAGGAATTTTGCTGAAATATGAAGTTAATTTTCTTTTTCCTGAACCACTGAAATAATTTGTGATATAATGTTTGTAATTTTACCACTGTATTTAGAATTTGACTTCTTGCCACTTTTTTGCATTGGCCTGCTGTGAGAAGTTCTTAATATTTTATTATCATAAGCAGTTTTATCCATTACAACTGTAGTGCTATCTTTGTCAGCAAGAAAGATGATTACAGATATAGTCCTGTTTGAGAGATTTAATAGCTTTCTCCTCTTATCACATGAAATGTTTGACTTCTGCTTCTCATGTGACCTTTTAATTCTCCAACATAAATCTGCTATTTTTTTCAGATGCAATTTTTGGATAACTTCCTCAGTGACTCCATTATATCCAATAATGGGACAATATGGAGTAATGGCAAAGTTTAAACCTTTTCCAAGAACAGATAATTCAGCATCTATAAAGTGTTTAGAGTTAAGATTTTTCAGCGATGAAGCTGGTAGATCATTTATTACAGTATGACTTTTGACCTACCCCTGTAGATTTATTTACAAGCTTCTTCTGATGTTCTTTTATCCTTCCATGTAATTTACAATATGATTTTTTCACTGCTTGACAAACTCTTGAGAAGTCTTCATCTGTAAGTTTATTTTTTAGAAAAAAAAATAAAATTGAAGGGTTCACGAGAATTTAAACCAACCCTCACACATAAATATATGAAATTTCTACTATCTGTTGCCTTTGACAGAATAGCTCAGTTGATTAGAACATTGCCTTAAAATATGACATTCAAGAATCTAAAGGTGTAAGTTTGATTCCTATGCTAATTGTCACTGGCCAGGTAGCAATACCTGAAGAAGAGTGGAGAATACTACTACTCAAAATGTTGTGTATTACTAACTTGTAATGTCTATTTGTGTGTTATTACTAACAAGTAGTTTGTATTTGAAAAGCTTAAAATTTTCTATACATTCAACATTAAATGGTAGATGATGGAAATAGTCTAACATATTATCACATCTAATATACATTATCACAAACCTTCAAGAAAATATTAAAGAGGTTTGATAATACATTGGACTATTACCATCATCTATCATTAAATGGTGAATGTATAAAAAATTTTAAACTTTTCAAATACAAACAATTTGTTAATAATAACACACAAATGGATAACACAGTTTAGTAATTGCACAATGTTTCAAGTACTATATATATGTGCTGCACGCACAGATAACGAAGCTAATATATATAATTGAAAGCAAATATAAAATACTATTTTAGCTAAGCGCTTTTGAGAGACTTCTTGCTCTTACATTCATAGCTACTATCTTGTTAGAATATGAGATGAGAGCAAGAAGTCTCTTGAAAGCACTTAGATAAAATAGTATTTTATATTTGCTTTCAATATATATATTAGCTTCATTATCTGTGCATGCAGCACACATATATAGTATTTTACAATTTAATGAAATAAAAAATTCAATGTTTCAAGTAGTAGTATTCTCCATTCTTCTTCAGATGTTGCTAGTCTAAACAGTGAAAGTATTAGCATAAGTCAAAATTTACACAATTAGATTCTTGAATATCAAATTTTAAAGCCAAGCTGTCGAAGGCAACAGATAGTATAATTTTCATATGAGGGTTGATTCAAATTTTCCTTCCTTCAAATTTTTTTTTTTATAATACTTTATTCTAAGAGCAATGTTATTTAGATATTGTCACACTACGTTGATTTATAGAATTATTTGCCATTATCATATGAGCAGCTTTCTTGACTTTTCTTCTTTGTACTTTTTCCTCTCTATCCAATATTTTTATATTTTCCCAATTGAACATATGGTCATTAGTATATACATGGTCTGCTACTGTAAATACATCTGTTTTTTTCTCTTTTAACTGTTTGTTTGTGTTCTTTCAATTGCTGTTCAACAATGCAACGATTCTCACTAAAATACTTCCACATTCACATGGTATTCCATAGATGCAGTTTTTGTTTTTCAGCACCTTCCACATTTCACATGGTATTTCATAGGTGAAGTTTTTGTTTTTTAGCATTTCCAGTTTAAACCAAAGTTAGAATTCCTCGAAGTGTAGTATAGCTTTGGAAAACTGTTCTCATGTTATACTGACTGCAGATTTTCTTTAATTTGTCTGCCATTCCGGGTATGAAAAGATAAACTACAATACCAATAGTTGTTTTTCTTTTGGTATCTCTTTTTGTTGCCAGGAATGGCAGACAAATTAAAGAAAATCTGCAGTAAATATAGTCATATCACACTTCGCAAAATTCTAATTTCTACCAAGCTTAAACTGGAAATACTGAAAACAAAAACTGCATCTTAAAATAAGTGAATGTGGAAGGAAGCACATTGGTGTGACCTGTCCCCTGTTAAACAGCAATTGAAAGAACACTAGCTAATGGTTAAAGAGACAAAAAATATGCATCTACAGTAATAGACCATGTATGTACTAATGACCATATGTTCAATTGGGAAAATACAAAAATATTGGATAAAGAGGAAAAGGTGCAAAGAAGAAAATTCAAGGAAGGTGCTCACATGACAAATAACCCTATAAGTCAATGCAGTGTGATAATACACAATATATGGAGGCCTGGAATTAACATTGCTCTTAAAAAAAAAAAAAAAAAGACTCAGGAGGATTTGAACCAGCCCTCACATATAAATCTATGAGATTTCTATTACCCATTATCTTTGGAGAATAGCTCAATTGATTAGAATGTTGCCATAAAATTTTGTATTCAAGAATCTATAATTGTAAGACTCCTATGCTAATATTGTCACTGGTCAGTCCAGCAACACCCAAAGAAGAGTGGAGAACAATACTATTCGAAATGTACATTTAGTAATCTGTGTTGTCTATTTGTATGTTATTACTAACAATTTGTTTGTATTTAAAAAGTTTAAATAAAGTTTAAAATTTTCTATACATTCAACATGGAAATAGTCCAGCATATTATTACATCTAATATACCATCATCACAAATCCTCAGAAAAATATTAAAGAGAGCCAATAGCATTCAAATCAGTAAAAAACGGGTTTTTAAAATTTTTAACAGTAAAATACTGGTTTTTTTTGTTTGTTTGTTTGATGACCATGATTATGATGCTTATGCATTGTGAGTATACTTGGTTTATTTAAATACGTTTTTAAAAGGTGGAGGAACATTTTGACCATCTGTTGAATAATGGTACAAAAATTGTGATAATAATGTTTTCATGATATCCATTCTATCTATTCAAGTTGCTTTTCATAATTTTTTAAAAAAAGGCTGCAGGATTTGATGAGAAAATTTAAAATATGGTGGTGATATATTAGTTTCAAAAATATTGGATTTTTTTTTAATAATATATGAACTTATTAAGTTGTGCTATTTGATTTTTAAAAAAATTATCTAATGTTCTAAGTTTGAAAAAAAAAAAAAAAGGAGATAGAATAGGATTGCAATAATTAACATGCAATATCATTATTATCAATTATAGCAAAGATACTCTCAAGGATTTTATTGTATACATTACAACGTCATAGTTTACCAGAGAGTCAAGAAGACAGTAGACATGATTCTGTTGCTAGGCAAATGCAAAAAAAGTATCAAGAACAAAGAAATGATTTATATATTACTTTTATTGATATGGTCAAGGCATTTTTTTATTATTAATCCAACTAATCAATGAAACTGTTTGAAATTAATTGATTGTTCATCAATGTATATTCATGTTATATAATTTTTTTCATAATGGAATAAGAGAAAATCTTATTATTATAGATGAAAAATCTGAAGTATTTCAAATAAAACTGATTAAACAAGGATGGATATTAGGTCCAACTTTTTGATTTTTATGACAGTGATCTTTGAAATTATTTATAGGTATCTTCAAAGCGAAAAAAAAAAAAATTTTAACTTCTTGATTTCTGAATTTATAGTATGCTGCTGAAGAATGATCTACAAATATTTTTAATGTTTGAATACAACGTATAAAGACTTTGGTTCAGTAATTAGCATTTAAAAAAATTGAAGTCCCTTTCGAACCAGTGATGGAAGAAAAATCTTCAGCAAGTTTTAGCTTGGATGAAAAACACAACTTGATAATGTAAGTCAATATAAATATCTTAATAACTTTTTAAATACAAAGGCAAAATTAGATATTGAAGTGCAACACAGACTGAATTAATTGCATATAGAGCTGCTATTTTATCCAATTTACTGCATATAAGTCAGACACTTCCTATCAATATAACATAAAAACACTAGAAAAATTTCATTAAAGAATATTCTGTAAAACTCTAGAAATATTACAACATAATGTGATATTATACAGTTTACCATCCAAAATCAAATCTTTAGTGGATTGGACATATGAAACAAATAAAGAATATAAAACTTCTTTAAAAAAAGTATTTTATAATGAAGTTGAGCATGGTTCTCATGGGAAAAGATCACATTTATGTTATAAAGTTTATCTCACAGACATTCTAAAGGAATGTAATTTTAATTGCTTTTTTGGGAAGATATGGCTGAGACAGAATACAAAAGAGAGCTATAATTAGCAAAGGTGTTTTAAGACTTTCAGAAAAAAAAGTTTGTTGCAGAAAAAATTAGAAGATATCACAAGATTTCAAATAAACAAAATAATGGACCAACATATTTTATATGTTGATTCATAGACTAGCTTGTATTATCATTGCAAAACTCATCTTAATATATTAATATTAATTATTTTTCCATCATTTTTTTTTCCATTGAAGTAGAATAGCCATATATTATTTGTGAAAGACTGCTGCTTATAATGCATATATATATATATATATAATAACAGAAATGTTAAGCAGATTTTAAAAAATCAAAAAGTTGATCTAAGAAATAATAGATTAAAATATAAAAAATTAAAACAATAATATTAAAGGAATTTATAAGCAAAATAATGTAACAGAATCCAAACTTGAAATAAAGAGAAAATAAATTTTCTTATAAACAAAATTTTTTACAGTAATAATTAAAATAACCACTTAAAACTTTAGAGATAAAAAAATTACAGCAAACTAAAGACAAGAAATAAATATGCTTGGATCAAACTTTAACAGAGAAGGAGGAGAAGTATCTTATATACACTGTCTTTTCTATTAACATGTCCATACTCTACCTAAATAACAAAATAGAATTAATATAGCAATCAATTAATTAAATACATCTCATTTTAAGTACAAATCCTTATGCAGTCATGCTAATAAGTAACTTTATCAGGCCTTAAGTAAATTTTGTCTCCAGGTTTCTTCATTATTGTGATGGGCAATGCATGAGTGCAGGTTTTCCCTCCAATAAATCTATTTCTTTCTATATTCAAAAACTATTCACCAGATATCCACTTTATCATTCAATCTTCAATAACATTTGGGAGTTTCTCTGACTATTTTGCCTTAAACACAAAACTAAAAATCAATATGAAAATTCTACCAACAGCAGCAATAATATTATTAACACCATCATCCATATATATATATAAAATGAATGAAGAATCCATTATTAATACAGATGTCATCAAACTATAAAATATGTTTAACGATTTTAGAAAAAAAGATACAGTATGTTTGAAAATTATTGGGCAAAAAAAAAAAAAATTAATAAATTTATTAAAAATATCTTTTTGACTAATCAGATCTTCATTTATATGCCTAAATTAAATAGATAATATAAATTCGTTCATAAATACTGAATTAAAAGGATTTACTCATCTGCTAATAAAACTACATGCAAAATTTCATTTAAATTTTTCAATTTTTGCATATAAGATATAAAAATAATTTTTCACATTTCTGTCATTACTTTTTTGAAGCCGAAATAAATTCAATTTAAATTACTTACTTGTAATACATACATTTTTTTAGAGACTGTAATTTTATTTTATAAAATAAACAAGCAAAAATAAAAATTTAAATGATGTAAATAATTTACCACAATAACTGCAGATTATATAAAAAGTTGCTCATAATTCTTGCATTTATGGTAATGTAGCAATATTAATTTTATACTTAAAAAATTCATTTTAAATACTTAAAATACCAATAAAAACTTGACTCAGTTCAATTCACATAGAGTATTTCAAAAATGTCTTATCTTATTACAATAATAAAACCATATTTGTGAACATTTTTTATTTTTGAGTGATAACATTCAAATTGGAATTCATAAAATCTGATCATTATTTTAGAAGTTTCTGACTTTAAGAACATGCAATAAAACTTAGAAAACTTTAAATACTCTTAAACCATATGAATAAAAATATATGAAAAAAAAAATCCCCAAGATGGATTTTTTGGCAAATTCAATCAGCATCTCTGGTCCACTATCTTGCCCACATTTTCATCATCACAATTTAATATTTATTCATAGTAAAATATTACCATTCAATTTACAAATGCAACATCATTTAATATTTTCCTTGCTAGGAAGAATAAATAAAAATTTAACATCAACATTATAATATTAACAGTTGCCACACACACACATATTCACACGCATACACAAATACATATATATACATTTAAATATATACTGAAATGTACTACTTTTACTTACTTCTGTACTTCTTAATTTAACCATAGTATTTTCTAATGCCATCTGAAGTTTTTCTTTTAAAATGTCAGCTTCCTTAAGTTCACCTAAAACAAAATAGATTTTAAAAAAATCAAAGTATCCCATAATCAAAAGACATACTTTTGAAAAATATTCAAAAATAAATGAGTTTGAACTTAAGCAACCCTATTTTTTTTTTAATTTATAATAAAAACTTTATTAATAACATAAATATTTACAATTTATACAAGTAGTTATAGAAATGATAAACAAAACACAAAGAATTTGAAATATTTCACTATTAAGACAAAAAGGCTCCAGGCTATTAAACAGTTAACTCCAACTCAAGGAGGTTGACCTGTAATAATGTAATAGAGAAGATTCTTAAGACATCAAGCAAATGCAATTCAAAAGAATGAAGCATGTAACAAAATGTTTGATTAGCCTAAGGAATAAGCCATCCAGTAGAACTTAAAGTGATTTGAACGTTCTATTTATATAGTACTAATAGTAGTATTATTCAAGCTAATTTAGTAAATGTAAATATAATAAACCAACAATCCACAGCTATCACTCACAAATAAATATGGACATTCCAATTCCAAAAGAAAAACAAGATTAAAAAAAAATAACAACACTACAGGCAAATTTTGCAATGAATATACAAACCAATCTTTGAAACATAAATAAATCCCCAGTTATAACTCATTGATCCACTATTCTGTTTATTTGATATTTTGCAATCCTGTTTTTTAACTTTTTCCATGGCAAATTTTTCTTTCTGAAAGACTTCAACACCATGTTTAATGTAAGCTCTCCAATGTATTTTTCTTTAGCTACATCTTCTCAATGAAAAAAAAAAATCAATATTGCATTTCTTTAGAAAAGTTTTGAGGTAATCTTTTTAATATAAACAACATCTGCCTCTCTTAGAAAAACTATGATCAAATTTACAATCAACACAATGAAAATCCGATTTTACAATAGTATTCTATCCAGAAAATTGAAGAACACATTGATTGGTCTTATGATTCTGCCTTGTATTTTTAAAATTTCATGGATAATATTGAATTCTATGATATCCTATTCAGGAAGTTGAAGAATATATTGATTGGTCTATAATCTTATCAAAATATTTTTAGAATTTTATAGTAACACCCTTAAATGATTTTTTTCAAAATTAATATTAAATTGATAAAGAATTAAAGTCTTATTTTCACACAATAAATTAGATAAAATAACAGCTCATATAGAGCTAATTTAGTTGCATTACTTATATCATTGCACTAAAGTACTCTAAGTTTTAACTTGTTAACAGCAGCAGTAAACTGAAATATGCACTACATCTCAATATTTAATTTTGCCTTTCTATTTAAAAAGCTATAGAGACATTTAAATTGACTGACAATCTCAAATTAGTAATGATTGAAACTAAGAATTGCAGGTTTTTCTTTCATTATTAGTCTATATAAAAACTTGAGTTTTTTGAATATTAATTATTAAACCAAAATCTTTATTTGTAGCTTTCATTCTGTACATTACTATCTGAATTACAATAGAATTAAATTAAGAATGATAGATTCTATAAGTGATTCAAATTATCAATCTACTGTAGGATTAAGTTCTTTCCAAATTTAATCTAATTTCTCTAATCAGTAGTTTTTTCCTTCTTTATATCATTTTTGCAAACTTTACTAATGCATATTTTAATTTGCATGTATCTCTTTTTAGACTTTTTACATTTTACTAGGATTCATTATTGAAATCTCTATATCAGTTCTATTTCAGCCTCTTTAATTTTTTCAATGCCTGGTTCTTTCATCTACATATTTAGCTTTTTTTTTTCTCTCCTTGTTAAGAAATCTGATCACACTTCATTGCATGTGGCTAGTAGTCTTTGCACTTCTCTATTAAATATTCACATCTTAGATTCATATATAAGCATTGACAATTCACATTTATTAAAAAAATTTTCAAACAGAAAAACAAACTTCTTCTTAATATCAAATTATTCCAGCTAAAAAAAATTCATCCAAGTTCAATTCTATGTCCAACTTTCATCCATTATATTTATTTCCATACATTTATAATTAACTTTTTCTAATTCATTATTAATCCTTTTGCACATTATTTATATTTTTTGTATTTACTTTTAATTCTATTTTCTTCTTTTCATCTGACAGTTTTGAATAGTGCATTAATTGGAAAAACAAGCACCTCATTTGCAAAAAGTAAATGATTAAAATTTTTTTTATTTATTTATATTTCCATAGCTATACAGTTTAATCCATGAAATACTTCTAATACTGTTGTCGAAAGATGTGGAGAAATGAAAATCATCCTTTTAACTATCATATCAATATTAATCTTTTTAGTATCACAATAAAGTTTAATCATTATTGTATATTTTGTTAAATATACTGTGCTATGATCTTCATATTTCAAAGTTTCAATCATTGTAAAAATGTTAATAAAGTAATCAAATGCCTTTTTATAATCTATAAACCCAATGCAATATTAAATAGGCAATGGTTTTTTTATGTGTCCATTGTCATCTGTAGATAGTTTGTAAAAATCTTAAATGGAACTGATAAAAGATTGATAGATTTGTAATTTCAAATACTTTTAATCATATTTAAACATCAATATCACAACTGCATTCTTCCAATCACCTGATATATCTTTATTATTTATATATTTACTATATAGCTTTACCAATATTTTTCTATTCCTTCACATACTTCTTTTAAAATATTTAATAATTCCATCATTTCATGGAAGCTTTCTATTTTTAATAGATTTAACTATATGTTGAGATGTTTGATATTTCAAAAAAACATTATCACAACTGTAGGAACTATCTTATTTTTCATTATTAACTAGTTCTTTTAGATTTCTCCCACATTTCTCAAATATTTATCATCTTTATCATATATTTTCTTCATAATGCTGAAATAACTTTTCATTCAATACCAAAATATTTTATACCTTTGATATTTTCTCTTCAGTAAGTTTTTTTATAATATTCAATTCTTCTAAATTAATCACTTTTACATATTTTCATATTCCTTATTTTCAAATACCTTGCCTTGTTTCAGTGAAAAATTACTGAAAAATTGTTTTTGTTTTTTTTTATTGTTGTAAATTAGGTATTATATTTCTATTATCACTCAAGTCTGAGTCAGCTTCAAAGACTATCATAAATGATTTATTTGTAAATTTTAACATACATTTACGTGAATATTTTTGAATGATAGATATCAAATTGTTCATACTATTTTTTTAAATATCTTTTTCTCTTTAACTTTGAAAAATAAATATCTTCATCTTTCTAATGAATGATTAAGTTTTGCTGAATATATGGAATACATTACTGTTTTGAAATATATATTTTCTGTTAACCAATCATAATCCAATTATGCTGTGTCTTTATTTGGATACTACCATATTCATTTCCTCTAATGATTTTTCTCAAAAAAAAAACAAAAAACAATAATACTTTTTTCTTTTAATTTCACAACCCTATGTCTTTCTTCTTTTTGACTTCAAATCAAATAGCATTTTCATCTTTACAACATTACCATTAAAAACTTTCACATTTAAAATATTTTGATCTGATCAAAAACATTCTGCACATCCATTTTTATCAGAATAACGCAACAGTTCATAAATCTAAATTATGTGATTTGATTTTTTCTCATTAAATTCAATAACTAATTGTGTCATTCTAAATGATAAGCCAGGGATTTCCAAAAATGTTATTTATCTATCCTTTACTTAGAAAGAATCCCACCACATTTGTGCTTCCAATATTTGTATTTTTGTGCTAAACTATTATGTTCACTTTTCAAACCAAATACTTTTTTATTTTCTAATTTCAGAGAGCTCAATAAAACTTCATTTAACATTAGACCATTCTTCCTTCAATGCATGCAATCTTTCTTCAAGTGAGAATTGATCTGAAATTGTAGATAGCCAAATAAACGATCAATGAATATCAACTTTTTCTTAACCTGGCAATTAATCTTTCTGTTATGTCTTGTTAATACAAGTCATTTGTTTTTGTTTTTCATAAATATTAAAGTATATATTGTAATATCGAGACAGACGCCAACTCTGGCGATATCAAATATTATATGCTAAATTTAATCTAGCATGTTTTAAAAATAAGAATTGATTTAATTAAATGCTTTCTTTCCCAAATGGTAATATGAAAATTCTAGACATGATGATCATCATTATTATTATTATTATTATTATAATAACAATAACAACAATAATAATGTGAATATTATTTTAATAAGTTATAAATGGTTGTAAAAATGAGAGAAAAGTATAAAAAAGTAATAAGATTTTTTTTCTCCTTAGTAAATTATTAAATAGTCTTAATTTTAACTTTAAAAAAAATAAGGAAAGACTTGCTTTTTTTAAAAAAAAAATGTAAGATTTTAAAATTTTTTGCTAAATTTTATTTTCATTATTTTTTTTTCTTTTCTCTTTATCTCTCTCCAAAACAATAAGCAGTGTTTATCAAATCAGTGTAATTAAAATATTATCTTATTTTTGGCATAAGAGAAAAATAACTACAGAGGAATTTTTTTCTTATGGTATTGGAATTTAGTGTTTTTATCTTTGACATGTTATTTTGCAATTTTAATTTTGAAGAGGAAACTAACATTTTGTAATAATAAACCCAAAGTCAGGATTCAATGCATTCTTATGAGAGACAAGATTGTAATTAGATGAGACTCCTGTGAAGAACAGTGATTCATGATTCAACTGTTAAAGAAGATAGAAGCATTTAGCTGTGAAAAATAAAATGGTTTTTAAAATAGAATTAAAGAAAATTATGTGCTAAGCTTTAGCTAAAAATTAAGCATAATCAAATCTCAACTATATAAACTGCTCACTGAAGAAATTGTAGATAAATAGTCTGAAGTAATCTGCAACAAGTATTGTCTCCATCCAAGAGCATAGGTCTCTTTCTATATGTTAGCCTCATTGGGAATAATTAAATTGCAAAAATGGAAAAATTCAGCCTGTAAAACTTGAAAATATTGTATTAAAAAATGGATAAATAGTGTACATTAGCCTGCAAGTAGATGCTAATGGAGAATCATACAAGAAGAAAACCAACATGAAAAAACTGAAAATTACAACTGCCAAAAAGGAAAATAAATTCATGGTGAAAAGATACTTTAATGTGTAAATTACATCTTCATTTATAATTTTTTTAATAGAAATAATAATTGGTAATAATGAATAATATTATTCATTTAACGTTTTCTCTTAACATGTTTTTTCTTTATATTATTTTCCCTACAAAATTATAAAAACAGTTTATAGCTAATTTCAAATTTTTTTATCTTTGATTGTGAAAAGTTGTTTTCCAACTTTAGTTATTGAAAAAAAAAAAAAACAGTGAAATTAAAAGTTAGTTAAATTAATTAATAAAAGTCAAATGGTTAATCAAATTTGCTATAGGAAAATTATATTTTTTGATAAAATGTATTTAAGTTTTCTAACCTAAACTTTAGTGCAAGTAGCTAGTTGATTAACTCTGGGACCAAACAAGGAATGCTAGTGTGTTTATCCAATGGTAGTAATAAGATTAAGTATACCCGGGTGCCAAATTGTAACCATGAAATCTTAATGCCCACCAGAGATCATCATCGCTTATTACTATAGGATATCCTCTCATAATAAGTTATTACTACCAACTAAATAATATAGATAACTTTCTTCCACAACTTTATATAGATAAATGAACTCGAGCAGTGATTACAAGAATGCTGTGAATATTTCTAATACACAAATGACTACGAATTAGTAATCGATGCAGAGAACTCGTAATTTATGTTTATAATATATACTCTAAGAATATTATTTAATTTAAAGTAGGATAAAGAAATGTTATAAATCCTTCCCATTTAATCCCACTACTTTATTTTTCATTCTCAGCATCTATCACTTTCAATAGTTACATTTATATAACATTAAATGTCTGTGTTATGTTCTCCAGTATATCTTCTTAACTAATAACTCTTAATCCTATTTCATTAAACACATAAATATGCCTTTCAATTAGCTATAGATTCATTATCATTATTATAATAGTATTTCCCGAATTTTAATACTTGCACTACTTGGCTTCCAAGCTAGCTCTTAGACTTAATAATCGAAATACTCTTTCTCAAGGTCTTGTTCTGCTAATGAGATGCATTATTAATGATTACAATGCAATGGATATGATCCCAAAATTTTCTAAATTAAAATTTTAATGTGAATTTACCAATGGGAATCATATTAAATACCAAAAGCAGGAAAGGGATTTTATGTCTGCTCCTAATATCTATAACATTGCAACAAAGCAAATAACTAAATTTAATATATCTAAATTGATTATTTTCTCTCATTTTTATTCTATTTCATATCATCTGTTCGCCAGCCAAATTTAACTAGTATTTTAAACCTATTACATTTTACGAGTTGGGTCTATTCTTTGTCTCCCCGAAATAATTGCCCCCCCCCCCTATTAAAAAAAATCTTTCTTGGTTAATATTTTACAAAGGCATTCGTGGAAGTAAATTATGGAAGTAAACCATGGAAATCAATGATAAAAATGAATGATGTAAATCAACTATGGAAATCAATCTTGCAAATCAATTATGGAAATCAATCAATATAAGACAATTCATAAGTTTAAATGTGATTTGATATTAGCTCTAGATATAGGTGCTGGATATAGATTCTGGAAATATTTGAAATATTAAAACACAAGACACGCATGTAAATTCATAACAACAACAAATATTTATTATACATAAATAAGAAAGAACCACACATATAATATCACTACAATCTCAAATGTTATACTCATTATATAACAAAAATTTACTGTCTTTTATATGAAATTTACTTTAACTACTAAAAATAATAATAATAATAATAAAATATATATATCTTCAGATTATTTAAATTTCCCTAAAACTGTAACGGTCAAGTTTGTACATTTGCGTAACAGAATTCAAGTCCAAGCAAAAGAGACCGAAGCTGACCAGACTAGGAATGTGACATACCGAGTCCGACCACACTTCAACTCATAAGCCAGTACTCCAAGACTAAAGACTTTACGAATGACCACCTTGAAATTACATGTAGCATACTCCTTTATTCGCGGCCAACATAGGTCAGGGAGAAACAATGAGACACATAATTAAAATTACTAATTTATTGCACCTAACAAATAACTAACTTAATGGAGACCTTTATAATGCATAGATTCTATAAACATATAATCAATAATTAGAATTGGATTGAATAATGAAACTGAGAGTGGACTAGGTTAATTTACTAAAGTTTTAATTTCTCCAATAATAAGAGTTTAATCCAAGATATATATCACAAATTACATACATGTGAAAATGCACGCAGGCATTTAATGGCTGAAGAGTTTTTAGGTATGCTCTTCAGATTCTTTAATAAGATATTAATAAATAATTATTACATTTAAGTAAGATGAATGTAACAGTTGTTCACCTTATGAATTCATGATAGCCATAGATTGCTTTGCTGTGTTACAATTTGAGTACAAACATTTATGCGAATTTATATAAGCAGGTAAATGCACGCAGGCATTTAACTAAATAACTTATCACTACGTCATGTCTATAGTGGAACATATGCTGACTCCTCTTAATATGTGATTGAATACCAGTAATTAAACTAAACCTTGGTTAACACTTACTGCAGACGTTTCTCGTTTGTTTATATTTATTTATTTAGCCTAAATGGGCTACAATAACTTAGATTGACCAGCTTTTAAGAGTATCTCAGACAATTGCTGAAAGAACTAAAATAGGGAGGTAGAGTTGGCTGCTCTGGATGTACTAATGCGCTATAGCACCAGCAATACAATAATAAAGTCGCTCTGCGGATGGATTGGTAGATCAAGGATTTCATGACCAACGCCGGTACCCTGAAAATCATTATGCTGCATGAGAAATGAACACTTAGTTCAGGAATGGCAGGGGACTTACGTGCTGACCTGGCCTTAAACTCAGGCTTCACGACTGCTCTACTTTATGGGAGGAAGATGTGCTGGCTTAACCGAGGCTCCATCTTAAAGACGTAAATATACATGGCAGCAAAACAAGAAAATATTTAAGTAAATGAATCACATCTGCCAAGCAAAAGAAGTTTATAAATTTAATATTCTACAGACAAGAACAATATATTATTAGCTTGATCAAATAGAAGCCAACTCTTAGGTAGCATGATAAAACATATGCTATAGACGGGAATAATTATAGATATTCTTTGCTGTTCCAGCTCAATCTAATTTTGTTATTGATCAAATGATTAGTACTTCAAAAGGGAGGGAAAGTATATTTGAAGGGTTTAATAAATAATTTAAATAGCAAATATACTTATAAATATTTCTCAAGATTAGTCTATTTCTTAGTATTTAAAATTAATTTCTCACTAAAACAACCCACATTGCAAAATTTACAATCAAACAATTATCAAAAAATATTAAATAATAACGAGCGAGTCGTTACTATTTAATAAGAGGGTTTCGAAACAATGCGCAGAAAATAAAGTTATAAAATAATTACGTGAAGAGGTTTTAATTAATCTCTTCTTGAAATATTGAAGTTTAGTGTTCACTGTTTTGAAGCGTCAGCATATCATAAAATAAATATCATATAATAAATATTAAAAGCTATGTGATTAAGAAAACATTAATTAATTTCTTAAAAAAGGAAATTTTAAAAAGCAAGTGGGTCATTGAAAGATTTTAAAACAATAGAAAAGAACTTTAACATTTAAAAAATTACATTTAGTGGTTAATTAGCTAACTTGAGTTTAAAGGGTATGAAATTGTACAGAGCTCTGCAATTTAAAGTGATTTACCGGTATTAGTAGGTGCTTGAGCTGGAGCTTGGTTAGGTTTCTGGGCGGCTTGGGCATGCTCTTCTTTTGCGGTTGGGCTGTAGATATTATAGCAGCATTCTTCTTTTTCGGTTAGGCTGTAGATATTATAGCTGCATTCTTCTTTTTCGGTTAGGCTGTAGATATTATAGAGGCATTCTTGGTTATAACGGTGTTGGATGGAAGCGGACCAGTCGCCTCATTATGGAGTGACAGCCAAGACTGCCACACTAGCCTGGCATCTTGGTTCAAAACTAAACTTTACTTTTAATGGCAAACGCTATTCAAAATGGAGTCTCTCTTTTTCTCTTTCTGTGTCTGTCCCGCTCAAAATATGGCCTATTTATACCTTCATCTTATCAGCTTAACACCTTTAAGAATTTTTCTTTGCTCCATATTACATTTTAATTAATTTTGTCAAAGATACAATCTGATTTCAAATATGCTGATAAGTTTCTGAGGTGTTATAACTTTTCCTTAATTCTGTTTTAATTAAATTTCCAAAAACATTTAATTTTGATTTTTAATATTGATACATTATTAAAGCATTTTAGTTATAACTTTTATGTTTTTTTTGTAAAACTATTTTGCCATAAACAATTTTAATTAGTTAAATCCAAAAATAATTTAAATTTTATATCTGACGCAATTTCAATTAGCCAGATTTTAAAATGATTTTTTAACTTGACCAAAGGTAGGTGTGGTCGTTAATTACATACTTGTTTACGACAAAATCTGTTTCTAACCAAACCTTTAATTCTAAGAAGAAAATAACACTTAATTTTAAAGAAGACTTCTCAGCACATTTGAAAGAAAACCTTTTTAACATATTTTACATAAACCTTTTAAAAATATTTTCATCTTTTAGCATTTTAAAATAGCATAATACATTTTAATGTTTTAAATCACGCCATCCCTATATACATTACAAATATAGGTTGGATTATATATCCACATAAGAATTAAAATAATAACTTTATTAATAAATTGACCCTATCATTACTTAACATATTAAAAGTATTTTATTAAAATAAATGCGATACCAATAATAAATATGCTATAATTCTATCTAGCCTATCTAATTATAGTGTTCTTTCGTATATAAATATATAATGCTGTTCAGACAGTCATGACAGCAAATCGTAGCTTTATTTTAAATATATTAATAGTTTAAATGAGGTTCAAATCTAACACAGACGAGTGGGCTACTAGATTGATGATGAAACAGCAAGGGATTAGGAGGTTCCCGTTTCAAAACTTAACCATGGTTTTAACCCATATTTCAATTTAATATTAATTCGCTTACGCACGGAATCAGAATTCCGCATTTAAGTATAAAGGTGAAATTATCTTATAACTTTACACAAACCTATAAATTTCTTGCCCCCTCCCCCTCATTGCAACAATTATAAATTCAACTATTCCAACAAGCAATAACACCTTTACAATAATTATAAATTTAATAATTCCACCAAGCAAAAATATCTCATAATTCCCATGAAAAGATAATGTGATATCTAAGATCTCTAATCAGTCCAACAAATGGGCTGAAATATAAAACCATAGTTTTATTTTCATGCATGCGAAATATTCACCATTTTCCACTTTGGCGACTGTACACATTTTGATAGGCCAGTATGTTGCCACAGCTTGACGATATCCAATTTTATTACCTTTCATGGCCAGCTTATAAATCAAAGTAACTCTGTCATCTCCCACATCAGCACATACATCTGACTATAACTCTCATCCTGTCACAGCAACTTTTATCCTATCTTGCAAAACCCTCCAGATATTTTATAGCACTATGCAGCATTTCATAATGCACACATCAGAGTCTCAGTAAAGGAAATTAAACATTTCACAACTTTAAATGCTAGTATTGGCCAGAGAATCGCCTTCTTTCTGAGGCTACATATTATGTGAGGAACTAGCCTCTTCACATCTACTTTAAATAGGCAAACTAAGCATTATATCACGACTGTATCAATAATTCCCTACTCAAATAATAAAAACAAATGGAGCTGGATCAAGTCCTCAATCTCCTAATATCGCATACATAGTAGCTAAATTATAGGATAGTTATTTCTATCTATCTATTCGAGGTGGTACGATAACTCTACCTCAGTAATACTCAGCATTTATAGCTTCACATATACACACACAGGACGATTATAGCCTTGATGCAAATGGCAAAGTCTGACCGATCACGAACCAAACCCATGAACTATCTTAATTTAAAAAGTCAAGCACAGAGCAACATCCATCCAATCCTTATATCCATAACAGATCGCGTCAACATATCAAAGCATAGCAATGACCATTCAAATACTTTTCACACATCCAATAAGAGGCATATAATTTTAATAATAAAAAAAATCGGTGCTTGTCCTATAGCTAAAGATGCCGTTGGATGGCCCCGTTTTCATGCTAAAACTACAAAATATGAACATCCACGGGCTGTTGATTTTAATAATTTTTCTGTGCTTTTTTGTAATGCAAAAATAAAAACAAAACAAAATCGTCTGTTTTAAATATTATTTTTTATTAACATATACAATTTAAATGATAATAAATGTAAAATAAAATCAACAAATTACAATTTGATTCGTGTTTTTTATATCGCATACTTTTTAAATTATGTTACGGCTTTTTTTATCAATTTTCTATTGGATATTTTTTTACTTGTGTTACGGCTTTTTTTTTATCAATTTTCTATTGGATATTTTTTTACTTGTGTTATGACTTTTTTTGTTGTTGTTTAACTAAAAAATAATAATCGTAATAAAAGTAAAAGTTGTTACGGTTAGATTTAGGGTTAGTGTTCTGTTGTTTGTAATGCTAAAATAAAAAAAGTCAAAATCGTAACCGTACTTGGACAAAAGAAAAAAACTCAAACTTTTTTAAACAACAACAAACACATACAAATGTCTTCTTTACTTATTAAACATGTTTATAATATTTGCTTTTTATGAAATTTAAAAAAAAACCTGTATATTTGGACTTTTCTTACTGGATATTTTAATCGTACCACTCTTTTTTACTTCAAAAATATAGACGGTAGAATCTTCTTTGTCTAGTGTAATGTTACTAACAGTACGTTACTTGACATGTTACTTAATTGCAACTCAATAAAAACATAGATATTTAACATTTTCCCAAATAAAAGTTCAATACAGTACATTATAGAAAGTCTTATAATTATTGCTTTAAAAAATCTGAACATTTCAATAGTTCAAAATAAAAAAAAAATCCAATGAAAACAACATTTCAATACAATTCAAATACAAACTCTCTCATCAAGCCATAATTATTTTATAAATTGTGCGAATTTGGAAAATGTCTTTGCTGCTATGCGACATACATGCTGTATTGCGACACGACATAGCGGCCTGCATTCTGTAGCACAACAAAAAAGTTGTATTATAGAAAATGCGGGTTCGAATGTGTCGGCCACGGAAACAGCATTTTTATGTGTTTTGGCGCGAAAACCGCGCCATAGAGCGGCATCTTTAGCTAAAAGATGAGTACCAAAAAATCTTTTCTATCTCTTTTCTCTTGACAAATATATAAGCATTTATGCTTTCTCATTATTACACAGTAACATTTTTTTTTTAAACTTCAATGGTTTCTTATGGGTCAAAATCATTTCTCTTTTTTTTTAAATTAGTATAACTATTAAATCTCTATCAAACATACTAAGAACATATAAATAAAGCAAAATAAATAAACAATAAAACATTACACATTGTCTCTTGGTTTGAGTTCCTTCAAAGCTCAGTCTGAAATCTCTATCAAACATACTAAGAACATATAAATAAAGCAAAATAAATAAACAATAAAATATTACGCATTGTCTCTTGGTTTGAGTTCCTTTGAAGCTCAGTCTGAATATTTCATACTGTCATGGCCAATTTGACAGAACACACGTAGGTATTGTCCACAAACACCAACTAGCATTTTAGTTCACTGCCTTGAAAAAACACATTAGATCTTATAGATACACATAAAATTATTTTCACTCAAGATGTAGCTACATTGATCGAGATAGTTAAACTGTTGAAAATTAGTCCTGCAGATTATTTTCATTTTGTTAAATACTTTTCTTCCTGGGTTTGAATTCAGATGCTTGGTTTCACATTTTAGTTTCTTTAAGTGTCATCATTTTTTTTTTTTTGGTTATTTTAGTTTCTTTTAGGAGGTAAAAAAATTCAAACAAAATAGTATTCTACATGCTTTTTCCTTCTTTTTTTTATATTCTTAGGTTGGAGTTACAATCAAAGAAAAAAAGTTTACTAATAAGACTGACAAATAATTCACTAACTTTATATTAAAGTCTGATCATTCCTTGAAGTTTTATTAACTAAGCCATGGATACAATACTGTTCTTGAGATGTCTTCTTTAAACGAACTGTTAAATACCAAATATGAATACTGAGATACTGAGTACAAAACTTTCTGTTATGAGCTAATTTTGCCATAACTGATTTTGGAGATAGTCTACTGCATACTATTTATAAGTGAATTAGCACTTCATCTTTAAATAATACATATACACTTTTTAACAAGTTGAGTCAATTGCTGTCTCTGAGAGAGAAAACGATCAGATATTGAATTAGCAAAAGCAATCCCCCCTTCACGTTCCTTAGCCATTTTATAAGGGAAAAAAAACCTCTGCAAGTTTCCCTTTTCCCATGCTTTGTTTCTTCTAATTTACAATTCTCTCTCTGAAATCAACGTTTGACCCCATCTGTTAAATGTTGGTTTTGGTTTATTGCTTTCAGCTCTGATTTCGTTTTAATTTCTTCTTTTTCAACACATTTTACACTGATTTACGAGAACCATTAAAAAAAAAAAAATAGAATTACTGGTATTTTATAAAACTGATATTATATAAATAATTCTCTTCTTTAAAACTTAAATTAAATTTAAAACTGAAAACAATAACCAATTCCTATAAATCCATACAAAATCAATTCATTTTACATTATACTATCAAAATAATCTAGAGTACAATGTGTAAATTTCCACGAAGAGAAAAAAATATATATAAGCATCATATACGCATATACTCACAATACTAAATATAGAACTGCTTGTATGTATTCATATTAGTAATCTTTTATTCACCTTAGTACAAAATATCTTTCCTAATTTCCTAAATTTGAAACCTATTCTCGTGCAAAGAACTGTCAAACTTATGCTATCTATAACAAGTTCAATTTCAACTTGTACCAACATTTTCTTCTTAAATATGACGATTCACAAAGACCTTTCTGTTTAGATATATAAATCAACATTTTTAAAAATATTTTAGTGTGTGCAATGGTCAATCCCCCCCCTTCCCTCTACATAATGCTAGCTATAATTTTAAATAAATACAGATTCTTCTATATATGTTAAATTTAAGCTACACAGATATCAATCTCTCTAAATAAAGTCTTTCAACTTCTCTTAAACTTAAAAAAAATTTTTATTTGGAAATAGTTAAGAAACTAACCCCACTATTAATTTTCCAATCATTAGTTTCTTTACAAAAGAAACTAAAGGTTACAGTTTGAATTATCATATTATCATATTATTTTTAATTTTTTTTAATTATTAGTCTATTTATTTAAATTAATGTTAAAAAAATAAGTTTTAATGTCTTTATTGTTCCAGCTATCTATTCAATGAATGAGCAGTGAAAATGACTAAATTTCATTAAAGCAATAATGGTTATTTATATGTGGAGAGTTTATGTTTGTGTTGGAACAACCAGATGATAACTCTGGATGGCACAAAAGTATCACCTAAAGTCCACTGTTTGTTTTATTAGAAATTTAGTTTATAGGTGGCTGGTACATTACTGGTGCCATGTGTCCAGATCATTGATGATGGTCAGCATGTATCAGTATCCCAGCATTATTTTTTTATGAATGATGAATTGGCACTTATGCAGATGATTGTTATATTTTGCCCTAGGTTTGGTAGTGGTTAGATGATCATAAGAAATAATTGTTGACTGACAAGTTAAGTGTTTAAGAGTAATGCTAGATAATTTATAGCTGCATATTCTTTATATATTTTATATTATATTTATTCCCTTATATATTTTATTTTTGATCAATAATAAATGAATAAAATTGAAAATAAATTTGTAAACTGTCTTCAACTATATTGAAACTAGTAATAAATATTATTTACATACGTTGCTGATAACTTATATTAACATCTAGAAAATTGCAGTGTAGTAAATCTAAGATTTCGCGCTGTAATATCGTAAATTAAAAACTCAGTGAGTAATAAATTAATATATTTATATATTCATGCTTTCAAGCCAAGATGCTTAAAGCTGGCTTATATATATAAAAAGTTAAGTTAAGAGAAGGGTGGTATCATCTTTTTCTTGTCAAAATCTCTGTCATGTGTCTAGGCCTGATCGCTCTTCAAGACTGCTGTTTAACACCTGATTGGCTGTCTGAGAAACAACATTAAGCGCATGTGAAAGACTGGCAACTTTCAATTTATTACTAATTTAATAACAACATGCGAGTTATACAAATATTATTTATATTGAAACTAATGAATGTACTATAATTATTACTAATAAGTAAGAAAAGAGAATGAATAAGAATCTCCAAAACAAAGCAATGACATATGTTTTTTCAATTTTTTTTAAATTGCCAGATCTTTTTAGAATTTTATAATTTCTCTACATAGTACATAAATTATATTCTCCTAATTTTGTTAATAGTTTAATATTATCAAAATTAGAGCCTGGCTTTTATCTACAAAATGTAAAGCCGATTTTTGATAAACCAGCTAATATTCCTACTTTGATATATCTATTCTATTCATTAACAAAATATAAAATTTCATAGATATTTTATTATTTGAGATGGATCTAGTTTTTAAGTTTGAAGAAAAAAAAAATCAACAAGTTTCTTGTTTGTGAAAAATAATCTCTTAATATTAAATTTAAAAAGATAAACCTGCTAATCATATCAACATTTCTGTTGGAGTACACAAAAATTGTTCTGTTTTCAGGAATAACAGATTTTTCTGTTTCTTTCTCTTTTTTATATTACATTAATTTTATTAATAATCCATGTGTTTTAATTATTTGCAAGCAGAATCTCTTTAATCAAAGATATTTCTTTTTAATATGATTAAAGACATTCTTCTTGCAAACAATTACATATCACAGATTATTAATAAAATTTTATATAGCAAATAGTAAATTAGAAAAAATGAAAACGAAAAAAAAAATTAAATATTATACCAAAACATTATTTCTAACAAGCAAAAAACTGATTTTTTTTTCTAAAATCTAAAAACCAGGTATCTTTTGAATATCAAGGGATTTGCATGAGGGTTACCCAGTTTAATTTTTAAAATGTGTCAATGTAAGAGTAGGCATTATATAAATTTCAAAATTCAAAAAGGTATACTTTTACATTTTTAAATACAGATCCCATTCTAATTTAGACAGTATTAAAGTTATAAAGTATATGACATATTTTATGAAGCTGTGAACATTCTAAAAAAACTACAGAGATTTTTTATTCAATCTCTTTACTCAACTATTTGCTAGAAATAATTTTAAAATGTTATTTAACTAAATAATAAGAATTTTCAAGTTTGTTTTCAATTTTTTTTCATCTAGGAATTGGCTCAAATATCTAACAAAAAAAAAAAAAGTGAAAAGATTATACACATGCATTCTTGCTATAATTAAAAAAAATCAGCATAACAGATCTCAAGAACAGATGAATCATTTCAGTAGAAAATTCTTCTATATTTGTGGATCATTCTTTTTGAAGATTTGCGTCAACCTAATCAAATCAATTCAGTTCATAAAAAATTTCTTGTTGAACTTCCACACAGTGTTCCCAAGCCAAATTAATTTCTAGACATATATAATTGAAGTTAAAAACACAAATATATAAATCATAAATTTAATAGTTAAAAAATATATATTTCCAGAATTTTTATTATTTTATTTTGAATATTTTAACTGAAATTTATTTTTAAAAAAACCACAAAGAATGTTTGAGCAGAATATTATTATAAGAATCAATTTAATAGTAAATAATTTGTTTAAATAATATTTTTAATGTAAAAATAGAATAATTTATAAAATACAATTCTATTCAATTCAATGAATATTTAAACTAAGATAATAAAGCGATATTATTTCTAAATTTACAAATCTTACCATATTTTAAAACAGAAATTTAGACTATTAAAAAAGAGGGAACAGCAATTGGAGATGGATGTTTTTTTTGTTTTTTTAAAGAAAAATGTAAAAGAATGAATTGAGCAAGTTTAAAAATATGAGACACTGAAAAGAGTAGAAAGAAAAAACATATATTAAAAAAAATTAAATCTGATAATAAAATATTAGATCAAACAAGTTCTTAAAAAATATATAAAAAATTATTATAAAAGATTTTGAAAAAAAAAAAGAGATTCAAAGAAAAGATCTGAAAAATATTTAAATTTACATTCAGCAAAAATATATATTTATGATTAACAAGATCTAATGCAACAAATTTATAAATTAAAATATTAAGCTTGTTTTCAAGAATCAATTATTTTCCATGTATTTTATTTTTAGAGAATTAATATCACTGGAATAACACTTTGCCCCATCCAATTTCAAAATGTTAATTTTTTTTTCTAGTTCATTTATTCCTTTCTAATTTGGCAGCTATGTCAATAATTATTATATAATTTGTTTTATATTTCATTTATTAAACATTGTATTTCTACAATTTAAATATTAGTGATTTTTTATTTTTTTCATTAATAAAAAAAAAAAAGTGTGAAAACATTGACACATTAAGTATATTTTTACTAGATAACACCTTCCATCCATTTATCAATCTATATATTAAGTGATTGGTATTTAAATAGAATTAGTAAAAATAAGTTAAATATTTTAAATTTCATTATTTTAATTGTTTATTAATTATATCAACATGTATTGAAATATCTACAGAAAACACTATAAAGATCAAAAGCACAAATACCAAGATGGTTTCACAAAAATATTATCAAAAATGATGAAAACAATGTAGAACAGATACAAAAAAATGCTATGAAAATGAAAACAACAGAAGTAAACTAAATTAATAAAGAACTGATTATATACAGTGAAATGTTACAATCAATTTTAGATACTATTATTCATTCTGTAATCATGGCATCTGGATAATTTTTGCTTATCATTCATATTCAAATTATGTTAAGATATTAAATAAAATAGAGCTTACTGAAAAAATCAACTATTTCTTTTTTACACTTATAAATTTTCTTAATGATTGTATATTTACAATGGCATATAAAGTGAGAGTAAAAAAATCTTATTCAAACATTAAATGGAAATAAGCTTTACTAAATCTCAAAATATTCAAATCAAGTAATTTCTGAAAAAATAATTCATATATCTATATGCTTTGATCAACTAATTTTTCCCAAAGCAGCACAAAATATCATGATTGTTTTTGAATTAAAATGCCCAGTAATTAAAACAGTAACAAAACCATACAAGCATATAGTTTTGATTTTTATTTAAAAATGGAAAAAAAATAGAACAGTGGAGGACATACTATATATACTCATGATAAGAGTTCTATGGACAATGCTTGCACGGACATATTGCATCCTAATGTCCTAGGATTTAATGTTTTACTTAGTCTTCTTAATAGATCTAGCTGCCACATTGTCCTTAATCTATCATAGACTGTAATAATAGTTAGAGAAAATACCAATACAGAGCTTCATACTGAGAACAATAATGGCGTAGTATTAAAATGCAGAGAAAAAAATAGAAGAAATAAATAATTTGATAATAGTCATTTGTCTATTGTTACTTACTTTATCAAAAGCAAAACTAAATATGAAACAAATCAAAAAAATGGAAAGTTTTCAAAACATTATCAATCCAAAAACTTTCACAATAAAAAAAAAAAAAAAGCTTCAAATCCACCTATTATATCAAAAACATTATCTGAACTATCTGCTGAAAAAAAGAAAAAAAAGACAAAACATAAAAAACAAAAAGAGTTTGGCAATCCAGATAATAAGGGGACCTTAGTTCAGAGAAATAAACTCCCGCTGCCCACATCACGGTCAGTAATGATACAAAATTTGCAATTCTTAATATAAAGACAGCTAAATGTATGGCCTAAAGTTCATAAATTTATCAGGTCATTTAAAAATTTTTTTGACTAATCAATCACTTTACAAAATGTATTGCTATCTTAATCAATAAAGAAAAATATTTGTCAATAACAATACTTAAAAACATTAGAAACATATACAATCATACATACCTCTGGGTATTTCAAACATTAAAAATTTATGTGTATATTATTCCCTCCAAAAATGAAATAAGCAATTTGCATGCATTTGCATAGAGTCAACAGCCTAAAAAAAGGACTATGATTATGAAGCTGCAAGGGCTCCGAAAGCGCTAAATCCATAAAATAGATGCTTACTAATAACAAACTTAAAATTTCACCTCAGCTATTAATTTTAGCTTATCAGTAATTTACAGAGTAAAGGTGAAATAAAATGTGTTATTACAAAAATGAAAAGATATTGGAAAAAATAATCAATCAAATACAATATTACCAATCATTAAATTATGTCCCATCCATTACAATGGATAAATTTAATTGTCATGTGCAATACTTGCTCAGGAAATTGAATTAGTATTTATTATTTCATAATATGTATACCTCAACATGATATTTTCCAAAAAGCACAATATATTCATTTTCAAACAATCTATCAATACTGATTGATCACATCACCTTTTCCTAATATTTGATTAAACACTAAAGTCGTTACTACATTAGATGTTTTTCATTTATCATAATATGATGGAAACGAGTTGAACATCAAACATTATAAAGAAAATAACTTTCAATACAATTAAAAAAAAGATCTCATTTAATTTACTGTTTCATATTGATCAATAAATCAATATTAGTCTGCACTTTAATGAATAAATTAGTTCAATAATTAATAAATTAATTACAAATCAGTTTTTGACTAAATTAATAACTTTAAATCTATTTAAATGTAATTGAAAAATAGAAGTTATAATAGTGGATTATAATCTCACAGATCTTTTGACATATTATGCACCTTGGAGCTATATAAACAATATAATGGTAGTAATCTAGACAGCTATCTACATTTCCATTTTTATTTACTCTTAAACATTGGCCTTAATTACATAAAAAAAATACTGGGATGATTAATTGTTCATTTGAAGATTTCTTAAAAAAAAATAGTGATTTATCAATGTGTAATCTAAAACCTCTTAGTATTAGTTTTCATTGGCAGGTCTTTCTTTTTCTTTTTGGCTACTAAAGTAGGACTTGTTTTTTCCCAATTTCTAAAAAAAAGTCAATTGTCTAAGTTTTCAAGATTTCTTTAGATTTCTCATTGTAATATACCTAATATTGATCTACAAAATTGATTGATTTTAGAATTTCAAACAACTTACTTTGGTTTGTAATTGACAGATTTGGTTTGAAAAATTTTATTATTTTCCCTTCCAAAATTTTTGAATTTCTTTGTTCTTATTGGCTTTTTAAAAAGTGAGAAGAGAGAGGAGTGTGTGGGGGGGGGGTGCTTTGTGGACTTTGATGCAGCTACATCCAATACAAATCCAATCAAGCACTTTAAATAAAAATGAACTGGCTGGCTTTGAAACAACAACAAATTAACCAAAAAAAGAGTTAAAATAAAAACTTTTTTATTAATTTGGATTTTTTTAAAATATCAAACTAAAAAAATAAAACAACCATTTAAATAAACTTCAAGTCTACTCGAAACATTTTAAATCAACAATATGAGCAACATAAAGTTTATTTTGAAACTTAATTTGTAACAAGTAAAAAAAATTTCTTGAAATGCAGCGATGGGACAGGAGAATGTTTCCTTTTTTTATCTTTTGACATTTTTTATAATTCACATTGAATTTATAAAAAATAAAAGTTCGCTAAAAAAAAAGATCTGTCAATGAAAATTAATTAAGAGACTTTAGACTACACAGAGAATTTATAAATTTAGTCATAGTAATAGTTCCAAGTCCAGATGGTAGTTCTCTGCCCCTCCCCTCACTTTGAAAAGAAAAAAAATTTTCTAAAGACAAAAGAAGAATCCAAATTTCCAAACTAATTTTTTTTTTCAAATACAAATAAGAAAATGGTTATTTAAAATTAATTTACATTTTGTAAAATTGATAAAAGGCGTATTTTTTGTTTTCCCCAATCTCTCGCCCACTCTTCCATCCTCCTTCTTCTCTAAACAGAATAAGAAAATGAAAAGAGAAATTAAAGTTCACCAAAAAAAAAAAACCTGTCAATAAAAATTAACACCACTAGGATAAATTGCCACCATTTTTGCAAAAAAAGTCTATAATTTCTTGATTAGTCATCCTAGTGTTTAAAGAGTCAATAAAAGAGAAAATTCAAATGTAGATGGCAGACTAGTATAACAATTTGGCAAACATTAACAAACATAAATAATTATTTATCAAAATCAAAACAGAGACTTTTTTTACAACATTCTAAGAACATGAATACAAACAATAGTTTTGGTTTAGTTGAAAATTAAGTTACTAACTGTAGCAAACTGTCCATACAATAATAGAATTTTATGCATAAACCTTTTTGCATCCATTGATTTTGAAAGCTTACACTTGGTGGCATTACTGTATGGAGAGTTTGCTATTGTTATTAACAGCCTGTGTAAGCATATGAAATGGTGATCATGAACAGTTAAGTTGTTTTTTCAATTCATAAAAACTAAATTATTTGACTGAATGTGTAGTGATCTTCTATTTAATATGAATTTTCCTAATTGCAGTTGACTGATTTGATAAAATTAGAAAAATCATACTTGATGAGGACTGATCTAACTAGAGAGAAGAGATCATATGAACACATATAATATAACTCAAATGGCATATAACAATTTATCAATAATGATACATCACAAAATTTAATTATGGAGCCAAATGGAGATACAATCATCTATAAAAATGATACAAATGTTATTAGATTGATCATTCAGCAACTTTAAATTTCTTTATGATGTTTTCCCAACTACAACATTTCTCAATAAGACTCCGAAAATGATTCTTTGACAGAATTTTTAAGTTATGATCAAATAAAAAACATTTTTATATATTTTTAACTATTATTTCTTTTCCAATAACTTACGGTAAGATTTAACTCTCTTCAATAACCCATTAAGTAAAATTTTGGTATCAAGTTTTTTGATTAATGACAAAAAGACAATAAAAACTGTTCTATCACTGCTAAGATTTATAGGGCTATTGAGATATATGGTTAATTTAAAAAAAAACAAACATTAGTACTGTTCTACAGTTTCATATATATTGGTAGAACCAATATTACAAAAACTTTAGATACTTGCAAAAAAAAAAACCACAACGATTTGTAAAGAGGATTCAGTGATTGTTTAACGTGTCTCATTATAACCTAAGTGAGAAGCAGATTCAGTACTGCACAATTATAAGTTAAGATTTAGTTCCCATGTTACAACATATCATTTTTTGTTTTTTATTATATACAAATTTATTGTCAAAATTACCCAATGTTACCAACTAAACCAGACTAGCCAAAGAAAATAAACTCTAAAACATAACCAATAGTTTTCACTGCTGCAAGCAGATTTCTCAAGTGTAAAAGTCTAAAAAAACCAACAAATTTGTTCTAAATATTACCCACAATTCAACGTACATCCCATACACCCTTAATATTAATTAAAAGAACTTTTAAACAAAAAGCAATTCTTTTTTTAATTTCATTTCTTTCAAAGAAGGCAACCATAGCCTCATCAAAGTTAATAGTGTGGCCTATATCTCTTTCATGGATAAAAAAACAAAATTGAAATATTTATTTCTAACCCTATTTTTATGTACCTTTATTCTTTCATTTAATTTCAAATTACTCTGATCTACATATATATCTTCAGTTTATATTAATTATTTAGAAGAAATTATTATTAATAAGGAATGTACAAATTTAAAGTTATTTGTTAGATATGTTGATTTGTTTGTTCATAGTTGAAAATGATGAATTGAAAGAGTTGGTAAACGAGTTTAATTGTTTTGATCCTTCTATAAAATATGTTGTAGAAGGGAGAGGGGTGGTGTTTAGATTTTGTTAAATATAAAATTTTTAGATTTATTGGTGATTAGAAATGTAAAAAATAATTGTTTGGAATGTAGTCACTATGTTAAGAGTAAGGAGTTAAGATCTATAATTAAGTCTGATAGCTATCAATCTGTATCTCATAAAGTAGCTGCTTAAAGAAATTATTATTATAGAAATCAGAGATTAAATAATTCTAATAAAGTAGCTTTGTTTCAAAAATAATAATTTTATAAAAATTATTTGAGTGTTGGCCATTCTGATAAATTTGTTAAAAGTATTTTATTTAATAGTAATTGTAATAACGTGAAGGATAAAAAAAAAGATTTTATTTCTTTGCTTTTTAAATTGTCTTCTTATAGAATAGTATGCAAAAATAGTAATTTGTTTGGAAATAAAAAAATTGCTTGGAAAAGGGTATTACTTTGAATAATTTAATAAATAATACAAAGGAAATTTTTGATAGAAAGACTATTCCTGGATTAGTATATATTAGCCCTTGTTTTTGTAAGAAAGTATACATAGATCAAAGTAGTTTGAGCTTAAATGAAAAACTTAAAGGTACATAAAAGTAGGGTTAGAAATAAATATCTCAATTCAGCTTTACTTATCCATGAAAAAGATACAGAACACATTATTAATTTTGATGAAGCTAAGATTGTCTTCTTTGAAAGAAAATGAAATAAAAAGAAGAATTAAAGAATATTTATTATTAAAAAAAAATTATGATTCTGAAGCAATTAACATGTTTAAAAATTCTTTTAATATTAAAGGTATGTGGGGTGTAAGTGAAATTGTGGGTAATATTTAGTATAAATGTGTTGTTTTCTTTTAGTCTTTTACACTTGAGAAGCTTGCTTGTAGCAGAAAAACCATTGGTTGTGTTTTACAGTTTATTTTCTTTGGCTAGTTTGGATTAGTGATGAATTTGAGCATGTTTGATTATTCTATTGACTAGTTTAGCTTTAGGTTTTTAATGTTTAAATTTATTATATATAGTAAATAAACTGGTTACTAAAATAAGTAAGTATATATATATTACTGAGACAGTAAATATTCAATGGCTTTGATATTTTCTGTTACATATTAGGTGAATTTTCATATCAGGTTTAAAATAATTTATAATGACTTTGAAATAAAAATGAAGTTAAGTCAGCAATTATTTCAAATTGTTTCATTTTTATATATATATATATTTGTACTAAAACTCATTTGATTAAATTTAATTTTAACTTATTTACAATAAATGAGCAGTTGTTTCTTGAGCAGCTTAGAGTGAATTACATAATTCTAAGGCAATATTTAAATAAAATAAAACTGAATGTGTAATAAGTTTAACACCAATATATTAAATTATTTAAAAACTGGAGGTTAAATTATTTAATGAGAGCCGATGGCTAATTTAAGATTGCATTTATCATAGGTGAACATAATTAAAATTCGTTTATTAAAAAGTCATTTAAAGCTGTAAAAATGGACATTCTTTCCAATGATGCCAAATTCATACTTGAATTTATATTGATTAAAATCTTATAAACTTGAAATTTTATATTTGCATCAAAAATGAGATTTTAATAAAGTAAATGTTATATTTTTAGATTCACTTATAGGAAAAGAGAATATTTTTTTGCTTTACAATTACATTTCTAAAAATATTTACAAACTTTATAATATATCATTATGCTAATAATAAGGGAAAAAGAATGCTAACATTTTTAATCAATTATATTTTCATATATTAAATTGAAGTTTATAAAAACTTAAAATCTTATGTAAAGAGTTTGAAAGCATAATAATAAACATAAATGACTACACTATTGTAATTTGTTTTTTTTATTATAGAAAATGCAACTAAAATAGTACTTAAACAATATCCACCAATCAATTATGAAATTTAAAATATTTTTTTTTTAAAAATATTGTCTACATAATCAAAAAATATCAAACATACAGACCTTGCAAATGAATGATTTCTGTGTCTTTTTCTTCTCTCACTTTTGCTAATTCTAAATTTGTCTGGCTAAAAAGTTTTTGCTTATCTTCTAAAATTTTAGTATTTTCTAACCGCAAATGATCCAATTCTGCCTGCAGATCGGATTGCTGATTCTAGAATTAATTAAAAAGAAAGACATTATAAAAAAAAAAAAAAATCAATTAAATTAATGATATCAATAAATCATACTTACTTTGTTATAAATATGTATTTACATATACATTACTTAATCATAATATTTATCATGCTTTTCAGCATAGAATTTTAATATATATACATAAATATAGATGCACAATTAATCTGCATTATAATTTTACCATATATTATAAAGATTTAAATAATTCATTTTTGTATGTGTAAAACCAATTACTCAAGGTTTTAATAGGTCTATAAATGTAGAGGATAACAATCAATCGTTAAGCTATCAACAATCTCAATCTATAGTCAAAGCAACATCCTTTAATATTAAAGGTGATACTTCTTTATATATATATAGTAACCTAGCTAGAATGAGATGGGGTGTGAGAAAGAAAGAAAAGAGATAGAGAAAAGAAGAAAATGCTAATAATGAAATGAGAGAGGGGTGTGAGAAAGAGAGAAGAGAATACTAATAATGAAATGGAGATAAAAATGATAATGAATAGAATGCTAGTAATGAAATGAAGATAATGATAATGGTAAGGATAAATGATGGAAAAGAAAAGAATCGAGGAAGAAAAGAAATGGGGAAAAGTAATAGAAATAATATATGTAATGGAGAGAGTGAGATGATGGAAAGATATGAAAGAGAGATATAAGAAGAAGATAGAATAAAGGAGAGAGAAATGAAATGAGATGATAGAAAGAAATGAGAAATGACATGAAAAGAAATGGAATAAAATTAAAATGAAATGAAATATAAATAAGAGACTCTAAACGACTCAGCTCAGTGGGGTTACAATAAATTCAAAAAAAAGAGATAATGATCCAGAGATGTATAATCCAATAAAGGTCAAATCCAATACTAATGAACTATAACTATTACAGTATATTGATATTTTAATAAACCATACAAAAGATTATCTAAAATCATTAATCAATGCTTACTATATTAATCCTACCAATAGATTATACACTCTCTGAAAAAGACCTATGATGCTTTGCTTTAAAATATCATCTTACAGAATTATATTTACTAAAACAACAAGAGTAAATAACCTCAGAAATTTTAAAACTAATACTCTTGTGTAAAATTAAAGTTTAAGTTAAGTTGCCTAATAAAAAATTACTGTGATTAATAAATAAATAAGTGACATCTTAGCTGACCATAAAATAATTATAATATGTTCAATCTTAAAATAATAAACAAAACAAATATTAATTCACAAAATTTAATGAATCAATTTAAATCTAACTAATAATGGTCTATTATCTAAGATATTACTTGAGCAAAGAAAAGAGCAAGGGTACCTTTAATGCCTTTCCATACTCATAGACAACCACTAAAGACCTCAAATGCAAATGAATTAGAATTCTTTAAATATATCAGATTTAAGATGATGATAGATGATGTGCAGTGCATATAAGATAAGGTGCAGCTTTTAAAATAATATTAATTAAAATATTCTTCTGAAGTACTAATATGGTTAATCTGATATTGCATAATCTTTAGTCTGAAAAATATACTGATAATTTTAAAAAAAATAAACTTTTAATTAAGTATTTAATTAGGTATCTGCTCTAATGCAATTATCTGTATTTATGATACAATATGAGAATCATTTACTTTCACATAGCTTTTTTTTTTTTAATTTTCAAGACAATATTAACTATATTTAATTAACTTGGAATATAATTGCAAATTTCTGAATTGAAGATTCAATAACTTTTACATTTTAAGATTTTGTGAATTTGGAATCCAAGACAATAATATACTCTCATATAAAAGTAAAACAAACAAAACAAAACTTTTTAAATAATAATAATTTGATTTATTAATAATGAGAAGACATGTCACAAATGTAGTAGAATACAAATAATGCCAATACCGCACTAAGATTTAATACAATTATTTGGACTCTTAACAGTTTTATTTAACTTACACTAATATACTTAATAACATACAAAGGTTATTCACTGTTACTTTCTTTTAATAATTATATTTTTCTCAAAAAAAAAAAAAAAAAACTTAAATTTTAATTATCATATGTACTTAATAAGCACACTACCATCCTTCTTTATTAGACTAATTGATAACATTATTGTGTCATCTAATAATCAGAATGACACACAGAATTAGGTTTATCTTAAAAACCCTAAGCTTAATTTTATACTCCTAAACTTAACAAATGCTAAGTTGGAGTAAGCATATTCAACAATATTTTTTTTAAAAATATCATCACTAGTTTCACGGATATAACTAATATCATAGCTAGATATATATTTAAATCAGATTAAGGTAATATTAAGGTAATATTAAAATTAAACTAACTTAAGTGTATGGGACAATCATTCATCAGAGATCAGTTATACTTTTTTTTTAAATAACTTTAGTCCACATAAAATTATTCCCTCAATGTTTTAAAGATAATGATGTAACAGACTTACAAATCCAGCGGCGAAATTCTGGATGAAAATATTAAATTATTATGTGTGAATTGCCACTTATACCATATGCATATTTAACATACTTTAAAATAAATATAACTTATTGTTGGTTAGCTTGTGTGTGATAAAACTATCATAGCAACACAATTCAAACATTGATATACCTATGAGCCTTAAATTAGCTACAACTACCTGAAGAAATACATTTCCTCAAACAAGCATATCTTGTCATCACAAATCTAAAACAAATGCAATATCACCTACTGTGGTGGAATTAGCATTAAGTTATCATGAATGATAGGCAAAAAATATAATAATACTAGGCTCCTCAGAGCTGGAAAAAAATGTGGTGGTTTCCAAAATACCTAACTACGAGGCAAAATTTAGATGTCTAAAATTCATCTTCAGTCTACCTGGGAACAGGAACACACACCAGAAAAGCACAATCCTCTCATAGGATTTCCAATGCTTATAAATGTGATCATCATCACTGAAAATACAATACAATACCCTCTTTTTTGGGGACAAGCACTATCAAATCATGGAAATACAATACAATAAGAATGGAGGATTTTACCTACTCCATAAGCATATTCAAAAATTACTACTAAGCCTAACTCTTGAGGCTAACAAATACTAACTAATAGCAAGATATATACTTCACCTTAATTAATTTATTCCTAAGAAGTTTAAAAATACAAAACATATATCCAATGTTCGAACCAACAAAGCAAACTATGTGTCAACTGACTACTGTAGAAAACTTTGAAATTAAATGCATATAAAATTCTAGGCAAGGCACAATGCACACATAACAAAATATTAATTGCTAAAATATAGTAACTAGTGGACTTTTAAAATTGTAAATTAAATGCAAGAATATTTACTTCTCGATGAATATAAAATATTCATAATTATTATTAATATAACATTCATAAAACAAATGAATGGATATTCTCTGATAAACTTCTTTAATAAATTTAAAATAAAAATTGAGTAAAACATCCCATTTATATAAAAATAAGACTGTGATATTTAAATCTCTATAATAAAATTATTAAATAGAAACTAGCTAGTGTAATACTTGATAAATAAACTAAATCTACTTAAGAATAGCAAAAAAAACATTTGCTCATTCAAATAAACCTATTTCATTTTAAAATTATAACCCTAGTTTACCTATATATTTATGCATGTGTTACAAAAAAAATTAATAGCATAAATATTTTATGGTTTTTTTTAATTTTTAAAAACCAATAAAGCAGACCATAAAAAAAAAAAAAAAAACAAAACATTAATCTAAGTTCATATTTCCGCTCCATGACGATTTTTCCATTTCATAATGTGTAGACAATTTATCCAGGTTAAGATATCGATTTGAATTCGAAGCTTCAACTAATACATTTATGTACATGGCAATCATTTCCAAATGAAAATGTTCAATAATTCATTAATAATATTTTTTTAAACAATTTTTTTAAAAAAAAAAATTTAATAATAAGATTAAGCCAGCATGAAACAAAATAAATTCTTCAGCTGAACACACTTTAATTTATTTATAGGATCCAGAGTTCAAAATTGCATATAATAATAATAATATATATTTCTTTATCTGAAGTTCTTTATCATCTTTTAGGAAAACGCTTCTTTTAAAATATAGTTTTTTTTAAATAGTTTCCTAATAATATTCCAAGACGTATTTATTTTTAAAATTAATTTCATTTGCTTACTTTTAAATATGAGAGTAGAAATTTTTTTACTGTTCAAAACATTTCTCCATTTATATGCTATAACTAATGCAATAAAGTTATTTTTAAATACTGGCAAGTATGACCATTTATAATGTACTCAATAACTATTAATTCATTATTAATCATTACAGATTGCTTTAAAGTTTTATTTCCAAATACGTGTCCTTTTTTTTTTTTTTACCGTGTAAATAAGAATTATCCCTTTAAAATGTATATATTATCTGTTAGCGTTTAGCTAAACAAATCATTTTCATATATGTCAAGATATAAGTAATAACTTTTCCTTTTTTTTTAAAAAAAAAATCATTTTTTATAGTTTCACTGTAATCGAACGTAGCAGCTTCTTTATAATATTCTTTTTTAAAATTAAAAAAAAAAATTTCTCTCTTTTTTTTTTTACATATACTTTTAATCTAACAGGAAAAATAATTAGCATTTTATTTTCAAAATAGTTTAATACCACCGAACGCTTATTTATGGAAATGATTAATAGTTTGTTCCTTAACCTTATTTCCAAGTAAAGAAAATTAAACAAATTAATGTCATATAATATGTGAGACGCATCATTTACTTTAGCCATTTTTTTACTATAATTTCTATGCCTCAACTGAAATTCAAATTGTCAGAAAAACGGATTACCTTTTCTTCTTAGCCCTCACAGGACAATTTTAATTATTTTAAACATACTTGTATTTTTTTAGAAATATCAAGTTCTTTTTAAAAAAAATTACTTTTATTAATAAAATCTTTAAAATCCACACCAGTTGAATCGAAACCAGATCAGTCCCAGAATGGTCCCTCGATATCCGTTTTATCTCACAATTTTTCATCCACTTACAATTCATTTAAAAACCAATAAAAATTATTTTTTATTAAATTTTAATATTCTGACAAACCAGCTGTGGAATCAATCTACTGACGTAATGAATATAATTTTCCCATACCACGTGACCTTCAGTTGCAAAGTCAAAATTTTATTCTTAACAAATATTGTGCAATAATTTTTTTAATGATATTTTACACAACCCAATAGTAATAAATATAAAATTTTAAGTTAAACCCTTTATTAAACCCATAAATATTTCATTTAAAATAATTTTATCCACACATTTGCTTTATTTACTTATTTTAAACAATATGGGAGTTAAATTATTTTTTTTATTCTAATGTTTTCATGTCTCTGCATGCACATATTCTCACATACATCTGGTGTTACATTAATTGTTTAAAATTATTTTTAAAATTACAACAATAAAATGTTAATGATTATTTAATCTAAATAACTTTTATAACTGGAATGTTAAACTACAAAACTAATAACAAATATTCTTATTTTTTAATAAAAACTTACATATCGTTTTAGTAAAATTTATTACTTAATTATTCCGACTTATTTATAATATCTTATTATTATTCTTTAGACATTAGAATAGATTATACAGTAATTACTTTCGAATATATTTACTATTTATCAATTCACCATTATTTTTTTTATTTATTTAACATTTGCTTATGTTAAATTATTACATAATATCATTTATCAAACCAACTAATATTATTAAAAATATTTAGATTATCCTATTTTAATAATTAACTAGTCTAATTTCCATTTTTATCATCATTTTTTTTTATCCAAAATTTTAAACAAAAGATTAAGCTAAGATAATCTTGATTACCTCTTGGAACTAAGTGACACTTCAGTTAGGTAAAATATATATATATAATCTGATATGTTTATATAGACATTAAAGATTTCAACTTGACCAAAGAGTGTGAGATTAATAATGCAAAGAAGTTTAAACAAACCTTATTAATCAGCAAATATAACCTGCTGTGAAAGGAATCTAATAAAGTCATTTATAACTTCCAATTTTCATATAAAGTATATATTTTACTAACCAATAAAGACAATTAATCAAGACTTTAAAAGATTTACAAATGTAGATGATAACAATCAACTCTTAAGCTATCAACAATCTCAACCTATAGCCAAGGTAACATCCTTAAACAATAAAGGTGGTACTATCTTTATATATGGTCTGATATGTTTTAAAGGTTGATTGTTATCATCTACATTTATAAGCCTATTAAAGCCTTGAATAATTTGGCTTTATTGTGTTAATAAATATATTCTTTATATGAAAATTGGAAGTTATAAATAACTATTTATCAGTCTGCTTTCAGAATCTCAAAGTTATAATTGACTATTTATTAATCTCCTTTCAGAACAGGTTATATTTGCCTGATTAATAAACTTTGTTTAAACTTCTTAGGATTATTAATTTCATACTCCTTGGTCAAGTTACAATCTTTAGTATCTATATTGTGATGATCGCACATGCTGCAATCACACATATATGTATTTAATATTAAGTAATATTAAATATTATAGGTTTTTTTTGAAATATACAAATAAGTAAAAGAATTAAAACCAATGAAGAAAGGAATGTCTTAATTACTATAATGAGATAAAGAGAGGGAACGGAATCAAACAAGATTCTTATCTTTTACCCTCCAAAGTTCAGATTTTGGGAAAAAATAGAAATATGAAAGTTAAAAAATATGAGAGTCAGACGTTTAGTTTAAGATTAAAAATGAAGAAAGGAAATGTAAATAAAATGGGAACTCAAATGATTTTAAAAAGGTGACAATGGGAGAGTTTTAAATAAAATTATAAATAAAATTAGGATACAATAAAAGATAAAGATCTGCTCTTCAAAGTACACATTTTGACAAAATGGAATACATATGCGAATGTGTGTATAAAGAGGGAAAAGGTTTACTGCATGTTAAAATGAGAATAATTTTAATATAAATGAAGGTAAAACACTATGTTATAAAATAGTATGAAATTAAAAAAAATTTTGTATAAGTTATAGAAAACATTTTAAAGTTAGAGGTGTGAAAGAAAACCTACAAACAAAAGATCAAGATAAGAAAAGAATTTGAAAAAAAAAGTTTTAGTTTACATGGAAACTTCGGTGAGAGCACTGGTCTTGAGAAGAAATAGAGATTAGAACCTAGTGGGAAGCAGACATTAAAGAAAAAAAAGCAGAGTAAAGGACATTTTCGTAGAATACTCACAAACTGAAAGAATATGAAACAAATCTACAATGCAAGTGAATCTTCGAGGATGTGTGGCTAAGGGCCATCACGGTCGCTGGACAATCCAAACCCACCGTGCTCATATGGTCAACTCGCCATGAAACAACTGCTGATGTAGCGCCTGCCATGCCATTAACACCACAGTATTATGAAGTCACTACATGTAGAAGAGGAGACCCTATAAACAAAAAGCCAAAGCCGAAGAACGGCCATCTCTACTAAAGAAATGGAGGAATTCCACATGATAGTCGGCAGGACAATAGTTAACGTCGAAGAAGAAAACGTATGTAAAGTAAATAAAGATCAATATATAACATGCATGCACATACTCTTCACATTAAAAGCAATTGCAATTCCAAATATTTAATGAGATAGACATTAATTAGACTCTTTAACAATACTTGGAATGAACGACTATTAATGGATACTTTATTTCAATAGGTTAAAGATATTTATAGGATTTAACACATATACCTAATTATAGTATTACATTTAAATGAGTGTATTGTAATTTAAATATTTCATGTAATTTTTTTTATGTTTTCTATTATTATAGTAAATGTTTCATTAATTATTTTATCTGTATCATCTCGTATCTTCACCATTCCAATAGTTTAATATACCCGGAGGGTTTGGTTATAATTATTAGTTCACTTGAGTACTAAGTAACAAGTGAGGATAGTTGTACAGTATTACTAATCTCATTAAATTTATAATTTAACCAAGCGTTGTAATTCTTTAATAATTACAGCAGTCGAGAGACGTCTGATCAGGAAAAATAACCTGGTGGCAATATCCATATGGTCGCAGGTTCAGTCAGGTATGGATATAAATTCGTTTATGTCTATATGTTCTCTTTGCTTGCAGTAACGGAAGGTAGATGATTTGAATTTAAAAATACTTACATCTGCCTCTGCAAAAAACTCCAATTGTTACATTATAAACATATCAGACCATATATAAAGGTGGTACCACCTTTATTGTTAAAGGAGATTGCCTTGACTATAGGTTGAGATTGTTGATAGCTTAAAGGTTGCTTGTTATTATGTGTAAATATATGTGCAAACATGCAGATATAAAAAAAAAAAAATTGATATATGTAGATAGAATATATAAATTTAAAATAAATTAGATCCAATAACAAACTAATATAGTCTTCTATTTTAAAAATAGCCCATTAATTTCAATATATATACAAAATAAACCACATGCAACAAGATTTATAAAGAGAAGAAGTTTGCATGCGATTTATTTTATATAAATTTATAAAATATTTATTTTCTATTACAAATATCAATTGTGCACTATTTGTACAATATATAAATATGGAATGTATCATTTTATTTTGTTTAAATAGTTCAAATAGAATTAACCAGCCAATAACCATATTTTATTAAATCTATTATTAAATCTAAAACTGCAACAGTTGCATTATTTGGGATAATTTATAAATTAACAAAGTGATCCTTTGCAGATGAAAAAATGACAAAAACATTTCTAGAAGCTAGTGATACATTCAAGAAAAAAAATAAAATTATTTCATCAATTAAAGACACATCTTTCCTGTAGAATTGTCATGCATCATAGTGAAATTATTAACTCTGGATTTCATTGAAATAACTAATTGAAGATGGACCAATTGCATTTGTTTTTCCTTGCAGTTTGATGAATCTGATATTCCTTACTAATTTTTATAAGAATAGTTTTTAAAAATATGAGTGTAAAAAGAGAATTATTGATAATATTATCTTTAAATAAGAAAACACAATGAAAAGATATTTACATTTTCAAAAAATTTATGAGAAGAAAAAAAATGCAATTTATAAAGTTATATCAATGACAACTGATATGGCACACTCAATGATTGGAACAATCAATGGATTTTTGGCTATGGTACAAGAGATGAGGATTTCTTTTTGTATCATTGAATTATTTACCAGCCCTCTGTTGTAAAATTTTAGATATGCATCACATTATGGAAATCTGCATGCAAACTGCTAACTCCACTCAAGATAAATCTTCAGAAAGGAATGTTTCAGACTCAACTAGAAAACAATGAATCTGAGTACAGTTCAATGGTTAAGTCGAGGAATATTCTCAAAAAGATTCAGGAACCTATTACAAGAAGTTAGATTTTTTAAAAGTCAAAAATGAAATATATTTTGAACTTAGTGATGATATTTGGTTGATAAATTTAGATTTGTTATCAACATAACTAACCATTATAGGATGCAAGGAAGAAATAAAATAATAGCTGAAATGATTAGATAATAACTTTTAAAAATAAATTAAGGCTATTATCTATCCAGTTGTTAAAAAAATGAATTGAAAAATTTCTAAAATATTTTTGATGAATTGTCTAAAAATGGATGTACATTATGATAAAATAATAATTTTTCACTTTGAATTTGAGATTAATTTCCAAAAAATTATCAGATTAGAGTCAATAGTTATCTTCATGAGTTAGCCATTTGGCAATGTTGATGTGAAACAAATGAATGAAAATATAAATAATACATTTTCTTTATCTATGGAATCAAATAAATTTTCTACTTTGGGGAAATATATATATATATTCTAGTTTGCTTGCATGTGTAGTGCAATTGTCCTCAAAGCTGTGCATTATTACCAAATAGATAAATAAAAATGAACAAGCTTAACGCTTTCCAAGAGTCCAGCCTTCATAATCATAGCTTGACTGCTAATAAGGTTAACAATATGCAAATTTATGCTGATTACGCTAGACATTCCATTTCCTCAATAAAGCATAGCATGTGTCTTTCCTGTTTACAATGTCTTTGTCTCTGGAGATGAAAAAAGTTTCCTTGACTTTTCTTTTGAGGTCATGTCTCTTTGCACATGATTGTGAGGTTATCTGGAATACACTCATGGTGGCTTGTGTTCTGGTACTGAAAGAAAACTGAATAGGTGGAAGGCTGATTGAGAGCTCTATTGTATGAGTATTTCTGTTGTGCCAATCGCGTGGACAAAGATGTTCTGCTTTCCCCATAGTATGAGCCTTTACAGTTATTGTTAAAGTAAGCAATATTGTATACTGTATGGGGGATCTGTAAAAGCGAACTTTGATCTTTAGTGCTGATGAACTTGTTGTAGTTTGGGGGGAGGGAGGGAGAGTGCGGAAGCAAAGCTTGTATCTGTTACTGAGGATAGAATGTAATTTACTAAGTAAATTGGAGATGTATGATAGCAATAATCTAGGTTGATCTTGTTTGATGTGGGTGTTAAACTGTTTATTCTGAAAGGATAAGATTCATTTATCGATGGTGGATTGCCTGAACCCCAAATTCAATAAATCATCTTTGTTTTTTGTTAAGTTCGCTTTGGTGTCAGCCTCAACTCTACATAATAGCTTGTTTCTGTGCAAAAAAGATGATAAGCCAGATAATTCATGTTCTGTTGGTGCATCTCTAATGGTTTGATGGCCATGCTGTAATGACAATGGTCGTTTTCTCTTTGTATGTTAACATCAAGATATTTAACTTGTTGTGTGAACAACTAAATTGTAAAAACAAACATGCAGATCTAATGGATGTTTACTGATCATGGTCTCACATGATTTTTTTTTTGAAGCATTGAAAGTAACATATAAATCTGAAAAATGATATCACAACCCTATTACATCCAGCAATGATACTTATTTATATGATGACAATAATATTTCAGACAAGTAAAAGAAGTATTTTCATTATCTTTTGAATAATAATATAACGATGGAGATGATGGCTTTTAATGATATATTCATTTTATCTACTCTAAATTTGAACAAAGATAACCAGCTCTGAAAGCAAAACAGTCTGTAATCTTAATAATTGAAAGGATGCAGGTCCTGATAATATACCTAGAAAAGTTTTAAAATATAGTGGTAATATGTTTGCTTCAAAAACTTTGGAATTTTTTACAAATATATGGACTTATGAAGTAGTGCCACTTGATTTTAAGGATGCCTTTGTTGTTACAATTTTTCAAAAAAGAAATAGACAAGATTACTGTAATTATCATGAGTGATATTCACTTTAGAAAACGAACTTTCCAGGATTTTATTGAATGGACTGCTTCCATTCATGGAGAAATGATTACCAGAGACACAATATGGTTTTAGATAATAGAACAATATTAAAAAGGGTCAAAATCATTGGTGGCCTAGCGGTTAGCATAGTTGCCTTCCAAACAGCTGGCCCGGGTTCGCTTCCCGGTCAATGCTTTGCCATATATATATATATAAAAAGACTGATTTATACATTATAAATTTATTGATTTGATCAAGGTATTTGACTCAATTAAACAGGTCTATAGCATTGTTTAAAATTAATTCATTATCCACAAAAGTTTACTCGTATTATTAGAATAAGAGGAATTATTATTATTACAAACTGTAGATCTGAGGCACTGAAATAAAAACTGGTGCTAATCAAGGATGACTATATGCCCACTGCTATTTTCTATGCTTTATAACTGTAGTCTTTGGAACTGCTTAATCAGGGATGAATATAGTTTGAACCAATTAATATTCAAAACAGTAAATTCAACTTCTTGGATTCTTAATTTACAGTATGTTTGCTAATAATTGTATTATTTTTGCAAGCTCAAAAGATAATTTACAGAATGTATTTAATGTTCTGAATGTAAAAAAACCAAACAAATCCACCTTTCTTTTTTCTTTTTCAATGCTTTAAGCATTGGAAAAAAAGGTGGATTTGTTTGGCTTTTTTATAAATTTTATCAATGCATAAAAAGAAGTGTTCTGAATGTAACGTAAAAATTTTGACTTAATTATTAATATTTGGTTTAGCAATTAAAGTTCAAAAACGAAATTTCTTTTTCAGCCAGTGATGGAGAAAAATCTTCAATAAATTTTAGCTTGGATGGTTATTAACTTCAGAATATAAACCTATTTAAATACTTTGCTAGCTTTTTCAGTAGACAGGACTTATGTGTTAAAGTGAAACATAGAAGCCAATGTGGTTCTACCGTTTTTAACAAATTAAAAGGTAGTGTTTTTACACAATGAAAGAACTACTGCAACTAAATTAGCTATATATAAAATTGTTATTTTATCTAATTTATTGTATGAAGTCAGACTTGCATAACCTACCAATTGTTAATTAGAGAAGATATTAATTAGTATTAAAGTTTATCGGCTTAATGTTTTCGAGGATCCATGCCTCATATTCATAGCCTTCATAAAATGTATAATAAAATATGCAAATACAAATATTCAAATACGCTAGTATTACGTAGCCCATTTCTTCGAGATCTCGAAGCAAGTATCCTTTCTATTAATGGCATGGATGTTTCCATTGATGTAAAATGCCTCCTTTATTTTTCTTTTGTGATCATTTGATTCTGAGCACAATATTATGGGATTGGCGGGTGTGAAGTTGTGTCCAGATTGTTTAGCATGCTCCAAGAATACAGAGGACGTGTTGCTGTTTTTCTGAGCTCTGTTAAATGTGTAAATATGTTGACCCAGTCTAGTATTGATTGTAGCTTTCATTTCACCATAATATATAGCATGGCATCCAGCCTGAGGGCAGGCAATAGAGTACACCACGTGTGGGATGAACGATCGATCAATGTGGTCTTTAGAGTTGTTAAGCAATCTATTAGAATTAGGTGGAGTTCTAACTGCTATGTTAAATTTATCGTTTAATGCTTTCATTAGTTTGTTAGATATTTTAGGAATGTAGGGGATTGTTATTCTAGGTAGATTGGTGCGAGGTACATTATTGTTTATTGTATTATTAAATTTTATGATTTTATTTTTAATAGCTTTGAATTTGAACCCTGCTGCTAATAGATCTTTAATATAGTTGTTTATGTTTTCTTTCCTGTCTGCTTCATATTTACATAAATAAAAGTTTCTAAACAAAAATGCATTAAGGCCAGCAAATTTATGCGATGCAGGTGAGTTAGATTTGGGTGGATACAGCTGCAAATTTCAAATGGTTTAACAATCATTTTGTAATCTATTAAGTGGCGCCAATCCCATAATATTGTGCTCAGAATCAAATGATCACAAAAGAAAAATAAAGGAGGCATTTTACATCAATGGAAACATCCATGCCATTAATAGAAAGGATACTTGCTTCGAGATCTCGAAGAAATGGGCTACGTAATACTAGCGTATTTGAATATTTGTATTTGCATATTTTATTATACATTTTATGAAGGCTATGAATATGAGGCATGGATCCTCGAAAACGTTAAGCCGATAAACTTTAATACTAATTAATAACAATTATATATTTTACATATAGTGAGAAGTAAAGCTATATTTATAACCTACCAATGTAACATGAATTCATTAGAAAAATTTCACTTAAAGATGGTTCATAAAATTTTAATAATACAATGGCAAAATCATACGATCAATTAATATATTCTTTAACTTGTTGCATATTCACAATTATAATTTCAAATCTTCTTTGAACAGAACATGTGAACCAAATAAATAATACAGGACATTCTGTAAAAATGTTTTATGATGAACTTGAGTTTGGTTTTTGTTATCCCAAAAATATTATAAAAAAGCATAATGAGATTGTTTTCATTGGAAGATATGGCAGAATACATTAAAGAACATTAGACATGGTGTAATATTTCAGAAAGAAAAAATTCTTGCATCAACAAAATATTAAATAAATAGAATAATAGGCGAGTATGTTTTATATATGAACATAATTTTATTGCAAAACTCATCTGCAATAGCAGTAAAAACTGAGTTATCTTCATTATTATTATTAATTCTTGAACTTTTTCTCTTGGACTCAATACTGACATGCATGTGTATAACACATTTGTGATATTGTATTTTCTGCATTTGAATCAGCTTCCTGAATAATGGCATTGGAAGTCTAGTGATGTCAATTAATTCTGCTTGCTATTGTAAATAAATTTATTTCATAAAAGCATATTTCAGTCTGATTTAAATTCATAATGTTATAGTTAATTATTAAATAAACAGAGCTCATGCCCACTATACATATGTCATAACTAAATATATAGAGAAAGAATCAATCAGTCCAGAATGGAGAAGTATATAATGCAATTTACTTATTATGGGAAGAGAACTGATGTCAGTGCAAGGACATAAAATTCATATTTTATCATTATAATTATATTGGGTTTCCTTATTAATAATATATATTGTAAGGGACCAATGGTTCTCACAAAAAAGGGAAAACGCATCTAACTATGGTCAGACCTAGGACTTTCGGGTAAGATGCTGGCAAGAATGCGATGAAATATTTAACCCATGATTACATCCACCTCCAATAAGCTAGCTCTAAATTCGCACATTAAATCTAGATATAATTTGGGCTAGTTTATCCTATTTTCTCATTCTTCTTTCCGGCTCCATTATGCATCAGTATTCGAATCCAGGGAGAATTCGTACTTGACTCTCTTCAGGGATAAGCTTACTCAACTACTGTGCCTCTATATAAGCGAGCATCAATTACAGCACTTTCCCAGAATATTTCCAATATCAGTATACATATAAATATAAGCATATGTGTATTGGAATTTAGCATATTTAGAGGTATAAATGCACAACGATGGGAACAAGACAGAAAACAAATGGATTAAAATAACTTAATAACATTTATTAAATAATGAAGTTACTTTAACAATATTTACATACATAATGAGTCAAGGATAGTTTTCTATCATTTTAAGAATTCAATGCGATTAATATCCTGTTCTCTAAATCCCATGATAGAAATTCATACCATGGCGATCCTTATTTACAAAAGTTTAAAATAATAAAAAAATTTTTTTTTATAAGATCGCGAATCTAACTTACTAATTAGTCTTAGGTACAGTTGTATTATAGAGTAATGCTTGCTGTCTGATTCACGATGAGTGTCATCATCCTTCTTGGAGGAGAGGACCCCCTTCTATATGTATATGTGATTCCCTAATATTGATAGGAGACCATTAACTCAAGGAAGTTAGTCATGTACTCCGAAAAAACGAATATATAATGAGTGTTAGTAAAACATTTGACAAATAATGAAAACTCTGTTCTGTCGCTACTGTATGCTTTTAATGTGGAAAAACATCAAGATCTTACCTTATTCCACATTCAGTCATGTGATATCAAGTTACTGGAGGGGTGCGTAGACTTAAAATTTTATTTAATACAACAAAATGTTTACAAAATCTACCCCCCCCTTTACACTTAAAATAAACTTTCCCGTTTTCTGAAATATAAGCTTCAAACGTGGAAACGAAAGGAAAAAAAATAAAAATATGAAAAGTAAAAATAAGATGATAAATAACAAATAAAATAAAAATACAAATCAATTGAATAAAATAAAAATAAAAAATCAATTTTTGAGTCTGGAAAGCACTATCCATCATGTTCAAAGTTTATTCCTCTTGGTGATAGATCTTCTCAGGCGGTGTACTGTCCGTAAGTTTAATTGATGCGCACTCACATGGAATCGTAAATCATTATTGCTATCCAGTTAGTTTCCTTTGAAAAGACGCAGGACATCCACTGAAGATCATTGTCATTGACCAGAATTTAATAAAGAAAGGCATCTCACATATCGTAACGCTTCTATGAGCTTCAAAAGCTGGCGTTCGGCCTCCTATGGCATACTTCTTTTAGCCAGACCACATTGCAGTACCCTCGTTAGTGCGTGTAGTTTTTCTAGGGTTCTTTTTATGCATAGGGAAATGTCACAAAAAATTGCCCTTGCTAATTGTTAGCGGTTATTTACTTATTCTCTTGCGATGATCTGATGTAAATTTGAAGTTTTCGTTTTAACAATTAGCTCAAATCATTCTGTTTGTTTCCTTCTTGGAGATAGTTCAGGTTTTGGTTTATATTGGTGGATGAAGTAAATTACTGTTTATTCTTATGCGACTGAAATTTTTCTCAAAATCGAACACATCCATCCATCTTGCTTTGTTAAGAAAAAAAAACAATAATATGGTTGTCAAGATGTTGACTGTCTCGTGTTTGCTGCATTTGTCTATTATTGTGCAATTGTACATCAACGTAATGTTATTAAAATAAATATTTACTGGGATTATCTTTTTGTTTGTTTAGCAATGTGCTTGACATTAGATCATTATCTTGTGCATTTTATCTAGTTCACATCATAATGTTGGTTAGTTGATGACTTACAATACTCTTGGTTAGTTATATTGTCTATATATACATGTGTGTATTTATTTTAACTTGAAACTTTATATTTCTTTATAACAAAAAAAAAACATAACTTGCTGATCACAGTGTTTAGTGTATATATGTATGTTTGAAAAAGAGTAAGCAACTGTTTATCAATTGCTTGGTTAGGCTTAGTATGGTGTAGCTTAGTGCAGGTGGGTGGTAGTGTGTAAGTCCCCTACCAATATATATACTTAAATACATGTATATTGTCTATACTAAACAATGTAATTAGAAGGACTTGAGCTTAGACTTTCACTCCATTTTATACAACTAATACATATGATTACATATATATTACAGAGATAAATGATATCCAATATATATATTTTTTGCTGAACCAATACTCATCAGTTGGTTCAGATCAATATCTCCCACACGTATATGCAATTAGTGCTCAGATCATATTAAGATATCAAATTTTCAAACTTTAATGGACAAGCTTCAATCTTCTCCATCCCCTTCAACTCTTCAACCACCATATCGTTGAAAATCTGAGATTGGAACATTAAAAACCCTTGTTAATGCCAATATTACTGTCATACCCATGTTGATTTTAAATCACACCCCCCCCCAACATATAAGAGCTTAATATATCCATTTAAATATACAGAAGAGGGATGGGCAGAAAACAGGCCGAATAGGTCATATTTAAATACATGTATATTGTCTATACTAAATTTTAATGTAATTAGGAGGGACTTGAACTCAGACTTTCAAGCTCCCTACAACTATCCACTCCATCTTATATAACTGATACACATGTATTTAAATGTTACATATTCAGCCTGTATTCTATCCATACCTCTTCTGTATATTTAAATGGACATATGAAAGGGATCAGAGTGACTTAAAATCAACATGGATATGACAATAATATTGGCATCAACAAAGACTTTGAGCATTCCATCCTCGGATTTTCAATGATATGGATGGCTCAAGAATTGAAGGGTAGAGAAGATTGTCTGTTAAAGTTTGATTTACTATCTTAATATAAACTGAGCACTGATTGCATATATGTGTGGTAGATAGTGACCTGGACCAACTGAAGGGAGCTGGTTCGGCATGAAATACGTATAATGGAGATCATTTAGCTTTATCATATGTATGTAGTCATGTGTACCAGTCTTGTATAAGATGGAGTGAATAGTTGTAAGGTGCTTAAAAGTCTGAGTTCAAGCCCCTTCTAATTATAATAATATATATATATGTGTGTGTGAAAGGAGGAAAACATCTTAGTTATTCAATCTTCCAAATCTGATTATAACTTGGTGGCACCTACTATAATAATGATTATGATCCCCACTCAAAATTTCAAAGGTACAGATCTGAAGAAACCCCATCATAACAAATTGAATTCAAAGGTAAGCAAAATAAAAGATACTAGCTTTATATCTCTACACATCAAAGAAAAATTAAACAGCCATGAATGTAAAAAAAAATTAAACTTACCTTTAAAATATCATAATCTTGTTTTAATGATGTATACCTTTGATTGGCTTGTTGCTATATTTAGTTAAAATATACACATAATTATTTTTTACAGAACTTTATACATATATAAATATATTTATATAAGAATAAAATTAGTTATGTAAACAAATGACCAATCACTAGACAATTCACTGCTGTAGATTAATTGCATTAAATATTAAAAAAAAATTTTTTTTATATAATTTGAAACTCATCTAATAAAAAAAAACCAAGACAGAGATAATTATTGAATAGAAAAACTTTTCTCGTCTTCCTGCCTGTAAATATTAAAACAGCTTTTTTATTTTATATATAAAAGTGTATATAATGATTTTGAGCATTAAATAAAAAATAATTGTACGATTACTTGCTTGGCAAATCATGTGACATTTAAGTATCAATGCCTACCAGCTTAGGATCAATCCCTTTTAAAATTCTTTGACTCCCTCTTTCTACTTTTGTACTAAAAACATAGTTCTATTTTGGACAACTTTTTAAATTTAAAAAATTGATTTGTGTAAAAACAGATAAAAAAATAATGCTTCCTGTTTGGAATTAGAAAATTCTTATGATAATTTGAATTACTGTTAATCCATTCCATCATTTTAAGGGACAAAAGACAAGCAAAACTTATATTTTTTAAAAAAATGTTTAATATGACTATTGCAATTTTCACTATATAAATATAGGCATTTTCTTCAGTTAAAAATCAGTTAACAAAAGACAATATAATGATGCAAATATTCAATATTTCTAACTTTCCTGCATAATCTTTTTTTTTTTTCAAGTGGCCAAGAGATAAAAAATCTAATGATATGGAATTCAGGCCTTTTATTGGTCCATGGCATTCTATCCAATGATCAAAAACTTATTTATTCAAATGATCTAATATGTTTAATTGATGGGCATTTGTGTTGCTTTTTCTTAGAGCAAAATACAAACAAGGTTTGACTGGTATATTCATTTAAAAAAAAGAGAAGACAGCTATAAATATTAATTTTCTTTTGAGACATATTTTAATTTATCTAAGTGAACTTGCACATCCAAAATAATTGATAAAATAATACTTAAAAGTACGTGAAATATTTATTTTATATAACGCTATGTTTATAAACTGTAATATTAATAATCAGCGTTGGGCCAATACACATGCACTTTGTAGATTTTTAACTATAAATGAATACTCTTACTTTCAAAATTTGTGAAAAGATAGAATGAATCCATCTATCTTTTTGACTCAAACATTTATGTAAGGGAAAATCTTAAGCGATCATTTTAAATTATTTTTGCTATGCTTGAATGAATGATGCTTGCAAAATTTTCTAGAATTTACGATACGTCATTCTTATTTAAAATTAAATATTTATTTTATATAGTGCTATGTTTTTAAAATGTAATATTAATAATCAGCATTAAGCTAATGCACATGCGCTTTGTAGATTTTTAACTATAAATGAATACTCTCACTTTCAAACACAAGATAAAGTCTTTGTGAAAAATAGACTGAATCCATCTATCTTTTCGACCCAAACATTTATGTATGGGCAAATCTTAAGTATTTGAAAGTGAGAGTATTCATTTATAGTTAAAAATCTACAAAGCGCATGTGCATTAGCTTAATGCTGATTATTAATATTACAGTTTATAAACATAGCGCTATATAAAATAAATATTTCATTTACATATATTTAATTTCAAATAAGAATGATGTATCATAAATTCTAGAAAATTTCGCAAGCGTCATTCATTCAAGCATAGCAAAAGTAATTTAAAGTGATCACTTAACATCTTCACGCTCTCATTTCCAAATGCTTAAGATTTGCCCATGCATAAATGTTTGAGTCGAAAAGATAGATGGATTCATTCTATCTTAAGACTTTATCTTGTGTTTGAAAGCAGGGTATTTATTCATTTATAGTTAAAAAACTACAAAGCGCATGTGCTGATTATTAAAAGTACATTAAAATAAATTATGTTCTATAAAATTGGGTAGATAGATATATATTTTAATAATAAATTTAATTATTAAAGGAATACCAATTAATACTATATAAATCTTACATTAAAAGATTCACTTACATATTTGTACCAATTAAACCGATGCATTAGGGTGTTATTATTTAAGAATAAAAGATAATTATTCTATGTGTATGTTATCAGTGATATGTGAGTAGTACTAAATGATGTAGTTCACTAAAAACTCTGGATATAAATTATTAATATGAAACTACATGGTCACCTTTATAAAAAAAAAAAAGAACTCATTAAAAATCTGGTAAAAAAAAAGAGCATCTGCAGTAAAAAAATATAGTAGGCAATCAATATTTTATTATGAAAATTTTTGGCAATTTTTTTATAAGATTCTGATGTATAAGATTTCAGAATTAAGTGAGGGTAAAATAAAACTTTTAAGCAGAAACACAGCATTTATAATATAAAAAAAATAGAATAATTATTTATTTAACAGTAAATTTGCTCTTGCCCAATTAATACAAGAATAAAATGTAATGTGTGCATATTAAAATATATGTTAATTTATAATCTCCATTCAACATTTTTGCCAAAATTCAGAGATGAAACATTTGCATTAATTATTATTGCATATAACATCTAACATGTATGATAATGGGAATGTCTGATTTAAATATATATTATTATCTTAAAACTAATAACTTACTGTCTTTTAAGTGTGCATGAATTCACATACACAAGTATAAATTTTCTTTTCAATTCATATAAAATAAATTTTAACTTTTTTTTTTTTTTAAATTTCATCATATGGTCTATTCATCATTATTAATATAACAGTTGAGATTTTGTTTACAATTTATATTTCCAATGCTCTTGTTACAATGTAATGAGGGTCTTAAGATTTAGCTAAGGCTATACATTAATTAAATACCCTGATTTACATGACACTCATAAATTATAAATATTTGTAAATTAGGATATAAAATTAAATTTGAATTTATTGATAAAATCTTTTATTACTCATGCTCTAGTGTATATATATATTCTTAATATATATATATGCTCAGACATGTTCAATTGTACAAAATTGATTTCTTTCTGTAGTTTTATAAAATTTGATTTACCCTACCATTACAATATACATAAACAGCTTCATCACTAAATAAAATTATGGACAGAAATTTGGCATTCTAGGCATATTCAAAATTCCATTATTTAATCAGCAAAAGTTAATTTATAAAAAATGCTATTGTCAACTTTAAGAATGTGATGAATAATACTTTCAGTCATTTTTGAAAACAATCAAAAAAGAGATATCAATTACAATATGATTCATTATTATGGCTCAAAAGAAGATTTGCATTTTTTTAAAATAATAATTTAATGAAAAAAATTTTTTTTAGTAAGATAGCATATTTACAAATACACAACTTTTTTGTATGCTACTAAAATATGTAAAAAAATAATGAAAAACAATATGAATATTTATCATTATTTCAATAATTATTAATAAGTTTTTATAGCTTGGCTGTAAAGCACCCAGAGATGATTAGATTAAGAATGTAACATTATATTCCCAATCAAATCATAATAATTCCATTATTATGCTTTATCAGGTAGGAGAAGATATTTTGGATGATAGATTTTTAGCAAATGACAGATATAAACTTTTTGTGATTAAATTATAATTCATCAAAATACAAGTATTTCCAGAAATCCACTATGTAATTCCTAAGTTTATAACACTGTTGCTTCCACATCACTGTATTTATATCAGAAACAAATTGCTCTAAAATAACATCTCAATCCTAAATACACCGGGGTCTCTTTTTACGCGGACTTATTTAACACGATTTTGAAGTTACGCGATTCATGTTTCACCGGAAGTCGACCTCCGAAAATGCGCTATTACTTTAAATAATAAATTTCGCACACTTACATTATATTGAAAGTAATAGCATATTATTGGAATTCGACTTTCATCTTAGTAATTTCAATATTTTCAGTGCTTTATAATAGTAAGATTTTATGCAATAATGAAATTAAAATCATGATTTCCACATTTTATGTATACACACATTAAATTTTACAAGATTATAATGTAAATTTGTTCAAATATTGTGCATGTTAATTTTGCATTTTAAATCACATTCTGTTTTTCCTTTTTAAAAAAGAACGTAATCAATTATTATTTTCTTATTAATGACACTAATCATTAACGAACTCTTAAATTCCAACGAGAGCTAAATGGTTGTATGTCTGGATATCACGAGCTTCATAAACAATTAATAAAATCATCGTCTAAAGATTAATTACTAATTACGTTGTCACCAGAAAATCATTAACACAACATGAGAGTGAAGTTGGTGCTAGTTGTATTTCCTCTTGAGAAGAATCTGATTTTTTTACCAGTTTGCAAATGAATTTGTTTATCAATAATAATTAAAACGTGGATAAAAACATGTAAATTACTGTACAGTCAATTATGCATAAAAATATATTATTTTGAATAAAATTAAATATTATAGTTAAAAAAAGTTTGTCTTGTATCAATTTTTTTCAAATTTGAAATTTTTTATTAGTCATATTTTATTTCCTTATTTTTTTTTTTTGCGCGAATTTTAAAGTAATTTTATGTTGGTGCTTTGCTTTTACGCGAATTTTGAAAAATCACAGACCGCATCCCCCCTTTTTCAATGTAAGTTACATCTATTTTTGTGCGATTTCGTTTGCACGTGTTTTCTGAGGAACCTATGTATCACGTAAAATGAGACCCAGGTGTATTCTTTTTATAGCTTTTAATGAATTTGAAAAATATATGCATATGGGTAATGATGATCCCAAAAGTTATTTATTCTGAGGAGTTTTTTGCTGTAATACTTCGTAATGTCCATTGATGCATCTCAATAAATTCTAATTTCTGGTCACAATTAGTTCAATCAGGCTTCATTCTCTCATCTTTGATAAATGCAAATGCTATTTTGATATTGTCGATTTTGAAACATTTAATTGCTCATCCATTTTGGTCATCAATGCTTTATCTATTTTTGAACGTTTTTAAAAACTCAAATAGGCCTAATATTTATTCTCACCTCCTTAAAGTTCCATCTATGAAATATTCATCTCTGATCTTTGTAACATCAAGAAATATAGTGTCAATATGTGTTCCTGTTACTTTGTGCAATTATGTTTCTATATATAAGCTAATAATTTGAAAATTGTAGAGTTAAATTCAGTGTTTTGTTTTAATATATACATATAAATTAAATAGAGCTTAAAAATATTTAAAATTATATTAGCCATTACATTGACTATTTTATATTTATAATTGATTATTAAAATAAATATTAATGATACTTTCATACTAAAAATTTTTAGTTCTATTTTTTATCTCAGTCCTTCATTTATTTTATTTTTTTATTCTAAAAAATAAAATCTTGATACAAAAATATTATAAGATTTGATTACATAAGACATTATATTATATATTTTATTTACATACATACAGGGAAATACTCATGCACAAGTGCTTTAGGTATTAGTTTGAATCCTATAGATATAAATAGACAGAAACATTTGTCAAAATATTCTTAAAATTGTATATAAAATTTATTTTGAACATCTCTGGCACAAAAAGTTTAAATACAGCCCTGCATATATATTTAGTCAAAGCCCTTAAAAAATTTTTAAAAAAGTTAATTTTACATTAAAATATCAACTAACATTTATATTTAGTTTGAAAATAAAGTTAAATTTAAAAGAATCTTACCTTTTCTTTTTCTAAGTTCGATTCCGCTTCTGCTTTATATGCTTGTAATTCTTAACATAAAAATAAATTTACTGCATTAAATTATAGACAAATATATAAGCACATATACACATCAGACATACAAAAAAAAAACTTCTAAAATCTGCTCAAAAGTTCACATAAATTAAAATTTTTAAGCAAAAGTTTTAAATTCAAAATCTTTTAAGAATTTGAAATAAAAATCCAAATGCAAAAATATTAAAATAGATTTTAATTTAAAGCCATATAAATGCTTATGCTTTATATCACATACTAAATACAAAAACAAATTCTTTCTCATATCTAAGCAATAGGTATTTGATTTAAAAAAAGCAACTATCATTGGTGATAGTTTGTCATTATTTGCTACCATGTTTAACAAAGTTTACTAAAATCTCACAATTAGCGCTTCAATAAATATCTAAATAAACTCTGAAATTTAATACCATGATGCAAATTAATGGATGTTTCAAAAATTATATATTGACTTTTGTAATAGATATGGCACAACCAGTTACTATCAATATGTATCATGCAATTCAATTTAACTGACAAAGTTAATCATATGAATAATTCTAAAATTACTATATAAGAAGCTTTCTCATATGACTTTTCTTTTATTAGAACTGAATATATTATAGTAAGATAATTTCTAATAAATACTAATTAGGGAATTAATAAATTATAGAGCTATATTTTATAATATGAATGCATTTGAGCAACCTCTATTTAGCTCGTTATTTAATTATTATAATACATTATACAATAGTCAAACTCTGAGTTGGAAACTATGACAATAGAAAAATTACAGAACCAATTTCAAGGAAACCACCATAAGCTGTGTGATCTATGAGCTTTATATTATCATAATTTGTCTATTACATAACATTAAATAATGAGGTAATAGAAAGTGGACTTGTTAAGTGCATTCATTCAAATTATTAAGTAAATACTTACCATGGTAAATATTCTCCACAAAAGTTTTAATCATCAAAATAATAAAAATGTTACAAAATCGCAAAAATTTCAACAAATTAACATTATTCACACAAAGATAATTTTTTTTTTTTTAAAACACCAGTTACAATAAAAAGATTGCTTTTGAAAACTGCAACAAGAAATACATTAAATATATCTGCTTATTCTTATAACTATCAAAAATATAGATGAGATCCTATTTCTTAAAATATATATCATAGAAAACTTATATATTGCAATTGATAACTTTTGTTAAAAATAATGCTAAGCATTAAAATATTCTCTTGTAAAATCAAAGCAATTTACATTTTTACAAAATATTACAATTCAACTAATTAAAAATAAAATATTTAAGATATTTTTTTAATATATAATCATTAACGAAATTGTAAACAATCAAATACAAATGCATATAAATAAAACAGCAGAAAAACACTCCAATTAATCTTGTTCACAGTAGCAAATAAAGTATAACTGCTATACATAACATTTATAAAATTTCAATGAAAAAATGAAATAAATGTAGACTAAAAGAAAAATGGGAAGAAAATATGATTTACAGAAATAAAATTAATGAGCCCCCCCCCCAATAAATGTTCAAAAGAAAGACATAAAACAAGTGAAAAATATGATTAAAATATATATATATACTGAAAAAATATACAAAAACAAGAAAACAAAATTGTATAATAATCAAAATAAATAAAATTAATTAAAAATAGGACATTATAAAGTTGGAAAAATATATAAAGATATTATATAAAGATTCACAATAATAATTAATAAAAAAATGAAGCAATCTAATTTGATTTGATTAAGGAAAATGTATACAGTATATCAAAAATAATCTCAACAAACTTGGAAAAAAATATATCTATAACCAAGATCAAAAAATCAAAAGATCCCAAAGGATACAGAACATTTATCAAAAGTTTGACAAAAACTACTGCTTATTAAAGTATGATAGTTACAGAAATCTTGGCAAAAAGTAACGATGATAATATCCCCCCTCCCACCTAAATTCTATATATATATAAAATGCTTACAGTGTAACTTTATTATATTTAATAATTATAATTTTAAAACATGTATTAAACTTCATATTTCAATTTCTATCAAGTAGGCAGACCATGTTACAGCAAGTTAAGTGGAAAAAAAGTTAGAAAATAATTCAACCATGATAAATTGAAAAAAACAACAACTTTTATATATAAATAAAGCAGAGCAAAAATTGATTAATAATATATTTTAAAGTATTTCTGATCACTTATTTTTCAAATTAATTTCTTAAGATCTCACCCATCTACAAAAGTGAACAAAAAAAAACAACTTTATGAATAGATTTTTAAAGTATATGTATGTTTCTGCATGAATATTAAATGATATGCATTCAAGAAGTAAATTAATTATATTTTTCAACAATCAAGCCAGATTTCTTTTTAGATATAAAAATTAAAAATGTACTTAATAATTTAATATAAAATGCAATTCCTAAAAAAATACAATAGAGATACTAAGCTTTACAACACTGTAAATTCAATTTTTTTTGCTTCCAATCTATTATTTGTTTTATAAATATTTTTTAAATTAGCTATTCAAGAACTGTTCTAAAGAGAATGACATTTCAGTTTATATTGTGAGAATTAATTAGTAATGTTTCATAATTCATGGATCTCTTGTATAAGCATAGTCCCTATTCTATAACTGCTAAAGATAGTTTGAATATATTGTTTTTACATTAAATTGTAATAAATACTGACCAATTGTTTTTGAGAAAAATAAAATAAGAACGAAAGTCTTCATTATATATGTGTGTGTGTTAAAACTGTTCACAAAATTTACTTGAAATATTTTAAACTTCTCTGTTAGATGGCATTTTATTAATTTCAAAATAAGTTTATTAATTAAGTCACTGCTATTATTATTATCATTGAATTCTAACTAAATAAAATTTTATATAAAATACATTTAATTTAATGATACTTTTTTTAAAATTCATTATAAACTTTCAAATTATTTTTATTAATCAAAGTTTGAAGTATTTTACTTTTTACACATTGATGGGAGCTAACAAATAACTACATGAATAGTTCACTAGAGCTTCACTTTCCTTAGAAAACCTAAAAAAAAAAAAAAACTAAGCAAAGACAATGTTGAGGCATAGAAGCATATTTTAGATAAAAATATTTTATTAGAATTTTCAATTTTCTACGTAAAACTTGAAATATTGAAGAAAAACAGTATTGAAGCATAGCTCAAAAGAAATTTTTTAAAAATTTGATGGATTTTGTTATTTAATGGTAATCTTGAAAAATACCAAAATCCAAGCATCACATTCTTTCATGCTGAGCACTATCATGAATAAAAAGAAAACTATTTTGTTTAATTTATTAAGATTAAACCTGTGATGGAACTGTAAAAAAACAATTATGACAACATTTTAAATTAAAAACATTAGAAAATATTTTTTTTCCATTAAAATTTATATTTTTTTGTTTAATTTTTTTAATTGAATAGATGAAATTCTTATTCTTTATTATTCGCCTTTTTATAAATTATTATATTAGTAAATAATTAAACTAATTTTGATTATATTAATTTTTTTCTTCTTTTTTTTTTTAATATTTAACAAAGACATTTTTACTTCCCATTTGAAGTTCATATTTAATTTCCATCTACTTAAGTTTTAATTTATTGTAATTTAGTATTAAATTCAGAATTTAGAGTTGTTTTATATAATGGATTCTAAATGGCAAAACGTATTCATGTTTGTGATATAACTTTGATAATCAAAGGCCAGAATAAATGTTATTAAAAAAGAAGCTATAATAAACTACTTTCAGTGATAATTATATATTATAACTGATCTAGTTTAACCTTTATTGTTAGATAAAACTTCTATGCAAAAAGTTAAATGCAAATTCAAGAGTCTTTTCATAATATATATTAAATTACAAATTTTATTAAATTACCCAAAAGCTAAACAGAAAAATAAAAATTTCAAAATGTAAAAATAATTCATATTTTCCTACAATGTTACAATTAAATTTTGATTTATTTAAAGAAATATTTATCCTACCTTCTTCACTTCTTTTATAATTAGCTTTTTCTTCATGCAGTGATTTTTCTAATCTTGTTTTATGTTCAAACACAACTGGAAAAAAAAACACAAAACTATAAAAAAAATAAAACATAAACAAATCTGTCACAAAATTTTGAATTATATAAAATCAAAATTATTCTACTCTATTCATCAGATTAAAATAATAATAATGATTTTCATTATATGATAAATGGTTTGATAGAGTAGCTTTATGGTGAATAATTATTCCGGATTCTCAGTATTATTATAAAAGATATAATTCTTGTAATACATCTATATTTTTATATATGAAATCAATGTCTCCTTTTGCGAAATAGGCATCATCTTATCATGAGCAATAATAAAGATAAAAAATTATTGAATTAGACACAAAAAAAAAATCCACACATGTTCATTCCAATGGTAGTACAGAGGATAAATATTAGAGCTATTAATTTTTTAGGTTAGTGTATAATGCTGGAAACTGCAGAATACTCCAAGTGACAGTTATACCTTCTATGAAGTCTTTTTTTTTTTGTCTAGGGAACACAATAAAATTATGTGAACTAAACATTTACAAATATAAAAATTAAAAACAGAGATCTACAAAGCAATTATACAACACAAAATAAATAAATAAAAAAACTCATTGTTCTTCCAAAATTGCATTTTTTTTTTAAATTTCTGTTTTGCATTGGTTTGAAGCATAACTACCTTTAGTTTGAAGCATGACTTCCTTTATGCAGATTATCTATCAAATTAAGCAACTACTATTGATACATCAATAACTATATGGAAAATATTTCTGCTTGAAATGTCTACTTAAATACAATTCCTCAGCCAAATCTTTCCAAGCCTTCTATATTTATGGATTTTAATTATCAGTTCCCATTGGGGATAGACAACTAAGGATAAAACAGGTTTTCAACTTCATAAAATGAACAATTTAATAAATATCATGCATATATTTTATCATACTAAACAAAAAGGAACATTCCATTTTGATAGATGGAGAATAAACAGTCTGATTTATGTTTAACAATAAAAAAGACTCACTATTGTCTGATGATCTATTAATATTGGATCAATTCCATTTGTCAGTATAAAGTCTTATTATTTCTTGATATCACTCCTATATTTCAATGTGACCTTGATGATGCCAGACCAAAAAAAAACATGAGAGTATGACTATTGAAAAACAGAACATTGTGAGATCTAATCAAAAAGCTTGATTCAGAGTAGAACTACAGGTTTCTTTTTCACATTTCTTTAATCTAATAAAATATGTAAATATTGACTAAGAGCAAATTTCATTTTCTTAAACCACAAATCCCACAGAGCAGATAACATATTTCCAGAGTTTATTAAAAAAAAACTTAAAACCTAAAATCAAAGCATAGTTAATAATACTATTCACCAAATTATCCATACATTATTAAAACAGGCAAAACTCATTATACGTATTGCCATGTGATCATGAGATGTTTATTGGCTTATTATCCATACATATATAATTCCAAATATTTGATTAGAAAGCAAAATTATAACATGCTTAAAACTCAGTAATGATTTTTGAAAATGTCCAATATAAAAAAAAGTTCTTTGAAAAAATATTGCATATTAAAGAGAAATGATACTATCTTCATTGATCCAATCTAAGCTTATAACTCTGATTGAAAAATGATGATCTAAATCTCTAAAATACTTAAATACAAAAAAAATTTATTTGACAAAATATTCTTTCTCTGACAGAAAAATTTAACACTCTAAATAATAATTTTGGCATATATAAAATTTTTACAGAATGATTTTCTGCAGAATTCTGCTCCAACCTATTTCATTTGATATATTTATGATCTTCCAGAAAAAGAATACAAGAAATAAATCTATACTGATGATATTGCCTTGACTTCCTGACAAAAAAATACTTTCCATCTCAATACAAAAGGGCATTTTGTAAACTGAATGTAATTTATAATTCATACTATCCTGAAATAAATTGACTTAGAATCATAGCTTTTTTCTTTATTAATTAAAGACTTGATCTAAAAAAAAATTCTAAGAACAAATATTTTGGAAAACTAGGTGGCACTACTTGGAAATTGAGATGCAAATATTCTATATATATCTCTTAGCATTTATGCAACTTATTGCTGAACATTTGTGGCTCTAATTAGAGAATAAAATGTTCAGATTAAAATGCTAGATACATACTTAAATTACACAATATAAAAGAAATAATGCAGATATAGTTTAGTCCAGAAGGCAAGTTACATGTAATAAGGCTTTCTCAAAGTCTGAATATTACAGATTATACCCTTCGGCTACAATATCGCCACGAATTTTTGCCAATGCAAAAACGCATAAGCCACAAACCCCATTAAGATTAATGTTGGACTTTGGGGGAGCCCATTACTTTAAAGTGACCAAGTTGGTGAACAGATAGCTGATTGAAATGTGGGGTTTTGGAGGTTACACAATAAAGTCTTCATTTGAGTTTGTGGCAAAAAATCAAAAACATACAAATAAATGCAGACACAATGCTAGCAGCTATGGACATAACCGAGTTATATGGTTCCATCAACAGGCCAAAATCTATAGATATCGTAAAGGAAGCATTGGCTAACAGGAATATAGACCAAGCCCGGACTACATTTATAATTGAGTTCTTAAGTTGGCTACATAATAATATAATGGCAATGTTTAATGGGGAGTGGTATTATATGAAAGATGGATGGCCTATGGGTCTTCCAATTAGTGGGATTATTGTCAGCATTGTAATTGACCATCATGAACAACATATCTTGTCAAAATATCATAACTTATCAGAGTTTAAAATCTACACTAGATATGTGGATGATCTGTTTATAGTTGCCAACACTGATGTCATTAATGAAATCAAAAATGAACTCCAGAACAGCTCTCTTTTGACTTTAAACAGAATGGGAAGATCTTAACAAGCAAGTAAAATATCTAGATTTGTTGGTTCAATGTGATCACACACACTTGACATACAAAATGTTTATGAAACCAGTTGAAGTAAGAGGCCATATCCAACCCAGTTCCATCACACCCACCAATCATAAATTAGCTGGGCTCAGATCTTTTCTGCACAGGAACCAACAGCTGTGTAAGTTGGATGCAGACAGGAAGACAAATTTAATATCATACAGGGAAGACTTACTGAAGATGGGGTTCAAACACAGGCTGATTGACAGAAAGCTCATACATTTTAACAATAAAGTAACCAACAATACACCCAATGCGCATACACACAGGCTGCTGCTGCCATACATTCCTAATTTACATAACAAATTTTATGAAATATTTAACAGACAGTTTCAACTAACTTTCCGTAACCCCCCCCCCCCAGTTCTAACAGATTGCTTAACAACACTAAAGATAAATTAGCACTGTCTCAAACACCTCAAGCTGTTTATAATATTGCATGCACTCATGCAAATTGTAGATCCTCATATTATGGGGAGACCAAGGCAGCAATAGAAACCAGATTACAGCAACATAAATATGCATATATTAAAGCTCAGTCTGATCCATCACGTTATCAATTTTTGCAGTTCATCAAAAAATAACAGGACACCAGTGTGAACCTCAAGATGTCAGCCTGGACTGCAAAGAAAGGCACGATTTGAAAAGAAAAGTGAAGGAGGCCTGCTTCACAGCGATGGATTGCAACACCATCAACCGCAAGAACACGTTTCACAATATCAAGAAAATGGAGCAATTAACCTTGAGCTTTGCATAATTGCATATATTAATCCACTTAGAGCTATGAAGATGAGAGCACATCTCTTGAAAGCGCTCGCAGAATAGTATAATTTTATTTTGTTTTAAGTATAAAATAGCTTTGCGTTCAGGTGCAATAGCGCCTATATTATTTTACAAGTATTTTATTTGCATGCAAAGTTTTGTGTTAGATTTTAATTACAAAAACTTATTAAGTATAAAAAGTGTAAAAAGTTATTAAGTAGATCAGAAGACCTACTTCAAATTAAGATACCCTTTCCAGATGTTCAAACATAAAATGATTCAAACAACCAAAGAATTGTAATGTAAGAAATGGATTTCTCATAAGGCCCAAAATAATTTTGTTTTCCAAATTGAACCTATCTTTTTAATTCCACAAATATTAAACTTATCACACTAATCAAAACTAATTGCAGATTGAACTTATAAATACTAAATGACACTGGCAAACTTTAAGATACTAGAAAAATGAGCATGAACCTAACGTCTTTACTAGTTATTCTATGAAATTACAAAAACCAAGAAACAAATGTATTACATATCTTTAAAAACATATCACTCAAACAATCAGAAATGACAAACAATTCTACATGCTTAAATCAATTAAATATATTATAATTAATTTTTAAATATAGTATGGTATAAGTATTTATGTTAGCAATAATGTCCATGCGTAAAAGCAAGATTTTAATTTTTTTCTTAAATACTATGAACATGCAAAACCAAATCTCTTACAAACAATATGAAATTCTTTTTTTTTATTATAAGGGTATTTATTGGTATTACCAATTCTAAACTATGCAAGTGTTATTTGGAACTCTGATAATCACTGTCATAGTAGAGCTTTGGATGCAGTATAAAGAAATTTATAAATTATTATAATGCAAAGTTTGAAGCACTGTGTAACTCTCACTGTTTCATTAATGCTATTAAGGAATCTTAATGATATACTATTTTCGGCAAAGATAGTCAAAGGACAAATCAACAAGATAAACTGCATTAGTGAAATTTTTTAGTGTTCCAGACATGTATTTTGAATCATGGTAAGATTTTTATATTATAAAATTTTGTTTAAGAAGTTCTACATTATTTAGACTTCTAAAGTTGTTTAATGCATATGTTAATATTCATCATTTAACTGTAAATGAAATAAAAAATATTAATATATATAGACAATCCTAATATAATTCTGTATTCATATATATTTGTAACATTTTACATTTGGACTTTGGCCTTATATCATACACTATAAAGTGCTAGTTAATCAAACAATTTAAAGAGAATAATCTGTTCCAATAGGAGTTCGGATATTTCAAGAACATAATTATATTTCCTGATTAACTAACCTAATATTTATTACAACTCATATTTTCAACAGAGATAGTTTTAATTTATTTAAGAGGGTGCCAGGATCTATATCCCCTAACTCTCATCACAATTTCTTGAGACTTACAAAGCAAATAACTAAGTCAAATCAGGAATTATGTTTTCCCATCAATTAATTTATTATATGAATTTTCTCCAGGCTTTAATCAAGCATAGTGGCAAAGGCAATTCATACAATTCTCTAAACTTAATAATAAAATCTAAATAACTAAAATTGAGAATGTACAATGAAAAGTTTCTATTAGTAGTAAAAGTTTTATTAAGACACATTAAATATTTCTACACTTATTAAGAATTATTGGTAACACTAGAAAGAACACACACATTCAGACAAGTATGTTCACCACTTATTTCAATCAGTTCACTTTGAAGGATTAAATACCAAATATCTCTCCTTCTTTCTTTGGTTTTTAGAAATTTATCATTTGAATTTAGTTCACAAATCTTTTTGATTTAGATGAGTTATGATATGGCCATTAACTTATCAGTAAGTATCTATTATGAGAAGTCCATAGTAATTGTTTAGAGCTTCATTCTGATAACACTTCTGCATCTCTAATACATATTTATGGCAAACTACACAAAGTTCTTGGTGACTTTTGTGAGAGATGCTGGCGAATGATCTGGTTTCTACTCACACATGCTGACTAGGTTTGGCATGCTAGTTCTGGGTAGGAGCATTTTATTATGGCTTCAAACATGCTGCACACAAGAAATAGCAAGAAAAACATAGGTAAAAAGACCTTTCTCTACACTTGTCTGCTTCTTTTATACTGACCGACCATTTTGAGATTTCTGCACAGATCTTCTTATCCTTTGATTTATTATCACTCAATAATCTTCTACATTCCTTTTTATTTTTAAGGTACAAAATTCTCTTTTTTATAACTTATTTCAGCAATCTTTGATTATCATTAAAAGGTTTTACTCTGATGGTAATCTATTGCATTTGTACTTTCTTTTACTATCTGGATTAATAGAATGCTGTGCATGTACTGGAGAAACAATATTTTATGCAAGTGGGGAAACATGAGACTATTTTATTTGACCACATTATATACATCATATGAATGGCAGGAATGGATTGGCAAAATGGAACTAAAACATATACTGTCTTCCATCAACAACCCACAATTTAACCCCTGTGAGTGCATGATGAGAGCTGAACTGCCTCTTCAGGCTATACCTTCTGACCATAGAGGATGTCTGAAGGTGTTTCCTCAAGTATTGAATTATATAAACTGGGGACATAACGAATCCATAAAAATTTCACCTATTTGTCTACAACTCAAACATTCTACACCTTGGTTTTATAAAGACAACTTACTGACCATTCTGTGGGCCTGAATCAAAGCTGCACCTAATCCTTATCCACATGGACCAAGAAGGGTTTCTTTAAATCAGGGTAAACTAGCATCACCTGAGAAATTTTCCCTTAATGCCTCATAAGCCAGTTCCTCACTCCTCAGTCCATTTCCATGGGGTTTCTTTACAGAGTAATTGGAGTAACAGTTCCATGTCTGTTGCAAAGTTTTCATAAAATTTATTATTATTGAGTAATAAAACTCTGAACATGCTAAGCTTACATAAATTGTTATATAGAAAAGTTTCGCCGCAATGCATCAGAATATTATTAATTGTAAAAAAATTACATAAGCCCAGTAAAGACTATCCTGTTTCAGCATTATGTTGAGAAGAAGTTTAATTCCCTTTACAATGATCAAGTGTCCCCAAGAAATTTCACCTTTTTGGCTACTATGTGGCTTTTCTGAATGTTGATATGGATACCCTTCATTTCACAATCACACAAAAACATATCAAGATGTTGTAAGTGGTTTTGAGATGCAATAATCACATCATTCATGTATAATATGGTGACTATGTCCTTGATCTCCTGAGACAATATGTAATCAAGGCATTTTAATAGGCCTAACCTGCTATTTTTTAATGCAAAAGACATTCTTTTGAATTGGTACGAGATCCCATTATAATAAAATGATGACTATTTATGGTCTGCAAGGTGTAATCTGATCTGCCAATAACTGAGTCATATCAAGAGTGGAAAAAATCATTTTTCCTCTGAACCTATTCACTAATTCGTTGATTGATGAAGGAACATTCTGATCTGGCCATGTAATTTTATTTAACTGTCTGACATCCAGACATAGTCTTATCAACTCATCTCTTTTTGACAACCACTAATGGGTTATTGTAAGGTGATGAACCCTTCATTACTATTCCCTATTCTTCCATTTGGGCTAATTATTTCTAGATCTCGGTCCTATACTGATGAAGTACCGGGTATAACTGCACCTGGTAATGCTTTGTCCATAATCTTAATTCAGTGTTCATAACCTTTGATTATATTGGGTATATCAGAAAAATTTGACATATCTGGCAGATAAATTAATTTCACTCTGAATTACCAACAATGTGTGTCAATGGTATGCATATAAACACCAGAGCTCCCAAAAATAAGTGAATTTACTATATTCTTGATCCTTTGTTAAAGTATTTTTGATTCATAGCCTAAATGTGTGTGTGATATATATCCTTTGTTTATATTTACTTATTATTTATATTAAATAATAATATATGAGTTATCAATAGCAATATTGCAAAAAAATTAACTTTTTGATAATCAGTTACACTATTGAATAATCAGCTTTTAGTATTTTATTTTAAATATATTTCTCATGTGATAAACTAATTAGTATTAATTATAAGCATACACTCTTCCTGGCATGCTATTTAAAAGTTATAATATATTAAAATATACATTATTTTCAAGAATTTTATTATTATTAAATTTTATTCTATTGATCAGAAGTGCATTTCTAATTTGAATTGGATATAATACAATTTAAGTTGTTGTCGATTAGCCGCCTTACGCCGCTCTACCTAGGTAAAAGTATATTAAAATGCTGTTTACTAGGCATACCTATTAGTAGGCCTACATATATATGCTGTCAGTAATATTATACTGTAACATATATACATATTTTGAGTTCTTTTTTTTGTGACCATTATCTTTCTCAAAAAAAAAGTCACTCTTAGACACCTTCAATATGCTTAGCAGTTGCTACGAAACTTTTGCAATTTACATTAACAGTATTTGTTTTCTTTTGGGATTCTAGAATTGTAGTGTAAGTAATTCTGCAAATGTTTATTTTAAAATTTTTTAACTCGTTTCAATGTATGTGGTATTTTTTATTTAAAATTTTAACATTGCAAACAACAATCACTAGAGACATGGTCAATTGTCAAAATTTGGAGGTGTTTTTAACAAGCTCTCCGGTGAAGTAACGTCACTCGCGAGATTTTAGAGTCAAGAATTAGAAAATGGCCACAAGTGATATCAACATTTTCATCAGGAGAGTGTTCCAGTTGTTGTTAAAGTAATATCTTTTGAATGTGTTTATTGTAATTGTATGCAATAGTTATATTTTGTGTTTGTTTATTAAAACATTTTTCACTCCAAAAACTTTGTTAGTATTATTTCTTGAAATATAGATGAGTGAAATGTTTTTCGTTTGTTGACTAAATAAATGTTTCGGCTAAGTTAGAACCAATGTAAAATCATTTTTGAGTTTCTAGTTAATTAAAAATCGATCGATATAGTTCAAAAACGGGTGAAAAAATCCAATTACAAACAGATTTTTTGTTGTTTTTTTTTAAACAAAAAAAAAAGGTTACTTTTATTTCAAACAAGTACAATTAAAAACAGATTTCCATAAAATGGTTATTTTTAGTTAAATAATATCAAATTAAAAACACATTAAAAAAAAAAAAAATTATTTTTACTTAAAAGAAATGAAAGTAAAAACAAAGTTTTTTTTTAAAAAAGATTAGTTTTATTTAAAACAAAAAAATAGTTGTATTGAATCGCGGGACTATAAAAAAAAAAATTTGGCTAGAAAATGTTAGATTGAATTGTGCGCGCGCTAGGAAATGTTATATTGAATCCTAAAATGGAAAAATATATTAAAAAAAAAAAAAGTTTATTTTTATTTTAATTAAAAAAAATGGTTATATAGAATTATGTTAGAATATGTTAGAAGAATGAATCGCTATTTTTTTTTTTATGGTAGAATATGTTAGATTGAAACACGCGCCAGGGAATGTTGTATTAAATCATTTTTGTTTAGCAACAATGCCATCAAGCGGGATATGGTGGCTATTCAACGACTATCCTAATTTATACATGGTAATTAAGTTTTTAGAGATACAGTTCCTAGCATTCTATTTGTAATATGTATGTATTTATATCTTCTTTCAATATATACTCTCTCTTTTGAATAGAGTCATGCATTTCTAATTTAAATAATAAATATTACTATGTTAATATATGGAGAGAAGAGATGACTGATTTAATTTCCAGGGTCACCTGGTGATATCCTTGTTCCTGGCTAAAATATTGTAAATTTATGAGTTAGTTTTCTTTGTGCGTTGACACAAGTCCCTAACTATTTATTATTTTTTATGATTGTGCTTGGTTTGATTAACAAATTTCATTAATAAATATTATTATTGACACTGATTAACAATTGTAATGTGTGTCCAAGTAAAAAAAGTGGCTGGAACTCTTTCCAAGCTGTCTGAAGTATCATCTCAGAATCAATGCATGTATTGTGTAATAACATTATTTAGCTATTGTTCTTAAAAATTGTAAGATATTAGCATGTATTGCATATATAAAGGATAATAAAAATATACTTTAAGGATTCTTTAAAATATTGGATAATTTTTATTTTAAAGTTTATAAAGCACTTAATAAAAGATTGTTAATTTATTATACAAACTGCTATTATTTTTAAAAGTAAGTAATTTATTCTATTAGATAGTTTTTAATACTGTTTCAAATAATTTATAAAGTACTATAGAAAAATCAGCTTTTTAAAAATTATTGTAAATCAACATTTTTTCAAATATAAATAATGTGAGGCTACTGTTTGTTTTTAATTTTCTTGAATTACTGATATTGCTTAAATTAAGCTAAATATCCATAGCCTATATGCATATATATAAAGGCTAAGTAGATAATGGATAAAGAATGGAAAACAATTTTTTTTTCAATATTGTAGAAAAGTTACTTTTTTATTTATTGTTAAGTGTACATTTTTAAAAAAATAAATAATGAGTCTACTTTTCATGTTTATTTTTTTTTATTTCTTATATTTATTCTATCTTTTTATTATCATATTTATATTAGTATTTGGTTAATTAGTGGAAATATCCTTAAAAATCAAGCAAATATTCAAGACATTTTAAAATTTTCTTCTCATATATTAATTAAATATATTTTAAACTTATCACACGAGAATATATTTAAAAAGAAATTCAGTAGTAATTCTCTTGCTGTACTTACAGCATTTTAAAATTTACCATCTCAAATGCTAAATATATTTATACTAATATCCCTAAAAGTTTATCAGTTTTACAGTAAAAGTTTATTAAATTTAGTAATATTTCTCTTGCTGTACCTGTGCCATTTTAAAATTTACTTTAACTCATGTTAAATATATATTTGAACACAAATACGTTGAAAAGATAAATAATCACCGATATACATATTTCATGCTAAACCAGAAATCATCAGTTGGTCCAGATTACCATCTCTACACATATATGCTATAAGTGCTCAGATATATATTAAGATAGCAAAACCTCCTACTTTAATGGACAGGCTTCAAACAACTCCACACTCCAACTCTTCAACCATCCATCCAATTAAAAATCTGATGATGATAATTCATTATTATAATAGATATAAATTCTCATTATTCAAATGAGAAATTAAATACATAGTGCAAATGCAATTTAATTAATTTAAAATATATTTATCCTGCTTTGCCAAAAACTATACTATTTGTTGAAAAAAATTTCCAATTCTGCAATCTTTTAATCGGTTTTTTGTAAAATCATTTGAAAATGGTTACTATATAGATTTTTCATGCATTTTTATATTGCAAATTACAATTTTTTTTAAAACAAAGCAAAAATTTGTATACTAATAAAATTTTATACAAAAATAGAAAATTAGCAAGATTGATACAATATTTGTTGAGTGATTAAGTCACCAACAAACTATCATGTTAATATAGTAATATATTTCCAGTGGCATATTGGCACTTGAAGCAATACTCTAACTAAATGCTGGAGTACAATTAACAAATGAAAAATCATTATCATACATATAGTAAAGAGTTAAAATGATTAAAATAAGTCAATAATTACAAATTATTGTTTTTGAATGCTTTAAATATATGAGATAACTTTGAACTAGATCGAATCTTGTTAAAAACATAATAAATCACCCATTATTAAAATATATCTACAGAATTTTAGTTAGCACTTATAAAAGTTACTCTTGAGGATCTTGATTTCTTTAAATAAAAGATAAAATTTTCAGGGTATTGGCATTTCTTTTAGTTTGCATGTGTTATTAATGATAATATTTTCTTATTCCTTTTATAGGTACATTTAACATGGATTTTCCAGCAGAAATGTAAACAATTTCCGCACCAATTTTAAGATTAAGATATCAATGGTCAGTTTTAACATGTAATTGTTTAGTTATGACTTGGTAAGTTTTCATAAATCTTTAAGTTTCTGCTAAGAGAGATAGTTTTGTTACACTTGTATTTTAACCATACATTCTGTTATTTAGAATAACTTAAGAATTTCAGAGATCCTGCAAGGGTTTCAATCAACTGTTATTCTACTCGTCATGAGGTTCTGTTCTTCTACTATTACTGATTCCAACTATTTAATTTCTACAATTCTATAATAAAATTACTAAAAGTCAACTACAGCTTATATAGATATAGAACTATTTCTCAAGCTTTTGTTTAATAAAAATGTTCTTAGAAATGTATTTACAATAACATATTCATACATTTTTATAGGGATTTATATTTGTTTATATTTGTAGGAAACAATTCTCTAAATTAATTTTATTTCAAGAATAAATAGCAATTTTTATATAACTCTAATTATAATATTTAAAAACAAGTACATTAAGCTAGATATAATTAGAGGGGTTTGAATCCAGACTTTCAAGCTCCCTTCAGTCATCCACTCTATCTTATGCAACTGATATACACGACCACATACATCCGAACATTTATCTTTTTCATATGTATATGGTCATGTGTATCAATTATATAAGATAGACTGAATGGAGCTTGAAACTCTGAGTTCAAATCTCCCCAATTAACTCTAATCATAATATAATATAAAAAATGAAAAATTTAATTGATTTAAATAAGACAAAAAAAAAAAAATCAAACCAACTTTTAAACTTAGCAAAAATATATAATTAAAATTCAGAAACATAAAATGTGTGCACTTAGTGATTATTGAAACTAATTCAAATTAATAGTTTAAAATTATGTACATGAATAAATATTATTACATAGAAGTCCTTTTTAATATTTATATAAAACTTTTAAAACAAATATGCATGTACAGTATATGTAATTTCTATCTTGCAATTCAGAAACAACTTAAGCTTGCATTAAATAAGTTTAGTCACTCATGTACTTAAAAAGATATTTAGTGTTATAATATATACAGACATATATGTTTATAAATTGTAAATAAATTTATTACGAAATTAAAAATTGTAAATTAAATTAGGAATGTATATTTGCTTTTTGATATTTTTTAAAAGGCTATTTGTTTGAGCAATCTTTTATTTGATAAAGAAAAAAAAATCATTTCTTTTCAAGATTCATAAATTGATTTTATGTTTCACTAATTTATGTAAGGAAGAAAACTGAAATATTTAACTGACTTCATAATACTGAATCTAAAAATTTTCAAAGCTAGCTAACTAACAGTTTATCATGCTTATTCTTTGAAAAACAATACTATATATCAATTTCATAGTCTGCAGAAATAGACTATAATAACAACATATATTGTAATTCAAGAGATCCCTGACATTTAACAGAAAACAATAGTAGTAAATCAAAAGCTTGAAAAATTTTCTAAAAATATGGAACTGCATGATATATGGTGTAAAAAAGGTATGTTTTTTTTAAGATATATAAAAATGTAAGACTATCAAAATGTGATACTGTCATATAGACGAGGCTGACAATTAATATTTAAATGTTCAATTTGGATATTGATCTTTAATCTACAATTTAATTGCAAACTGTTAATAAGAGTATTTTAAAGTCTATTCAAGTTTATATAAATGTATTCCAACTGTTATAAAAGTAAAGACACAATTGTAAATAAATTTATTATAAAATTAAAAATTGTAAATCAAATTAGAAATGAGTATTCATAATTTTTATTTTTTAAAATATATATAATTGTTAATTAGAGAAGATATTAATTAGTATTAAAGTTTATCGGCTTAACGTTTTCGAGGATCCATGCCTCATATTCATAGCCTTCATAAAATGTATAATAAATATATGCAAATACAAATATTCAAATACGCTAGTATTACGTAGCCCATTTCTTCGAGATCTCGAAGCAAGTATCCTTTCTATTAATGGCATGGATGTTTCCATTGATGTAAAATGCCTCCTTTATTTTTCTTTTGTGATCATTTGCTTCTGAGCACAATATTATGGGATTGGCGGGTGTGAAGTTGTGTCCAGATTGTTTAGCATGCTCCAAGAATACAGAGGACGTGTTGCTGTTTTTCTGAGCTCTGTTAAATGTGTAAATATGTTGACCCAGTCTAGTATTGATTGTAGCTTTCGTTTCACCATAATATATAGCATGGCATCCAGCCTGAGGGCAGGCAATAGAGTACACCACGTGTGGGGTGAACGATCGATCAATGTGGTCTTTAGAGTTGTTAAGCAATCTATTAGAATTAGGTGGAGTTCTAACTGCTATAATAATTGGATGACTTGTTCAGATCATATTAAGTATGACTTGCTGGAAAGGGACAATGAGCTACAAAAGATTTTTAGATCGGAATCTGCCACTCTATCACAGCAATATCCCCCACAGGGCATTTATATTTCTTAATACTTCAGAATCTCTCATATGTGGCAGTTAATTCTAAATATTCTGCTCATAATAATATGCCGCATACAATGTTAAAAAATGTATGTGAAGAGGAGGCAAAAGTCAAATTTATGCCATTTCATTAGCAGTTCCAAATTAAGGATAAATATTCAAAATGAAGAATAAATATTATTTTAAATAACATTAAATTAAAACTCATTTCTTATATTTAAAATACATTTTAACAGAAAATATTGCTGGGGGGGGGGGGGAGGGAGATATATTTATGATTTCAATTTTTAATTTTATATTTATTTACAATTTAAAAACATATACAAATAATTTTTAGCTTTTTTCATTATAAATATAGGGGATTCGAACTCAGACTTTCAAGCCATTTCACTATCCATACTATCTCCCTACTGATACACATGACCACACACACATGCAGAAAAGATAAATAATCACCAATAAATGTATTTCGTACTAAACCAGCACTCCTCAGTTGGTCCAGATTACCATCTCCCAAACATATATATAATCAGTGCTCGGTATATATTAAGATAGCAAATCCTTACACTTTAATGGACAGGCTTCAACCCACTCCAACCCCCAACTCTCCACTCACCCATACACTGAAAATCTGATGATAGAATTGCCAAATCCCATACTGATGATAATATTATTAACATACCCATATTGACCTGAGGTCACTGACCCCTCATGTATAGGACAGTATCCATTTAAATACATAGAGGGATGGGCAGAATGCAAGCTTAATATTGTACCGGTCGAAAAACCTCCACCACTTAAACTGCAAGTCGGATCCAAACTCAGCCGAACCAAACTGAATTCAAACCCAACTCACCAGCTCAGATCAATGGATGATCTAAATCGACGGCGCAGTGCTGTACACCAAGAAACTAGCTCAATGGTTGGTGATGATTAGAGACCCTTGAACTGACACTAATATCGGATAATAAACTAACTAAAGATAATTTAAGTTGAATCATATGTATATGTTCGGGTTGCCAACACAGACAGCGCATTAACATTAAAATAATTATTGAATAAAAGACTTAAGAAACCAAGTGTGTTTATAAATTGTTTAATAATAATAGTAATAGTTTTGTTCAACTTTTCAATGATGACTATATATATTGCTTCTAGTCCTTAAACAGAGTTTATATTTACAATAAGAATGGCAGTCCCTATTATATGCCAACACCATTACGCAATATTATGGAAGTCTATATGTCTATGCCCCCAACCAAAAAATAAAGGCAGATAAAGGTATTCAGTTGTAAAGAAAATTATTATTCTAATTTTAGACGAAAGAATGTGAGATTTATTTTCACATTCGCAAATCCATTCATGAAGAGCAAGATACATATTTAGGGCATAATTTTAACCTTTACTAGAAAACTTATTTAAGTAGAGATGACTAAGAATTTGTTCGACTTTAATTGAAATCACTTCATCACGAATTATGAGCATCAGAGCGGGCTTTACTGGAACAGAGAGGTAACGGTGCTGATTAATTATGAGCTATAAAATGAACAGGAAATAAAATAGCTTGTCGGTGATTTAAATAGTATGGCGGCTTGTATTTTACAAGTCTTACTGCCCTTTAAAAAGACGTGGAACACAGGGAAAACCAGGCCGAGTCATAACTACAAACCTTTGGTGTTCCAAAATATAATATAAGCGGGGAGAAAGTGCTTTCTTTCTCTATAATTCAAATAATAGTAATCTCACCAACGACAAGCCAACGGAGCAGAAGATTGCCCTGCGCCAGCAACGTTCAATGATGATGACTTGATAGTCATTGTTGTAATAATAAAACCCAATTTATTATAGAATGCTCTACATGATGACTTGATCAAATTAATTAAAGTCAGATGAGCTTTTAACTAAAATTATTTCAAAGCAGTTATAACATTATATTAATTATGCCCCAAACATCATGCCCTTCCTGAACATTAATAGATAGTAAAAACAATTTAGATTAGAATGTATTCATTTGATTCCTTTATCAATCACTTTGCAAAAATATTTTAACATTATATACAAATAAATAAATATTGGGGCATAATTTAGAAATGGAGCTAATAATTTATTATTAGCCAATTATAAAAATAGCAAACATTTAAGACTTTCTTTCGACTCGATGAGTGATAGAACTGTATAAATCTAGTTCTAATGGGCAAGAATTACTATCAGACTTAATATTATATTATTTGCATAAGGCAAATGGAACAGGGGGGATCATCGAATCGAAGGATTATTGGCATATAATTAAAAAAACAAATGACATAAATAAATTACTCAATAAATATATATATAACAATAAATGAATCGCCATCGTAAAAAAGGAAAGTTAAATATAAGGACTAGAGATTTAGAATTACAATATAATTTAAAATAGCATAATTAAAAGTAAGTTTTATACAGATTATTACATTAAAGAATAAGAAGAGCTTTTAAAGGGAGTGCAAAGTAAAGTTCGGAAACTGGCCAGAAAGTTACGGTTCATTATGGAAATATAATACCATTTCTTCCGGGGCTGGTTCCTTAGTTTACACGTCTGAGGTGGTGGAACATAGGCGCGCATTTGATAAATTACTTGGACAGCATTTTGATTGATTTTGTCATGATTTTGGCAGCATGATTGGTCTGGAAAAGGTTTAGAAACTTCATTGAAGATTTTCAAGGGAAATCAGGCACAGTAGCCAGATTCCTGACGTTTAGCCCCTCACCATGATAGAAACACTATTTAAATTCATAATTTTAAAAATGCACAGAGTTTAATGGCACTTCTCTAAAACAAAGATGGCTTCTTCCCTTCTCCAAACTTTTCCGTGCTATTTATACTGTCCTCTGATGCCTTCAGTCTAGCGCTTCTTTCATTATCAATGTTACAAAATTTACTAGTTGTTTTTAGATACATTCCTTTGATAAGGCTTTCAAACTCCTTAACTTGAATGCATTTTCTAATTAGAAAATGAATTTTTAAATCAGAAAAATGATTTTAATTAGGAAATCCTTACATTTTAAATTCTTATCTTTTTTCCTAATTAATAAAACTTTACCCATTGTTTTTGGAAAGGAAAAATCTGAAAGCTTATCGAAAGAATGTAGCTTTTAATCACTAAAATTCGAACAGATTATTTAAAAGTAAAATAAACATTCCCGATGCAATGAAACTTTAGAACGACTATATATGTTTAAATATTTATAAATATATACGCACAATCCATGCAGTTATAATATATATAAATTCATGAATAATTCTATCATGAATTTATTAATAAAATTGATTAATTTAAACCTCAAACGAATTCATTTTAACACAGATTCATGTAATAGTTTTTCTTTATGGAAATTAGCATGGATTGAACGTATAAAGCCCCATTGCATCGGAAATTTAAGGTTAGTACTAGGGTTTGAAGTGCTGGCGAGATCTCATGAAGCTTAGATCGAACTCAGATCCGACTGCTTCATTTCTTTTCACTTCAAAAAAAAAAAATGAAAAAAAAAATCTCTTTCCTTATATGTGATACATTCGCATAAGTGTACTCGACTAATTGGTAGACTCTGGGAGAACAGCATGAGCATGAATATCCTCTGTACAAACCACAAAATTATATATGTCTCATTGCGATCATTATGCTTAATATTATCTAGCTTATAGTAAATAAGTCCGTTAATCACGTCTCATTTTCCCTATGGTTGTGTCAATCCATCATCTGTATATATCCGTCCCTACATTTAATGGTCGTCCTGCCCTTTTCCTGGATCAGGTGGCCCATATGATTTGAACTTTTGATAGTGGTCGTAATCTTGGTCTTTTCTAGTTGGCGTCAAGTTCCCATAGTCGATAGATATCAGTAATTCTATGGCCTTCGCTATTGACATCAGGCACACCCCAAGCACGAGTCTCTGGATCCAAGGGGGTAAATTATTCCTGATCGTCCGGATGATGTGCTGATCCTCGTATTTAAAGGCCGTGAGGGATTTGAATGCGGTCACTTGTTGAATGAAGTAGGCTGCGTATCCCTGTCTGCAGTCTTCTTGGTACTTCTGGGTGTTTAGTCTATGCAAAAGACCCTCCTGCCTTTCTTCACTCCAATATTTTTCTAAAATGGCATTTCATATTCTTGGATCGTGGTAGGTGGGTTTTTTAGTAGCTTCCACCATGCCTTGGCAGCTTCTCTTAAGTAATGGCTGGCTAGGATGATCTTTTCCTTCTCTGCTACTGAGTGCAGACAAAAAAATTCTTTAATGCTGTCTAGATGATCTATGGGATTTTCTCCTGGATTTCCCCTAAAAATTTGAATTTCTACACAAGATATAAGGGATGATCTCTGGACTCATTTCGGGGTTTCCATTTCTACTTTTGGTTTTATTTTACTAGTGGTCTGAGCATCTTCTTTTTCCCTTTTCGTATTTAAATTGCCTTCAACTGTTTCTTGATTTGACTCATCTTCTCCACTGTCATCTTCTTTATTATCCACAACTTCCTTTGGTGTGGTCTGATCATCTTCATCTCTTCTTGGAGCCTCATAAGTGTCTATTTCTTGATTATGCTTTACAATCTCTGGGTTGGTTTGGGTGCCTCGTGTTTCCTCAAGCCTTAAAATCCTTTCCATCATCATCAGAATTAACTTCATGTCTTCTCTCATTTCTCTGAGGATTGTATGGAAAGTCTCTCAATCGTCATGATCATCTTTAGCTGTCTTTCTGCTTTGATGGTTGCGTTCTTTCCTATTGACCCGATTTTTAAAAGTGATCTCTCGCTCACTAGAGGTGACTGAAGGCACATCACTATCATCAGTCAATCCTTTATCTAATTGCTCTCCTTCCATTTTTGAAAATAAATAATATGAATCGCAAAATTATGGCACTCTTTCTCTGTATACTTAAATAATGATTTTTTTCTCTAGTACATTTAGTTAGATTTCTGACTACTTATCTTCATTAGCTGCTGCATATTATTTCCCCAATCTATCTAGTCTGCCTTTTTTAGTTTAGTTATAGTTCACCTATGTTTTCTTGGTTAGCTCTTTCTGTTAATTCTTTGAATGAGACGTGTATTTTATTTAAAAACTATTAAATATAAGGGGAAAAAAACATTACTCACTTTCCCTCTGATCAACTGTCCTCCCATGTCTGAAAAAAAAACTATATAAATAATTAGTGATATACAAATATTAATATAAATAGCAGGTAGTACAAGTAATTCTCTGTATTGGACACATTTGGTTTTTATTATTTAGGCAACTGACTGACTACTGTGCTGACAATCAAATTTGCTGACAAATTTATTTATATGGGTACCAGTCAGCAAAATGAGATCAATAGGGCATGTGAAATAACCCATTGAACCCCAAACCACATTTGATTGACTTAATTTTTGATAAAACAATTTAATTGATGAGTATTTATTATTTATTAACAATTGATGACCTGAGTTTAAATATAGGAGTTCAACTATTTCACTTTTTACTAAGCCTGAGGCTTTCACACACACACACAAAAAGTCAAAATTAATATTACACAAGAACTTTTATTTGTTGATATCATTTTTAATCTTGCTAGCATAAGAGCGTGTAAACCATTGAAATATTTTGCCAACTGCATCTGGTTGCTTGGTGTTACACAAAAGGTCTTCATCTGCTTTGAGGTTACTCTAGAAATTATTGTCATTTAAGTGTAATGTCACACTGCATCGGACCGCTTGACATATAATTCCCAGTTTGAAGGTCTTCGCCTGCTTTGAGGCTACTAAGAATACAGAGCGAACATTTAATATATGTGCTAGCAAGCAATACTTGGAAACTTTAACATGATATCGATATTGGATATTTTTAATCTAATGACTGAGATGAATACTAATCAATTTTGACACGGAAAAAATATTTCATGTAATTTTACCCCTTGCTTTAATCTATAGACTCTTACTCCTTTTCTAACAATAATTTTCTTACTGTCACGAACGCGTATAAACAAATGTATAATACTTATATACTGAGATACATATAATTAATTTATATATATATTCTATCTTATTACTTTTTTTTTTCTTTAAATAATTATTTTGACTAACAGTACTATTACGGAGTTTAACAAACAAATTCTATTACTGACTGAGCATTTAAGTAATATTTAAAAACATTTAAATGTAATAAATTAAAAGAACTGACATTTTAATTCATTAAATCATTTCAGTTATGCGTTATAAATCGCATAACTTTTCTCTTAAATATATATAACACTCTTTAAAATATCACTCACTCTTTACAGAAACATTTAATTTATTGAGATCTCAATGACTGAGCAGTTAAAATCATAATTACTATCTACAAGGTGTGTGAGGTTTATTAAATCAAAGCCCCAACGATTGGGCATCCAAAAACATAACCATGTACCGGTCAAAAAACCTCCACCACCTAAACTGCAAGTCGGATCCAAACTCAGCCGAACCAAACTGAATTCAAACCCAACTCACCAGCTCAGATCAATGAATGTTCTCAATCAACGGCACAGTGCTATGCGCCAAGGAACTAGATCAACAGTTGGTGATGATTAGAGACGCTTGAACTGACACTAATATCGGATAATAAACTAACTAAAGATAATTTTTAAGTCAAATCATATGTATATGTTCAGGTCGCCAGCACAGACAGCGCATTAACATTAAAATAATTATTGAATAAAAGACTTAAGAAACCAAGCGTGTTTATAAATTGTTTAATAATAATAGTAATAGTTTAGTTCAATTTTTCAATGAAGACTATATATGTTGCTTCTAGCCCTTAAACAGTTTATATTTACAATAAGAATGGCAGTCCCTATTATATGCCGATACTATTACGCAATATTATGGAAGTCTATATGTCTATGCCCCCAACCAGAAAATAAAGGCAGATAAAGGTATTCAGTTGTAAAGGAAATTATTATTCTACTTTTATACGAAAGAATGTGAGATTTATTTTCACATTCGCAAATCCATTCATGAAGAGCAAGATACATATTTAGGACATAACTTTAACCTTTACTAGAAAACTTATTTAAATAGAGATGACTAAGAATTTGTTCGACTTTAATTGAAATCACTTCATCACGAATTACAAGCATCAGAGCGGGCTTTACAGGAACAGAGAGGTAACGGTGCTGACGAATTATGAGCTATAAAATGAACAGGAAATATAATAGCTTGTCGGTGATTTAAGTAGTATGGCGGCTTATATTTCACAAGTCTTACTGCCCTTTAAGGAGACGTGGAACACGGGGAAAACCAGGCGGAGTCATAGCTACGAACCTTTGGTGTTCCAAAATATAATTTAAGCGGGGAAAAAGTGCTTTCTTTCTCTATAATTCAAATAATAGTAATCTCACCAATGACAAGCTTACAGAGTGGAAGACTGCCCTGCGCCAGCAACGTTCAATGATGATGAAAACCCAATTTATTATAGAATGCTCTACATGATGACTTGATCAAATTAATTAAAGTCAGACGAGCTTTTAACTAAAATTATTTTAAAGCAGTTATAACACTATATTAATTATGCCCCAAACATCATGCCCTTCCTGAACATTAATAGATAGTAAAAACAATTTAGATTAGAATGTATTCATTTGATTCCTTTATCAACCCCTTTGCAAAAATATTTTAACATTATATACGAATAAATATTGGTGAACACGAGAAAATATCTGGGACATAGATTAGAAACGGAGCTAATAATTTATTATTAACCAATTATAAAAATAGCAAACATTTAATAATTTCTTTCGACTCAATGATTGATAGAACTGTATAAATCTAGTTCTAATGGCGAGAATTACTATCATACTTAATATTATATTATTTGCATAAGGCAAATGGAACAGGGGGGATCATCGAGTCAAAAAATTATTGGCATATAATTAAAAAAAACAAATGACATAAATAAATTACTCAATAAATATATATATATAACAATAAATGAACCACCATTGTAAGAAAGAAAAGTTAAATGTAAGGACTAGAGATTTAGAATTACAATATAATTTAAAATAGCATAATTAAAAGTAAGTTTTATACAGATTATTACATTAAAGAATGAGAAGAGCTTTTAAAGGGAGTGCAAAGTAAAGTTCGGAAACTGGCCAGAAAGTTACGGTTCATTATGGAATTACATTACCATTTCTTCCGGGGCTGCTTCCTTAGTTTACATGTCCAAGGTGGTGAAACGTAGGTGTGCATTTGTAAACAAGCATCTATTTTTATAGCGCGATGTTTATAATTGTAATTCACTAAATATCAGCCTTTTACAGCTACTGTACATGCGCTTTAATGAGTGTTAAATAATAAATGAATACTTTTCAGTGCCCATACAAAATATAGCATTTAAGAAAGAATAAAATGCTATATCTTGTATGGGCACTGAAAAGTATTCATTTATTATTTAACACTCATTAAAGCGCATGTACAGTAGCTGTAAAAGGCTGATATTTAGTGTGCATTTGGTAAATTACTTGGACAGCATTTTGATTGATTTTGTCATGATTTTGGCAGCATGATTGGTCCAGAAAAGGTTTAACAACTTCATTGAAGATTTTCAGGGGACTTCAGGCACAGTAGCCAGATTCCTGACATTTAGCCCCTCACCATGATAGAAACACTATTTAAATTCATAATTTTATAAAAGCAGAGTTTAATGGCACTTCTCTAAAACAAAGATGGCTTCTCCCCTTCTCCAAACTTTTCCGGGCTATTTATACTGTCCTCTGATGCCTTCAGGCTAGCGCTTCTTTCATTATCAATGTTACAAAATTTACTAGTTGTTTTTAGATACATTCCTTCGATAAGGCTTTCAAACTCATTAACTTGAATTCATTTTCTAATTAGAAAATGAATTTTTAAAATCAGAAAAAAATCCTTACATTTTAAATATCTTACCTTTTTTTTCTAATTAATAAAACTTTAGCCATTGTTTTTGGAAAGGAAAAATCTGAAAGCTTATCGAAATAATGTAGCTTTTAATCACTAAAATTCGAACAGATTATTTAAAAGTAAAATAAACATTCCCAACGCAATGAAACTTTAGAACGACTATATATGTTTAAATATTTATAAATATATACGCGCAATCCACGCAGTTATAATATATATAAATTCATAAATAATTCTATCATGAATTTATTAATAGAACTGATTAATTTAAACCTCAAATGAATTAATTTTAACACACATTCATGTAATAGTTTTTCTTTATGGAAATTAGCATGGATTGAACGTATAAAGCCCCATTGCATTGGAAATTTAAGGTTAGTACTAGGTTTGAAGTGGGCTTCTGGCGAGATGTCATGAAGCTAGGATCGAACTCAGATCCGACTGCTTCAATATGTAAGATTTGAAATACCAGACACTCTTAAACCGGAAGCCTAATTATAAATATAGGGGATTTGAACTCAGATTTTCAAGCCACTTCATTATCCACAATAGTGTGGATAGTGAAATGACTTAACAGTCTCAGTTCAAATCCTCTATTTTTACAATTTTCAAACTTTTTATGACTTCTGAGCAATAAAGTCATTATTCCTTTTTTTTAATATTCAAAGGTCTAATAAAATCTACTTTTGAATATAATTGAATTTTTTGTCATTGTAATGTATATAGTTCAGCATATCAAAAGTTATACTTTTATTCTTATACATAGAAATATAATTTTATTAATGCAAATAAACTAATATATATATATAATGAAAACAGTAAGATTTGAAATATCAGGCACTCTTAAACCTGTAGCCTAATTGAAAATATAGGGGATTTGAACTCAGACTTTCAATCCACTTGGTGAAGTGGCTTGAAAGTCTGAGTTCAAATCCCCTATATTTACAATGAAGTGGCTTGAAAGTCTGAGTTCAAATCCCCTATATTTACAATCAGGCTCCAGGTTTAAGAGTGCCTGATATTTTTATGGATAGTGAAGTGGCTCGAGTTCAAATCCCCTACATTTACAATTAGGCTCCAGGTTTAAACGTGCCTAATATTTCAAATCTTACTTTTTTCATTATATATATATTAGTTTACTTGCATTAATAAAATTATATTTCTATGTATAAGAATAAAAATATAACTCTTTTGATATGCTGAACTATATACACATCACAATGACAAAAAACTCAATTATATTCAAAAGTAAATTTTATTAGACATTTGAATATTTAAAAAAAGGAATAACGACTTTATTGCTTGGAAGTCATAAAAAGTTTGAGTGCCAAATTCGATCCTGGGACCTCCCAATCCCAAGTCAGGCGCTCTACCAACTGCACCAAACCATGCAGGGCAGACATTTAAATAACTATATATATACTAAAGGTAGATTATATCCATTCAGAAACAAAACATTTGAGAACATTTAAATAGAAACTTCAAATTATATATTACATAAAAATAGTTTTCATTGATCAATATAGAAACAATCATTTTCATTGTCTCTGTATATGAGCATCATAATGATTAACCAACTCTAAAGAAATATATTAACTTCTAAAAAAAATAATAATACATATATTTAAGTACCGCATTTTAATTTGTGTCTTTAAGACCACATTTTGTATTACTTCAATACGTTAACATTCTTAATAATTAACATCTGTCTTATGCTATTTTGTACTTTATATACCTCCATTTTTGTAAATACTTAACATCTACTCAATCTCCATATTATCCTACTTACAAATTAAAAAAATATCCTGTCAACTAAGCTCCATCACTGATTTTTATTTATAACAAGATCCATCATCTCTCATTAACTGTTAATAAAAGCTATATCTTTATTTTAAAAAACAAACAAACATACAGATGCGTATTATAATAATTTAACTCAGTAAAAAATATTGGTATCCCCACCACATATTAAGAAATAAAGTTGAATTAGGATATTTAATACATTTCAAATGTGCTATTATCTTTATTTATATTACTGTGCATATCTTAGAAATAGACACATAAAAGTTACATTTGATGGTAATCATTTTGATTGTAAACAAAAGCCATACCAATACAAATAGTATTCTGAATTAGATTTAGAGAATGCTTACAAAAAATCTAATTGATTGACAAAAATTATTAGTTTTCATAGCCACAAGTGATGAGATAGTTCTACCTAATACTAAACCATTATCAATAAAAATCAGAACACTTACAATTTTATTAATATTAGATTTTAATATTTTATTAATATTAATGCAATAAATAAATTAACACCCCTAAATAAACATTTTTTATGTACATTAGTTAATTTATTATAAAGATTTCTTTACAGGATATTTGTTCCATTATGAACTATAGTGTAGATAAAAATTATCCTTACACTGAGTGAGATGTGAATAATCTCACATTACTAAATTAAATACTTTTTAACTGTTTGAAAATACATTCAAGCTTTAAAATCAGAAAGATTGCAATTATGATATAGAATACATATAATGCACATACAGATTCAGGTATTCCAAACTTCTAACTCAATAAATAAGTTGTTTCCATTAGTGATATAACTTGCATTTGAAAAATGGACTATAAAACTGAGATTTAATTGCTGAACATATGAATTCTTTTCATATGCTTCAATTCTACAAGTACATAAAATTTCACTTTAATATCACCCCCCCCCCCCTCATTTTTCATCATTTTTAAAATTTGCAACAATATAGTTTAAGCAAATAATTGTGACAATAAGTCAGATTTTTATTAGAGGTAAAAATAGAATCATCTTCAACTTTTAGATGCATATTATTTATTTAAAAAAAGCTAAAAATTATTTCAATTTTTAAATCATCATGTTTAATCATTAAATTATATTATAAAATTAACAATCTAAATATTTTATCAATTATGAAATGCCATCTTGTACAGCATAAACTTTAAATTGGTATTTTAATTTCTGGACTGAAAAGGAAATGTTTTCCTTGCTGTGTTATTATTTTTAGTGTTAGTTATAAAAATACTTTAGAGTCTGGTCTTTACTTCTGATGAAATTTCCATAAAATATGAAATAAAATGTAAAGTATTTTTATAAAAAAAATAATTTGATCAAAATAACTCCAAAATTTTTCTATCTCAAATTAATGTTATAAAAGTTGTAGAAACTATAATTCAAGTTATGAATGTAAAATTATTGTAATCCTACTGTGAGAACAAACATACATACATATAAAAAAATATTTATATATATATAATCAAAATATTGATATAAAAATGTATATATATTGTAACGTATGTATGTGCCCGTTACATTTTTCAACCACTACCTCTCTAACTGATCTCTAACTTCTTTTCTGTACATCATCACAACACTCTTTCTTATTTCATCCATCCATTTCACATATGATCTAATTCTAGTGTTTTACAATCTCTTGAGATCCAATGTAAGATTTCAATTGTCCATCTATTATCCTCTTTTCTAGCAATATGTCTAGCCCAACTCTCTTAATTCTTCAAATGATCTCAATAAGACTTGTTTGTTCTTTCACCCATGTATTTCATATTCGATCTCTTCTTATAACTCCTAATAAAATCTTTCGATAGTTCTTAAGTCTCTATACTGCTCTTCTGTAAAATGTCCAAATTTCCGATTCATAAATAAGAGGATGATAAAACATGTTTATTAAAAACCTTCCTTTTCAAACACCTAGGCAGATTTCCTTTAAATATTAAGTTTAATTCTACGAATAACTTCATCCATTATGTTTCTATCTGCATTAACAATCTGACTAAGGTATCTGAAATTGTTAACTTCTTCTAATTCATGATTATCAATTTTTATTTTCTTCTTTTGAGAAAATCCACTGAGTTTTATAGCATTTACCTTTAGTACACCTTTCTTATTTTCATCTGATAACTCACGCAATATTTCCTGGAGCTCTGAAGCATTATTTGTAAAAATTCTGCAAAATCTAGATAACTTAAATAATCTCCATTTACTTCCTTAGCATTCCATTTTAATCCATAAAATACTTCTTGCAAAACTGCTGTAAAAAGTTTTGGAGATATGGATTGACCTTGTCCACACCCTTGTCAATGTTAATCTTCCTAATATCACTATGTTAATCATTGCTGTTGCATTTTGATATTCTTCAGAATATAACAATATTTGGTTCTATACCTTGATGATCCAATGTTTTGGAGATATGGATTGACCTTGTCACACACCCTTCTCAATGTTAATCTTCCTAATATCATTGCTGTTGCATTTTGATAAATATTCTTCAGAATATAACAATGTCTTGGTTCTATATCTTGATGATCCAATGTTTTAATCTCTGAAAAAATGCTTATAGAATCAAATGCTTTTTCATAATTTACGAATCCATAATAGAAACTTATTTTTATTAGTCCTTTCTATAATTTCTTTCAACATTTAGATGTGATCCATTGCACTAAAAACACTTGTAAATCCAGTTTTTTTTTTTTTTGATTGATTAAAATCCAAGGTTTTCTGTAGAAGAATTGTAATTATCTTGATAAAATTTTTGCATAGAACTGATAAAAGATTAATGAGTCTGTAATTTCTAATATCTACTTTATCACTATCTTTAAATATTAATACCACATTCTTCCATTCATCTAGTATACCTTTATCATTTCTATTTATTCACTTGTTTTTTTTTTAAGATATCGATTATAATTCAATCATTACCTGGAACTTTTCCTTTCAAAGATTTAATTGCTTGTATCATTTCTTTATTTAAAATCTTGCGTAATTCAGAAGATATAATAATTGTAGGGGATACATTTTATAATTCTTTATGGAACTCTTTCACACATTTCAAGATGTCATCTCTCTTTTTAGTTAATAATTTCAACTTTTTTTCTCATTGCAAAAATAATTTCCTACCAATACTAAGGCATTGTTTATACTTGTGATATTTTTATTTTCTTCTATAGCTTTCCTTACTAATTCACAATTATGTTTTCTTATATCATTATTAATTCTTTTTCTTACCATTTTACAAAATTTTAGATATTCAATCCTTCTTAAAAGATTTTATTATATTTTTCATATTCTTTCTTGTCTTCATAAATTGTCATCTTAGTAGAAATTTTAATGGCTAATTGCTGTTTTTTTTTGTACTAGCTAGCTTTATTGCAATTCTTAATAGTGTATAAGTCATTAATATGAATTTCTTTATCAGTTCGCTTAAAGATTATTAGAAAACAACTTTATCAATTTGAATTTCCTCTTTCCATTATTTGTATCTTCATACTCTGATTTATTAATTGTATATATTTAATTTATATATATAAAAAAAGAATTTATCTTTTCAATTTTAAGTATCTATTAAATTATTTTAAAATAGTGGTTTATTACTATTTAATGTTTGCATTTAAAAAAAAAAAAAAAAAAATATTGTGTTATTTTTATTCTTCATTTCTAAATTAATTCTAAAAACTAATTTTTGATGATAATTTTGCAATCTGTACATTTTTAATCTAACATGAACAAGCAAAATGAATGAAAACGCAATTGAATTACATTTCTTTCTATACTATTATAATAAAGAATTCCTATTGTACTAAAATTTAATATTTAATTTTAACAAAGAATTCTATTGAACTAAAATTTCAAATTCAATTTTAATTAATGATATAAAAAATTCAAATTCAATTCCTTCTAAAATATTTAAATATAATACTGTATGAATATTAGATTAAAAATAATAACTATTTTCTGGTTATTAATCAAGTTAATTTTTTTAAATGAATAATCAAAGTCAATTCATGGTTCTTTGAATTCATTTTAATTTTTGGTTGATTTCATTAATATTTATTATCTTAAAAACATGCTGAATTTTATGAATTTTGGGTCAATACAATTGTGCAATTTATACCATGAATTTTAATAATACATTTTGCTAGCTGAGGGTAGGAATTCCCTGGGGATGACTGATATTTTACAAACAAATGGAGATTTATTTCAGATTTTTACAATTTAGAAGTTTCTTTAGATTTTTTCATTTAGCATTTTCAAAGTATTTCATAGAGATATTAATGTTCATAAGATTGACATCTCTTCAAACAAAACCTTCCTAAGAGCATCTTGGTTTAAAGATTTTTAAAATGGTTTTTACATAGATATTTTTACACTTCAATGCATAAATATATTTTTTTCATGGGATTGAAGTTTGAAATTTGTCCTCAGCATTTGAATATAATTATGTGAACAATTTAACAATCAAAGTCAACTGATCTTTCTTCTTCGCAGTGGTTTCTTAATATAACAATATATATTTAGCATAAGAGAGAGAAGCAAGCAAGAAAGAATGTATCTTACAACAAAATTTTCTTTTTTTTAATACCTTTTTTTATCACGTCTTTAGTTTTTCTATACACAATGAAAAATCTGAAATCTTCCAATTATAATTATCATTCCTAAATAATTATAAAATACTTTTTACTAAAGACTTGACTTTTTTTTTTACTAGAACTTATTTTTTACATCTAATATAAAATTTAAAATTTATTTATAGATTTCTCTTAATTTCATTTCATTAAATCATGATCAAATCTACTATCTTTTAAGAAAATTATTTTTAAAAAAAAGAATTTCAAAGCACCCTTATTTTTTATTTCTAACAAAATTATTTTCTTGATTATACTAAATAAAAATGTAGTTTATTTTAAATAAAGTTGTATTTAATTTAACATAAATTTATTCATATATGTGTGAGTGTCTGTGCATGCTCTATTACATATTATTTACGTTTTTAATATTATTTAAAACCTATTTAATTGATTAAAAAAACTTATGCTACCAAACTGCTCTAGTTAATAATGTTTGTGTAACTATTTTGAAGCCCATAAAATAGTTATTTCCATACACTGTATAGTTATTTTTTTTTAACAATTATTAAATATAAATAACTTAAATGTGCAGATCATAAAAACAACTTTAATTAATAGAAGAATGTGTATTGCATATATAGACCAATTACATAATAATATATATTTTTTATATATATTGTACCGGGCAACCCCTCCACTCTGCGGATTCCTTCCAAGCGTACATATTGAACATGAAATAAATGTAACGCATCAGAGTAAGGCAACGATAATAATTCAATTAGAAATATGTATTTCACATTTTTATATCATTCAATTAGATTGTTAATTAAGCAAGAGATTGAACCAAAGTTGGTTATTCTAATCCCTCCCTTGTTAAAACTTCATTGTCATGCCAATGAACATTAGTGTTGACCACTGCATACCTTTGAAAGACTGTATTTAAACTTGACCTTTAAACGCCACTCCCAAAAAGAGAAAATCCCCTCTCAAAAGGATATGCAGTTACCAATCAAATATGCAACATGTATAAAGAAAAATAGATACCCGCATGATATCAAATATTTAACCCCTGATAAAGCAGTATCCCATTAGACTAATTTCAGTCTTATGAGTCAAGCTACTTTCAGAAATATACACTTCACTAAATCACTCGGAAGAAAAAATAAACACTCACGCAATGAATAATTTAAAAAGTAAATGAATAAATATTTATTAACCCTCCACATAACCCATCACCAATTATACAAGTATTAATAAAGAAAATACAATCTCTAACCTACTACCCTCTTCATAATACACATAAAATCATTTAGTTGGGGGAAATCCCTCCCCTAATTCATTAAAATATCTTTGAATGAAGTGATCTGAGTTCTATACCCACACACGTATATATCAGGCGTTATATTAGTTCACATAATATCAATAAAAATATAGTAGTACATGTATGTCCATACATATATACATTCCACTATTTAATAATATTTTTATAGATATGCACTGATATACACATCGAGCACACAGAGACAAAGTAAATTATTTTAATGCATTTCATCTTTCTTGAATCTATACGCATATGTATAATTTAAAAATGAGTAAAATGATAGAACATGCACATGTGTGTGCATAATGTACATATATCTTGAGCTTAATGTGAAAGGATATCTAGCGTGAAATGAAATATCTTGCACTTGGCGGATAAATGATCTGACATACATGTACTAAACCAGAAAATAAAATCTGTTTATCAATACAGTTCATTTTTACGAGTTATATAAAGTACATATAAATAGTATTGAAAACAAACAAATATTAAATAAATAAGAAAAATTATACCCTCTGGTATTGTCAGACTTCATCCGGACTTGGGGTGTCTGAATGTGCTATACAACTGATCAGCAGAGTGGCAGGTACTTCACTTCAACAAGGTGTTGGTCTGGTGATCTCCATCATCATCATTAGCTGGGCCTTAGGCGACATGTTAATGGCTGGGACGGAGCTGGACAGGTGCACTCTTCTACCCCAAAACGATCTCGCTAACTGATATATGTTTTTTTTATCTTGAAGTTTATATCCAATACTTTCCCTGCTATGGCATTATCAATAAAAGTGCTTTTTATTAGCTTAACTAGAAGGGACTTTTAGTTGAGACTCAGCTCGGCTTTGTACCCTTTCTTTTTAATTTGTATAGAATTATAGTCAACGCCTTCTTATTAATTGCAGTCAGGATATATACTCAGCAGCATATAGCTGGTAATCATCAGACAAATCAGAAGGGCTCATTATAGCACCACAAGATTTCTGCAATCTCAAATTCTTTGGCAATGGCCACAGCAACAACTATCAAAGTACTCAGTATTGTACCGGTCAAATGATATTCTCCACTTAACACGACCTGAGCCCACGAAACCGGACTTCAAACCCAGTCAAACCAAAGAATTATATCAAAGACCAAACTGAATTTGAACCCAATTCACAAGCCCAGACCAAAACCTAATGGACAACACATATTGATGGCACATGAGACTATGCGCCATAAACTAGCTCAACGGATATGACAATTACTGAGACAACTTATCTGACTCTAACTAATGTATGATAAAATGACTATGGATATTTCTGAATAAATTCACATATGTATATTTGGATTGCCAATACAAACAGTGAGCACGAATATTTAAAACTAATTAATAAATAAACAATCAAACCAAGTATGTATATAAATATTTAATAATAAGCAAATATTTGTTCAAATATTTATGATGAGTATTATAAATTATCTCTAGTCTTTGAAGCGCGAATTACAATGTATATGCCAATAATGAATACGTAAGTATTTAAGAAATATATTTATCTATGCCCTGACAGAGTAGGCAAGTGTATATAATGATATCTATGGCGTTTGTGCCAAACAAATTACATACATTATTCGTTATTTAGTATTTTATTTGGAAAAGTAAATATGATTCTAATTTTATGTAAGAAGGAAGTGAGATTTATTTTCCACATATCCATAAATCAATTCACGAACAGCATGATAACTGCGTAGGGTATAACTTCAATATTTAACAAAGAAAATTATTTAAATTATCGATAAATATAAAATTGTTTGATTTTAATGAAATCAATTCATTACGATTTATACAGCAAAAGAGGTCTTTATTTGAACTAAGAAATAAAACGGTACTAATGCATTATGAGCAGCAAAACGAATATGAAATAAAATGGCTTGTCGGTGATTCAAGAAGTAGAAGGACGGCTTGTATTGAACAAGTCCTTTATGCTCTATAAATGTTCCATGGAACACGGGAAAAGCCAGTTCGGGACACAGCTGCAACCTTTGGTGTACCAATACAGCGACGAGCGAGGGAGGAAATGATTTCTTTCTATATATTTAAAATATCAATAATATCACCGAAATGACAAACCCAAGAAGCAAGAGGATGGCTCATGTTAGCAACGTTCTGAATGGTGATGATATAATGATCATCATATTTGATTAATAAAACCCAAATTATATAATAGATGCTTAATGTAATGACCTGATCATATCAGATTAAAATCAGACTTACTCGGAGCAAATGCGCTTAAATGCAATTATATAATTATAATAATAATATCCTTTATATCACGCCCTTCCTGAACACAATTATAAAATACAAGATTTAAATCAAAATATATTTATTTTAATTTCCTTATTAACCTTTCATAAAACATTACTAAATGAGATCCATATGAATAGATAATTTTGTGTAACTTAAATAAAAGAGCAATAATTAATAGAACCGTATTAATTTAGTTCTAACGGGCAATAATTTAAACTATAAAATTTAATGCAATACTATTTTCTTAGAGTGAATTTAAACGAAAGAGATTATTATTGAGTTGAAAGTATTATTGGCATATTATTGCAAATAAATGATATTAATAATTCAAATAAATATAATCAAAATTAGTTAAAACAAACTGCCATAGTAAAAGAAAGAAAGTTAACAAAATATTAATTTTAAAACTAGAGATAATAGAATGGAGAATTACTATAATAAAATTTAATGCATTATAAAGTGAATAGAGAAATTTTAGACAGTAGTTAACTTAAATTATGATTTGAGATAGAGTTTATGAAAAGACCAAAAGGTTGCGGTTTATAAAGTAAAAAGGGTTACCAGTCTTTCCATGGCTCACTCATTTTCACAACGACAGTCCAGTTGGGTTTAGAAGACAATATAGGTGCGCACTTGAATTATGTGAATTTCATTTGTGGATTAGTTTCCTTCTGTATTTCGGCAGCTTATAATTGGTATTGAAAAGTTCTGTTTAGCAGCAACATTTTGAAGATTTGTGGAGAACTTTAGGGTCCAGCAATCAGATCCCCGAAGTTAGCCATGTATCATGCTGAAAATACTATTAAAAATCAAAATTAAAAAGGACATAGTTTCTGGTGGCAACTCCTCTTAATTTATTAGTAATGGCTTTTTTATAGAAACTTTTCCAGGGTATTTATATTCTTTCCTACGGCTTCCCACCCATTCTGATTTTGATGCCTTAAGGCTACAGCTTTTACAAACCAAAATTTTCTCTAATTGATTTCCGATCCATTCCTCCGATAAGACTTTCAAATTCATTAACTTTGCAAATGATTTTAATTTAGCACTGTCCTTAAAGTTTTAACTTATCATTTTAACTAATTAATAAAAGATTTCCTATTGTCTTTGGAAAAGAACGATCTAAAAGCTTATCGAAGGAATGTAACTTTTAATGATATAAATTTGAACAAAATGGTAAAATATGAAATAAAACATTCTGATGTAATAAAACTTTATAACGAATATATATATTTAACTATTTACAAATATATACATACAAACCACATAATTGAAATATATATATTTCATGAATATTTTATCATGAGGTAATTAATAACATTAACAAATTTAAACATAAGATAATTAACCTTAATAAATACTTAAATAATAACCTGTTTTAATTTAAACTAATATGTATTGAAGATAGTATAATGTCTCATTACATTCGGAAATATTTATTGTTAATGACAGGGTTTGAATTAGGTTAAAGGTGGGATCTCATGAAGCTCGGATCAAACTTAGATCCGACTGCTTCAGTATATTAATATATAAGAATCATAATCCTAGTGAATAACGGCCACATAAAAGTAAAATGTAGAGTGATGAAAGACCATGATGACAAAATAAGCTAGCAAGTACTTCCAGCATCTGGTAAACAGCTTATATAGTACATTCATTACATTATGAATCTGGGTACTACTCTTGGACTTATTGTGTCAGCCAACTTTTTTAAACTTGATGGCTAATGTATTCAGACAATGCACATAACTTATTTATATTTTTCTATTATTATCGCCTATTACATCTTTAAAGGATTTTATCTCTAATTTTTATCCTAGGTTAGCTCCGATCACTTTAACTGATACTCATCAATTTAAAATTTGAATTCAAAGGCAACTTTTTATTACAAAGGCTTGAAATTAAAAAAAAATACCGATCCAACAAATAAGATTTTTATTTACAAGTATTGGCATCCGATTTCCTCAAACTCTTTTGTTTGAAAAATAAAAATACAAAGCAGAGTGACCTAGTGCATTTTAACATTTGGTAAGACTATGGCCACCTCACTTTGCTTATTGCATTAATAGAGAAAATAACTGATAAAAATTAAAAATAAAATATAGACATATTGGAACATTTACACTCATTTTATCTTCTTTTTTTTTAAATAACATGTACCAATATGTAAACAAATTTAAGAATAAAATTACAAATGTGAGACATGTGTTTATATAAAAAGCAATAAAATAAAAAAAATATTACACACATACATAATACAATCATATGCGTAAAATTGATTTTAACTTTAATATTTAGTTTTCTTTGTGTGTGTGTGCATGAAATATATACACAGACCCCCATCCATTCTATAGTACATTTATAGTCTGTACCTGTGAATATATAATGATACATAAACTTAAATCAATATTTTTATTATATATATGAACTGCAGCTTCGACTACAGCCACCTTGTGTGTGGCCACTCAAAGAGTGCCCAGCACAATGTATATGATTGAGAGTATGTACTTGTGAAAATTTTCCCAAAGCCAGGTTCTTTTAAAAATATGGGGGGGGGGGGGAGTAAAAAAAACAGTAGGATATTAAGATCTAATATTGTTAATGATAGTTCACTAATGCAAGCTTGTTACAATAGTCATAGCTAATTATGAAAGAATTATATTCTTTTATTTCAAAAAATATTATGGTAATATAACAAATAATAAAAACCAATGAATAAAAATAATAAAATTAATTAAAACTGAAAAAAAAAAGGCAAGATGGAATCATTACTACAAATTAAAAAATAATCATATAATAAGCCACAAGTTTTTTGAATATTTTGATTATTTCTAGAGTGCAATTAAGTCCTAATCACATAACTAAAAAACATAATTGAAATTTTCAGCAGCAGTTGAAATTACATTTGATTATGTGGAAAGATTTTATTATATTAGAATTTGCTCAGGCTAAAATTAGAATTAAACTGCATTTTTAAAAACTATTTCAATATTAGAATGTGATTATCTCATTTTGGAAGCATTTTATGAAAGGAATTTTTCAAATATGAAATCAATTATTTATTTTTGATTTGCTACTCTCTATTTAAATTACTTTAAATATAATGCACTGAACTACTTTACTTCACTAGTTATTTTTCCCATCCCTCAATGCTAAAATATTAAAAATATTTTTATTTTATTTTCTCCCTTGAAAAAAAAAACCCTAATCATTTCCCCCTCTTTTATAATTCAAAAACAATGGATAAACCCTAGAATCATTAAACTATGATCCTTCAATATATAATAAAAATTTATTAATAAAAAATAACCCATATCATAAAGGAAAGATAGTTTCATAATCAAAAGTCTACAATATATAAATATTAATGCATCAATATATTAGTAAAATAACCTGATACAATTTTTGAGAAAAATTTTTATCAGTAGATATGATTATTAAGAGTTTGAGATTGAATGAAAAAAAACCCAAAACTATGTGAATTTGATGAAATAACTTTAAATTTCAAATGGCAAAATAGAGCTGTCAGCATGAACACTTTCCAATAATATTGCTGGTTTTAATAATGGCCTTAATATCACATACATGATAAATTTATAAATATTCTTGCTTGGAAATGATTATATTAAAAATCATGCTTTAGTTTACTAAGATTTTACTCGATATATATCTGGAATTTTCTTCATCCTTTTATCCATTGAATGAAAAGTATGTAAAATTTTCTTGAAGATTGTGCTTTCTGTCTAAAAGCATGTAGAGTAACTAGGCAACAGACTATCATAAACAAATGATACCAGTTCATTGATAGTAGTGCTACTGTTTGACATCTTTTTAACACAATTAATTACTTCATACATTTTAATGAGTTTTTATATCATTAAGATACAAAAATTAATATCATCTATGTTCTTTATTACTTTTTACAAACTGTCACTAATGGGTTGTAAAAAAGCATTGTAAAAAGTAATAAAGAACATAGATGATATTAATATTTAATGGATTTGGCAATGCAATAAGAAAAATAAAGTTATAATATTTCATAAAAAAGATACAAAAGATTAGATAATTTTAAAAAAAAATCTAGAAAAACCAATACAGATATAGTATATAGAATTTAGAATAAATTCATTATAAAGATGAAAATCTGATGTTAAAATAAAAAGGATTAAATATTGTAGGACTGAATGAAACTAAATGAAGATGTAGAAATATGAGATAGGAAATGAAAGAATCTATGAACTAATAAAATAGATATATACTAAATATGTGTGTACATTTATATACACACACAATAAGTAATATTTGTTAAAATGTTTGTATATCTGTCAAAGTAAGTTAAATCTAAAAAGCACTTAGCTAATTAAATAGTTTTGAATAAAGATAAGCTATATGGATAAATAATCAGTATTACCATAGAGATTAATCTAAGATAAAATAAAGAAAGTCATTGCAACTCTGAATATTCAGTTCCCGATCAGATTTAATAATAATGGAAACATATTGCTAAAAATAGACAATCGGAATGTTAACTGTGTTATCTGATCAGGGATAGAATATGAAACTCTAGAGATGGACTACCATGTAGGCAGTTGATGATCAATCAAAAGAGACTATCTAAAACACCGAGGAGTGTGAGAGAAGAAACCAGAATAGAACTGAGAGTACACTTGCTAGATGAAACTTCTGAAAGGCAGATGTGCCATTCCACGGGTGCGCCAGTCAGCCCCCTCCTTCACTTTAGCATTGCAGACACGTTTAACTCCGTACATGCAAAAATAAACTTAGGAACATCGCAACAGGTCATACCAATTTTTAATATTATTTTGTATGCCTTCAGACCCATAATATTATGTATCTATATAAAGTGTATACAATTGTCGTATTTATTTATAAAGATTTATTTATTTTCATATATAACCTTCCATAAATAAAACTCTGTTGCCTTTAAATTACTTTCGTGTCATTTCACATTATTCTAGCTATTTATTTGTGTTATTTATATTTGCGATCCAGCAAGCAATAGAGTGCCACTCTGGACAGAGCAATTGGCGCTGTCATAGTAATGAGTACGAACCTCAATGATCCAAATCCTCAGCAATTTGCGCAATTGTCAGTGAGAACAATTAGCGCACTGACAGCCGAATAGGTTAGCATCATACTTATAGAATTTGTGAAACATACAATTTAATAGAAAAACTAAAAAAAAAAATATTTTTTTTTTTGCTAAATTGACTAAGTCATCGTAATGCAGCTGGCTATATCAGAATTTGATGTCAGGGAAGCAAGTGAATGGTCCCTGTACATCCAGCAAACAGAGAAACTCAATTACAAACAGAATGGTTGAAGATAAATGTAAAACAGTGACCTTATTATATTTTACTGGAAAAAGTCATCCAAATAGCAAATAGATTTTGCGAACCCCAAACTCCTGAAGAGTTAACGTTTAACCAGATCAAAGATCATTTGGCCGTCAATTTTAATCCAAGTGAGTCTAGGCACATCACCAGACTCCATTTTATAAATCGCCAACAAGGCAATAATGAGAGAACACAACATCATGATACTGCCCTCCATGTACTCGCAAAAAACTGCATTTATGACTCATTTTGAAGGAAATTCTCAAACAATTCTTGGGACTTATTAGTAATAGTCTGGGACAGCAATTATTGGTAGACAAAGATATTAATTATAAAGAAGCTATTAAACATGGAATAGCTCAGGAACTGATTTTAGAGCAGGCCAAATAATTTGCTGCGATGAAAGTAGCGGATAACGATCCATTAGAAATCCAAAGTTGACAAACCCGAAAGAAGGGTACCTGACCAAAGTGAAATAATTGATAGAAATAAAAGTTGAATTAAGAGTTTTTGTTGTAGCAAACCCAGTCACATGGCTAGGGATTGTTTTTACAGAGATGATCACTGTAAGCACTGCAATAATGTTGGCCACTTGGAAAAAATGTGCAGATATAAGAAATTTGACAATTATAAAAGTAATAACCAAGAGTTAATTACCAGAAAAATTAAGCAAGAGAAAATTGCTGTAATCAATAATGTGGCAACTGACCAATCATAGATATTTGAAATTACTGTAAAAATTTATGGAAAACTCCTATCGATGGAAATTGATAGTGGTAGTGGAGTATTTTTAATTTCCTTTTATGATTGGAAAACCATTGTGACTGAGATGAGACAGTCACTTAAGCTGATGCATACTAATCTTAAAACTCAAGACATCAATGGAAATGCTATAAAAATTAAAGGAATAATTCAAGTTCTAATTACTACCAACAATGGTGAAAAAATAGTTACATTGCCATTATATATAGTTCATGCCCCTATAAATCCTCTCATTGGCCACGGTTGGTTTCATTGGTTTCAGCAACTCGGAATAAAAATCACATTGGACAAAAACATTAACATTAAAAAAGACATTCAATCGTTTTCCTAAACTTTTTGATGAGGAATGGGGAACGATAAAAACTAAACCTGTATCATTAGAAATGTCACCTGAAGCAATGCCTATAATTTGAAGACCGTTAAAGGTCCCTTACGCTTAGAAAAAAAAATAGCAGAGAAGATAAATCAATTGGTTAAGAATGACATGTTTGAGCTAACAGAGGAAGCCAAGGGAGTTACTTCATTAGTAATAATAACTAAGCCTAATGGATAGATATGTTGATCGTGTATCCATCAACAAAGCATTAAACAAACATGCATACCCCATTCCAAATTCCAGGGAAATTATAGCATCACTGCAAAAGTCTAAATATTTTGTGAAATTGGACCTGAAAGCAGCTTTCTATCAAATCCTGGTTACCAACAAAGCTGCAGAAATTCTAACATTACGCATGTAGGGTTATTCAGGTACAAACGATTTCCATTTGGCATAGCCTCAGCAGCCAGTATATTTCAAGCAAAAGTTGAGACCATTCTAAACAGACTCGAAGATATCATCCCCTACTTTGACGACATATTAGTCACTGCAATTTCTGAAAATGAATTGAATACACATATTGCAAAAGTTTGCCAAAGACTGGAGGAATTTGGTGCAAAATTAAATGCAAAAAAATGTATATGTAAGGCTACAGAAATAAAGTTTCTAGGACACATAGTATCAAACTCAGAGACAAGCCCCCCCCCCCCCAAAGGCCAAAGCAGTGTGTGAAGCGAAAAGACTGTATAATGTAAAACAGCTTCAGGCTTTTTGGGCTTGTGAACTATTTTGAGAGCTTCCTGGATAGCAAAGCACATATAGCGAGACCGCTATACGATTTATTAAAAAAAAAAAGAGAGAGAAGGAAGTGGGAAGCAGCACAAGAGCAACCATTTCTGCATACCAAAGCCTTTCTCACATCAAATCAACTACTGGTACATTATAACAGTGATTTAAAAATAACTCTGACAAATGATGTGAGAATATGGTGCGGGGGGAGTAATATGCCTCCCATCCCACTCTAGTGAATGTTCTATAATATATGAGTCCTGCACCTTGTCTAAGGCAAAAAAAAATTACAGCCAGTTAGATAAGGAAGCCCTCACCATAGTATTTGGAATTCATAAATTCCACCAATATTTGTATGGACATTAATTTCAAATAATAACCGAACATAAGCTGCTCTTGGGAATTCTAGGCATGAAACAGATGCGAACACTTAAGCCCTCATATGTTGAGATGGCTTAACATTCTTGCAGGCTACAATTACAGCCTCGAATATAAAAAAGGCATGAAAATTGGTCATGCTGATATGCTATCATGAATTCCACACCAGTTAGAGAAAGAAGTAAACAAAGTAGAAATTAACTACATCACCATAGTGAAAAGCCAGACCCTTAATAGCTCAAAAGTAGCCGCATGGACCAGTGAAGATGCTGGCTACAGATAGATTATGGAAAAAATCAGCAAAGTTGGCCAAAACGAAGGCCATCTTTCCTGCATATAGCTATGGAAAGCTCAAAAACAACTGTCCATCTGCAAAGGATGTATATTTAGAGGCGATCAAGTCCTAATCCCAGCAAATGGCAGATCGCAAATATTCAATCTATTTCATGAAGGTCATCCAGGCATTGTCAGATAGATTATGGAAACAATCAGCAAAGATGGCCAAAACAAAGACCATCTTTCCTGCATATAGCTATGGAAAACTCAAAAACAACTGTCCATCTGCAAAGGATGTATCTTTAGAGGCGATCAAGTCCTAATCCCAGCAAATGGCAGATCGCAAATATTCAATCTATTTCATGAAGGTCATCCAGGCATTGTCAGAATAAAAGTGTTAGCTCATAGTTATGTCTGGTGGCCAAAATTAACAGTGCCATCAAAATGTGCATAAAAAACTGCACAAGCTGCTAGTCATGTGCAAGTGCACCTCCAGCCAAATTAGTTTTGGAAAGAAGCAGATAAACCATGACAGAGAACACACATCGATCACTGCGGCCCTATCCAAGGACAATTATTTCTGGTAGCTGTTGATGCCTATTCGGGATAGGCCGAATATAAAAGTTAAAAACATGAATTTGGACGAAACCATCAACAAACTGATTGACAATAAGATTTATATGTATGTTAAAATTTTAATGATTAGGAAAAGATTTCACTTAGAAAATATACTGCTTCAAAAAAAATTTCAGAATAATATTAAAAGTTTATATGTTGAAAATGATATTGATTCTGTACATCTAGATGACAAGAAAATAAAATTCTTAATTTTGCCTTTAGTTAGTTTGAATTAAAACTCAATTAATAAATCTATATTACATTTATATATCTGCTTTATTAAACAGGTTGCATGCCATTGTCCTAAAAATGGAAATTAAAATTGGAATTAGTATCCATTCATATTTAATGACAGTTTTCATTTTCTTCTGCCTATCATTCCATTATGTAAAAGCTATATAATAAGAATAAACTTTAGTAAATAACTAACTCATTTCAATCATTGTCACAAACCTTTCTGATTGATCAAATGGATAAAAAACATAATGTAAAGATTGTCTGTGCTCAAGACACTTTTCTAGCATTATTCTAACAACAAAATCATGACTATAGTAAGTCCTGATTTTTAAAATCACATTGTCTTTCATAATCATTGATTTATTCAATGAAATATTCAGAAAGTCTTTTTGCTATAGTCAATAACAATAATATTTATTATGATATTTATTGAATCTTATCTATTCTCTTGCTTTGTATAAATTGTAATTACGATCAGGAGTTACAATTTCATGGTTCTTGTATAATATTCCTAAAAAATTTCAATAGTTTTAAGCTAATATCTCATCTTCAAGATCTATAGCTTTTCCATTTTTTAAAATTACAAAGAACTAATTTGATTTCATTAAGTGAAACAAATCTAAATATAGAGGTAAGATAAAGCAATGGATCTGAATATGAAAATAACTTCTATATATTTTTATCTGATGTCTTGTTGCTCATAAAAAATTTAAATAATAATCTTCGAAGTAAATTACATAACATATGAAGCTATAAAATTCATGACATCTTCCAGAAAAAAAAAATGAACAAAAAAATAAAATGAAGAAAATATATACACTGTACTAAAAACATATATAAAAATAGTCTGGTTTCTAAAAAAAAAAAGGCAAATAAATACATATATATAAAATAAAAAAATTATTTAAAAAATAATAGCTGCTGATATATTTCCTTTATAAATAATAATCTTGAAAAATTAAGAAAGATACTGTTGAATTTTCACTACAAACTTTTAAATAAATTTTATTTTGAACTTTTTCAAAAAGAATAAATCAACATATTTCAAAAAATGGTCATTGAATGAGCTATATACCTTTATAATGATTAACTTCCAAATTAATTATTATAAAAGCCTGTCATTTAACTATTTCTCTAAATAATCAAATGGCTTTATTGTTTGAGAATTCATAAGAAGTTTGAGTGCCAGAACTGTTATCATCTGAGAACCTTACCGTCCAGAGTCTGACATTCTAAAATATACTAAACAGCACAGAAACATTATTCGTGTAAAAAAAATAAAAAATTAAATATTTCCAAGCACAATCACCATTAAGCTTCAATATCAACAAAAAATAAAACATTGTTATGGATAAATAAAAACTTATTGATGTAATGAAAAATTGGCAAAAAATATTGATTTTAGATTATGTTATAAATAATTTGTTTAAAGATTATCTAAACACATGTCATTTCAAAAAATCTGCAGCAGCATTTAAATCAATTTTAATTAACAAAACAAGAAACTATTAATTATAAAATATAATTCAAAATTTATCAATCTCAATATATATTCAGGTTATATATAGTAAAACTATCTTGGAAAGATAATTTTGTATTGTATTTGTATAACTTTATGGAAGATTAGTCTTTTTTAAAAAGAAATAAATAATATCTGAAATCATTCTGTTATTTAAAGCCATTAAAATTAATCTATTTTTTAAATAATCTTTAAATTTAAGTTTCGTTATATTAATAATTAAAACAGAAAAAATATTACTATTATTATGATATAACGCTAAATGCTATACTTAAAATTAGAAAAATAGAATGCAAGTATTGACTTATAATATTAACACTTATTCCCCCTCTTTTATAATTCATATCCACATCTATTAATATTATATTATAGAACAATAAATAAGTAATTCTTCACAGCTAAATAAGTTATATGTAAATATTAACTATTAAATGCATAAAAGCAAACTATTTGAGTAATTTTAAATTATTATACTATACAAATACCAAGGTCATTGAAAAAAATGATTAATCTGCTCAATGTAATATTAATTTAAATCCTATAGTAAGGAATATTAAATATTATAATTTGTAAAAAAAATTCAAAATACTGTATAGCTTAAAATTAATTGCTATGAATACTATTTTAAGAATGTTAATCATCATTATTAAAAATTTTGGTTATTTTCTATTCTATCGTGCCAGCCGCATGATGGCGCTATTTCTAAGTCAATTCCTAGAAATATACCATTTCAGCAGCCTACACCCAACCTAAGATGCTTCTTTCTATGATGATAAAACAGAGAAAGAGTACTCGCGGTGGCCTCAGCCAACCTAAGAGGCTTCTTTCTACAATAAAACACAGAGAGTCCCGGCCGGCCAAAAACAACCAAGTTTCTGATTAATTACTGTCAAAAAAAAGCAAATTAGTCAGGTTTGATTGTTAAATGTAGTATTTGAATTATGGTACTTTTTATATATACACAATAACAAAAAGAACCCACTTTCTGATTAATTACTGTCCAAAAAAATGCAAATTAGTCAGGTATCATTTTTAAATTTAGTATTTCAATGACAGTCCTTTTTATATATACACGCACTACCAAAAAGAACCCACTTTCTCATTAATTACTGTCCAAAAAAAGAAAAGCAAATAAACTAGTTGGGTGTCATTTAAAAATTTAGTGTGAATTTTTAAATATTGTGGGTAAATTGAATAGTGTAGAATTGTGTATTATTTTCTATTAAAAAAAGACCGTAACATTTTATATATACACACAAAGAAAATAAAACTCACTTTCTGATTAATTACTGTCAATACCAAAAAAAAAGTTATTTGGGTATCATTTTTAAATTTAGTATTTAAATAATATTACTTTTGATAGCTACACACTAACAAAAACAATCCACTTCCTGATTCATTACTGTCCAAAAAAAAATGCAAAATAATCGGGTATCATTTTTAAATGTAGTATTTAAAGAACAGTACTTTTTATATATACACACTAACAAAAAGAAGCCACTTTCTGATTAATTACTGTCAAAAAAAAAAAAAAGCAAATTATTCGGGTATCATTTTTAAATTTAGCGTGAATGTAGAAATTTTGTGTAAATTGAAAAATGTATAATTGCGTATTATTTTCTATTAAAAAAATACCGTAACTTTTTATAGATACACGCAAACAAAAACAACCCATTTTATGATTAATTACTGTCCAAAAATCGTAAATTATTTGGGTATCTTTTAAATTTAATGCGAATTTCTAAATTTTGTTTTTTAAATAGTAATATTATTTACAATTAGTTACTCTAATTTCCTATTACAAAACTAAAAAAGCCATTATTTATATAGAATCATAGGCCCGAACCGGAATCATAATATGTATGTGTTTTTGATTAGCATCAACGACCTCAAACGGTTGACATGAGAGAATAGAAAACCAAAATTTTTTTTTTTTTTTCAGAACTATATGATTTTATCAATATTACATGGACATCTGTAGTATTCAAATCATATTAAAATTTGATATCAACACAGTAACATATAAATATATACATAGAAGTATTATGTTTTAATCTGTAATAGTATGAATATTGAACCCCGCAAATTGATGGCATTGTTTTTCACAAAACGCACATCAATATACCATTTTAGCAGCCTTAATTTATGGCTGACACTACAATAGGTGTTTTTGAGCTGTAATAGGTTGCCTGAGGGCAATGTATTTACGATTATATACCAAAATACTATGCCCATTGCATTGCAACAGTATTCATCAAGTGAGCGCTCTTGAACTCTCGCTATGGTCCCATTTAATGGTGGTCATATTTGAAAGAGACGAAACTGCAAAAATTGTCGGAAATTTTTTAGAAAGCGTAGTGGAATTAGTATTCCATATTAAGGACTGTCATGTCATCACACACGCTTCCCTATGCTTTTGAACTGCACACAACTTGAAAAGGTTCTTTTCAGAAGAGTTGTTTCCGATTTCATGTACAAAGGCTTATTTTTGTGTGAATCCGTGAGAGAACTGTAAGGGAAGTTGGTTTGAGAGCTCCAAAATCCTGTTACTTACAACTTTCAGGCTTCCCTATTATTTTATTTGCGTGTTACTTTTGGCTTTTTTTTTATGTTCCCGAAAATGTTTTTTTTTGTACCTTGTTTTGGTTCACAACTTGTCCAAAGTTTCGTTTATTTTGGATTCAATAAATTATTTTACGAGAAACTGTTGTTTTTTTGTTGTTGTTCACATGATTAGAAAGTAGGTAGGTAATATTTGATAAGTTTCATTAACAGTTAATTAAAGTAGGTAATATTTTATTATACCAAAATAAAAAAAAGAAGTGTTTAAGAGTTTATTCAAAAAACCCCACCCAAAAATATATATATAAAATAATAATAATAAAGAACCGTGCGGTAACATAATAAAATGTTCAAAAAGAAAATCCAAAAAAAGTCGATAATTAAAAATCAAAACAAACCTTCCTCACCACCTCGCCTCACCTCCCCCAGCTTTAAAAAAAAAAAGTATTCTATAAAAACGAACTGTTTGTCTTATTTAAAATTAAATGTCCAAAAATTAAGGAAGAACTTTTCGCTATTATATAATATAGCTTTTTTGTGTAAAGATTTGAAACAAAAAAATAGAAAAGCCTCGTAATGAATTAACAAAAAAAAAGATGACAATTCAAAATCAAAACAACCACTCTTCCCTCCACTCTCTAAAAAACCAAGTGTTTGTTTATTCAAAAGTACCAAATTGTTGAAGACTTTCAGCAAATCAAAACATCAACCAAAAAAAAAAAGATAAGTTCAAAGCAAACAACCAATCCCTCCTCCACCATCTAAAAACAATAAAGTATTTGTTATTGTATTTTTGTGTAAACAAACTGATGGAGCATTAATCGATAATTTCAAAGCAAACCAACACCCATAATACCATCTAAAAACAAAGTGTTTGTTTCTTAAAAAAATGAAGCAAAAAAAAAAAAATTAAAAAAACGTTGGTTTACCGAAGTAAGAAACCGACGGACAGTTAGTCGATAATTTAAAAACAAAGTATTTGTTTATTAAAAAACGGAAAAAAAAACCAGGTGGAATAAAAAAAAACTTTGGTGGTTTACCGTAATATTATGTAAACTAATCAGACGGGCGACAAAAAAAAAATAATTAAAAACCGACTGAAAAAAAACCAAAAAAAATCTTTTACCGTAATATTATGTAAACAAATAGATGGCCCATGAATCGGTATATTGATGTGCATTGGGCGAAAAAGAGCGCCATCAAACGGTAAAGTTCAGTATTCATACTATTACCATTTAATCTATATATTCAAATTTTATACTGGAGGAAAAATATAAATATTTTGTATAACAATGTGACACATTTTTGCTATTTAAAATGAATATATATAAACATTTCATTTTTTGGAGTCTACACCAAAAGTTTATAATTTTATTAATGTGATAAGTATAAAAATAAAGGGAAAATATACTTATTATTTATATTTTACTGAGTAAGTTTTAAACATTACATTAGTGAACCACAGTAAAAAAAAAATTCAAACATATATTTTTGTCATTTAAAAATTTGTGTAAACATTTCATTTTGGGGGATTTCTGCCAAAAATTGATAATTTTAATAATATAACAAATAAGTACAAAAATAAAGAGAAAATATGTTTATTATTTATATTATTTGATCTTTAACATTATTGAATTATTTCCACTAGAAATATATCAATTTATTTGGTGGGCTCTTTTCAAGTACAATTTCGAATTTTTATTGTGTTATCTGATATTTTTGATCTGAATTTTGGTGAAAAATGAGGAATATTATTTGCCAATTGATTTTATCAAGTGCCAATGTCTGAAGTCTTTCTGGAGCTTTATTTATACGCTGCTTTAATTCAGAACAGTATGATCAAAGTTGAAGGGGAAAATAAGATTAAAACATCTTCTATAGTATTTATACTTTATAGAATAAACTGTTTACTGTTATTTCCAAACAGTTCAGGAAATGTTGCCAAAGAAATTATAGAACAACAAAAAGATTCAACACACACACACACAAAAACCTAATTTAACAAATATTATTAGAAAGTTGAGAATCAAACAAAAATTTCAAAGAGATGTAATAAAAATAGAAAAATAAGCATAAATTCTTAAATAAGTGAACTTTATTATTTATAAAAAAAAAAAAAATTATATAGTGTGCTTGAAAAAAAATTTCTAAGATAAATAACTATCATAAACTTATGGTTTTTATCTAATAAAATTTAAGTATAAACATCATAAGTGAAATCAAAACTCATCTGAAGATGCTGGATAACATGGCCCATCCTGCAAGTAGTATATATTAATATGTGATCTTAATGAACTAAACTCCTAGATAAGGCAACAGATTATGAAAACATATAATAAAACTATTAACACGAATTTATGGGAAGTAGTTGTGCAAGGACTACAAATGAAAACAATCTTGAATTATTAAAATGAAAAACAACTAAATAGTAGTGGTAATCAAGTGTTAGATATGCCATCTACAAAGTGATCTCACTTCATTTAGAAAACACAAAATTATTTCTATTTAACACGGAGAGTTTATTAAAATCAATAATGAAGATTCTTTACAAAATAAACTATTCAGCATAAGTCGATGTTATTGCACTTTAGGAGACTCATCTTTCTTCTAATAATGTGCATTTTCTTAAAGTTCCAATATTCTGTAATGCTTTCAATAAATCATAAGATATATCTTTATATAACAGCAATAATATAATTAATCATACTCATAAAAGCTCTTCTTGGCAAATATAAATTTTTGTCCCTTTCAATGTATTTGAACTATTTTACAATTACGATCTACATTGCATACGTAGTGATACTTATGTCTTTTATACAAAATAGTTCAAACACATTGAAAAGATTATAAACATTTATATCTACCAAAAAGAACTTTTATGTGTGTATTATTATTAATTTTGATTATTGCTCTTATATAGATATTTTATATTATACTGTATGATTTATTTAACTATACGTAAAAGCAGCATAATAGATTAAACTTCTTTTCATTTTTGATGATTTCAATAAATCCTGAATTAATTGTCTGAAATAAAGTTTTCTTATATTACTGAGGAATCTCGATATAGAACTTGAATACATAATACTGGGTAATTATGAAATTGAGTATTATTCATTTGAGCATCCTTTTCACCCATACACACACTTTTTTTTTTTTGAGGGAAAATCAATTTTTTATTATTATTTTGAATAAGTTATCTAATATTTTTCAATTTAAACTTTCTTTTGAGAGAGAAAATTATTATTTTGCTGAATTTGGAGATTTGTCATTTCACCATGTTTGTAGACTTATAGTAAAATTTCTGCAACATATAATTATTATTTTATTTATTCCGACCTATATATATTTATTACTTTTCATAAATTCATTGTTTCTTTTGCTTTAACTATGATTATGATTGTTAAATAATTTTTGTTGATAAATTATCCTTCAGTCTGCATCTATAGGGTCAATGTGTAAATATAGATATAATATGTGAGATACTTTCTTTGTTAGAAAAACTGTAACATAATTGATTGTTATTAGTATTTTACCATTGACTTTTAAAAACTTTAATTTAAATTACTTGATTTTTACCTTATACTTATTTTTTTTATACACTTGTTATTCTCTTTCATTTGAATTATGAGAGACTATAAAGTATTTGTTTATAACTCGCTTCTAGGCCAATATTCAATGAAAAGACAGTATGAGCAACTTCTTTCTAACTTGTGTGCATCACTTTTAAAACAGCCAAAATTTTACAAATGTTTAATTTTCAAAATAATTTTTAGGAATAAAATATGACAATAACTTTATTTGAATTATATAATCATTTATTTATAGGTCATTAGTCAAGAAAATCAAATTTTTTATTTATTATTACTTATTATATTTTTTAAAAAAAATTATATTTGCATACCAAATACATAATTCTATTCTTGAGGGTGTCTCATTTGAAAAGCATTAACATCAGAAAAATAAAAGGAAAAAATAGTAATGATCAAGTCTCTATTTTGAAATCATATTCAGCAGATAAAAAAAATTGTCTAAAAAGTATTCTAAGAAATATATTATTTTCAAAATATTCTACTTAAATTAAGTTTTTTTTAAAGGTTAAAAGGACTATCAATGTTAATAAATATGAAGCAAGTTGCAGCAATATCATTATTGAGGCATCATATATGGATATAAACTCAAATCCACATAAGGAAAATATATTAATGAACAAAGTTGTAATTATTTATAAAGCGCACAGGAAGTATATGTAAATACTTTAGAGACAAGCTTTAACCTATATCATATGCGCCTTGAATGTTTATAATAGTCAATCAATATCTCTATTTGCTAATAGAGGAATCTCTCAAACCTCGACCCAAGACAGCGAATTTTAAAACAGGCAAAACTCTCCATATAGTATTGCCACTCAGTGCAATAAATGGCGATCATGTGATGTTTAATAGCGACTTTTATAAAGATAAGAGCGGCCATCTTATCTTTTACCTAACTTTCCACTTATATAGGCCAATCTGAAGCATCTTGATTTGAGAGAATGCTGTTATTCTCTTCACTGTTTAAGTCCACTATTTCCTTTACAAATTAATTTCACGAAATCTTGTGATTTACAAAGAGTTAATATTACGATCTTTATACCGAAAATATATAAACTACTGGAAAGTTAGATTAATGATAAGATGGCCGCTCTTATCTTTATAAAAGTCGTTATCTTGTGTCAAGGTCCCTCTATCAGGAAATAAAGATATTGTTTGACTATTATAAATATTCAAGACACATATGATATAGGTTAAAGCCTGTCTCTAAAGTATTAATCAACAAAGTAATTTTAAAGAACCATGCTTAAAATGATACATTCTAAGTCTTAATCTGAGTATGGAAACACATGATTTGATTCACAAATAATTTGTGTGTGATTGAGGACAAATAAATGCAATATACACTCTATATTTACAACCCAATTTTGAGTTAATTTGTTAGAACTTTATTAAAAATTACAATCAATTACATATATTTATTATTAGCCATAAATATTAACTGTATGTAGAAATAATATTTTCTATTAGATTTAATTAAACAATTCAGCTTTTGTTTGTTTGTTTTTTTAAAAAAAAAAGCAAAGAAAGACTAAAAAAACTTTTGCTAAAAAAATATTTAAATTTCCAAAGATGTGGAGTGATTCCAGATAATGGCACTGTTCTGGTAAAGATACAAATATTTGAATAATATCATCCTATTATCAATCATAATATGAACTATAAATAACAGAAAATTTTAATATAAACACAGAATAGAAGAAATATTTAATAATCAGGGGGGAAGGGAGCTAAACAAAACTAAATTTTAAAATTAAAAAATTATCTCTTCATATATATATATTAATTTTTTGTCATTCAAACTAAAACTTAAAAAATACTAAAATCCAATGTTGCATTATTAATTGCAGATCCTCCTTATAATCATTAAACAATAATGAAATAAAGTAATAATGATATTGAATTAATAATTAATAATGTATGTTGAAAAAATTTGTTAATTTGTACACATTGCCCCTCAATCTTGTTTTATATTCAAGAAAACTTAAAACAAAATAATTTGTGCTAAGCAAATCTATTTGATAGACTATATTTAGAATTTAATGACAGAATAATGTAATAAATTGAAATTTTTAAAATATATAATCATTACATTACTCTTTTTTACTTTATTTACCTCAGTTGTAATTAGTATTGCATTTTAACATCTTTAAAAACATATTTCTTTGAATATATTCCAATTCAAAAGTGTCAGAATAATTGGTATTCTTCAACTTATCATACAATTCATTTTTAGTTTGAAAATTTTAATTTTCAAATAAAAAAAAATATTGATATTAATCTATCTCAAAATAGGTAGTTTTTAAATCTACTTATGAATAAAATGAAGAAATAATTACTTTTAATATGAGATTAAATGTATAATTCTAAATGGGTTTTCATAATTCCTTTTGTTTTTAAATTTTTTATTTATATTAAAAGAACCTTAAAAGATAAGATGGCAAACTCCTACACAGCCTACAATATACATATTTATTCATGTTATAAGACTAAATAATATGATTATTCTGGATTCTACCATCATTTCAAATTAAATTCATAGAATCATCATCAGAAATAAAGAATTTACTTCCCATAAGAATATGCTTTTTGGTTTCTTAAATTCTTTCTCTTCAATTATGATATATATAAATATATATTCAATTATGTTATATATATTCATAATTATTTATCATTCATTTCAAGAATCTTTATTCATCGAACAAGATACAATATCAAGAATATAAAGGCAATTACAGTTAGGAACTTACATGACATGTTCCATAGTTTGAGATAATACATTAAAGGAAATTTAGAAATAGATACATGGAGTTTATACAATCAAGCATTACATACTAAGGGTGTCAAGGAGTTGTATTATAAACATTTAAGACAACACCATCATTAAATGGAAAATAAACATAGATAACCCTATTAGATAATAATCATCACAGAAATTGAGTAAATATGACATACAGTTCAGAACTTATATATAACGTTCCCCAGTTTAACCGGATACATTAAATGAAATTGAAAGTAGTCACTAATTGAGTTTAGCATCAAAAATTACCCAAGTAGATGTAAATCACAGTTATGATCAAATGATAATATAACCAATTACATAATTTATCTGAATGGGTTACAACACTTACAGCAATTGAGTGTCCATAAGACTTGATAGGTAAAATGAGAGGTAATGCCATAAGTGCAGGAGAACAGATATTAAAAAGTCCATAATTAATCCTACTGCTCAAAACACTTGTAATATATAGGTTCAGGGCATATGCAATGCAAGCACACTTGAACCTGCAGTGTGACGGGTAATTGTTCATTATATTCTGATCAATCTCAAGTTTCAAGTTGTCCCAAGATTGGGAAGAGAGGTATGCGGGATCAGGTACAAATGTAGGAATTAAAGCAGACAATGTAGGCAAATCAATTAGCTTGTGATTGCCCTCTAGTTGCCCCCAGGTTTGATCCGCCAGTGGGGTCGGACAATTTCCCTAGCCTTGTGGAGGAATTTTACAAGGAGGTCTTCAACCTGGAGATCTGATCCTTTCTCAAATAAGATTTTACATCTGATTGTCCATATTACATAATTTATATAGTTTGCCAGATGTATGGTGCTGAAGTGACTCTTCTCAAAGGCTGGCCGAATCATCACATCGGCGGTTCAGGGAATGACATTTTCCTCAATACCAAGCCCCAAAGGTCAGACCATGATTCACATTGGTCTAGGATGTGGTCCATGGTCTCTTCCTGCTTGCCGCACATAGGATACAAGGTTTCGATATTGTAACTTCTTTGGTAGTATAGGAAGGCCCCTGAGGTTTACTTATTTATGCCTTGTGAAACATTACATATTAGATTTTTATTTTACAATCAATGATTATGAGAGATACAATTGGTAATAATTTTTTTCTTTAAATTAATTTTTTTTGGATAAAGTTTCATTTAACATTATAAGAAATCATAGATCAATATTCATTAGTGTAAAATACTTGCATAACTTTTTATAAGAAACCTTTTAAATTCAATCAATCAATCTCTGTAATTTACTAAATCATGCCTCTTAAACATCAAAATTTATTATATCTTTTGTCATCACATACAAAACATGAGCAAATAAGCTTTTATATAATGCATACAAAGAGAAGCAATATTTGCCTGCATCACAAATGATCTGGTTTGAATAGGAACTAAGTAAACTTGAAATTTTTTCAATAACTTTAAAATTTATTTTTCAAGTAGCCACTTCACAGACAATACAGCTAACCATCTAATGTTGGCTGATAAATGGATATCTAACCATTCTTAAAACCTATCTGGCAATTAGCAAAACACAGTTGAATAGATGTTAAACTTGCAGTGGACTATTTAAAGGCTATTTTATCTTTATATAGAGAGCTCGCAAATACTCTTAAATTAGGTCATGTAATATATGACGATTTCTTTGTAATTTTACTTTTATCTTTTTACTTATAATATGCATTTGGTTTGTAACTAGCCTTTTTTTGTTTTTCAAAATATTATCCATAATTTATAAACATATCATAATGTGATTACTGGAATATTTATTTCTTTTAGAAGTCTAAATCTTTGAAAATCTTATTTCCAAAATATACAAAACTTAAATTATACAGATCCAACAATTTTATTCTTTCTCTTTCCCAAATATATACTTTTTGTTTTGGCTAAATATATATATAATCTATAATTCTTTGCCTTCTAACTTATAATGCTTAATGTTTATTCTAGTAATTCATCTTCATCAATAATTATTTGTTACATGCATATCATAATTTAAACAAGCAAGACTCTCCATACAATAGTGCCACTCAGTGCAAAACAGAATAATCAATGGATGCCAGAAGGCTTGTGCATAAAATCCCTATCTAGTGCCTACTCATCCAATATTCCCAGACAAGTTTCTAGCTTGTGGTTTTCATCAGTGAGGAGCCTTGGATCTGAGATCACTGCACCTAGATCTTAGGATCCAATGCAACCCTCCAGCATTCATCTTTTATCTCTATTTAACTACAAAACTATGAGTCTAAAATTCAAAACACAATATTTTCAATCCAAGCTCATTAGCCTATATAGTCATATAGGTCTGAATTCAGTTCAGTATCCATACATTTTAGTGTCTTTGGTTCTTTAATAACCTAGCCACCACTATTCTATTAACCAGGATTGAGGTTAAACCACTAAACATCACAATGTTGGATAAATAGGCACTAAATAGTGATTTTATGCACAACATTATGGCATCCATTGGTTATTCTGGCTTGCACTGAGTGGCACAACTGTATTGAGAGTTTTGTCTGTTTTAATAACAGTTATGAGCAAGCATAAAAAATGATCGTGTGAAGTTTAGTGGCTTAACAGCAATCCTTCCTAATAGAATAGTGGTGGCTATGGTTATTAAAGAATCAAAGACATCAAAATGTATGGGTACTGAACTGAGTTCAGACCTATATGACTACATAAGATGATGAGCTTGGATTGAAAATATTATTGTTTTCAATTTTAGACTCATAGTTTTGTAGTTAAATAGAGATAAAAGGGGGTGCTGGAGAGTTGGATTCTAAGATCTAGGTGCAGTGATCTGAGATCCAAGACTCCTCACTGATAAAAGCCACAAGCTAGAAACTAGTCTGGGGATATTGGATGAGTAGGCACTAGATAGGAATTTATGCACAGGCCTTCTGGCATCCATTGATTACTCTGGCATGCACCGAGTGACACTGCTGTATAGAGTTTTGTCTGTTTTAATAAGTTATGAGCAAGCATAAGAAATGGTGATCATGTGATGTTTAGTGGGTTATATCAAAATTTATTAATTTTCATTCTATGAGCTGACAATTCTTTGATCTTATCCATTGCTCACTTTACACATGTTACTGATGAGAGGATTTTCCTTTAATCTTTTCTGCTTTTGAAGTATTATATCAATCCTTTAGGAAAAAAATTAACAATGATCTTTTATATAGAAATCAAATACTGCCCATATCACCTTTTAGTTAATACTGTAAAAGAAATATGTATACATATGTTTCTTCAGTTTCTTCCAGATCACATGGCAAAAATTATTTAGATATCTTCAGCTGATACAAGAATATCATATTTATATCATAGTTTGCTTGTTTGTTTTTCAAGATTTAATTTTTGAAGCTGATATAAATTTTAACATTCCTGGAACTTGTGTTTTAACAATTGAAATTTCTTTCTGAAACTAACTTGTAGATCTAAATGATTGCTGAACTGAGTTGTGATATATATATTTTGGATATTGTCTGAACTAGTATGAAACTTTTTATTAAGATTACATCATACTTTATTTATGCTTTTTTTATGATTAGTGATTTGACACTCATTTATTTGACCCCAACCTAAAAAAAAATCATTTCTGACATTGCACTGTAGAAATTGCTGCTGCCACTTACATTCTTATATATAAAATCCCTATTTTGTCTGATTATGTTTGTCCAAAATGCTTTACCGGAGCACCCTCTCAATTTTTTATTCAGAGGGCACTCCAGTGAATAATCTTATTATATAAAATCCATACTTTGTTTTTGTCCATAATGCTGTCAAATTTACAATGAAGTATGGATTTTATTTATAGAGCAAACTATATCTAACTATATATAACTTACCTGTAAAATATAAGATATTTAAAATTTTAGATTTTAATTTAGCTTTATTAATAAAACTAAATTTATTAATACTTTAATTTATTGCGCACAATTCAGAAATCTACCTTGCTGGGTATATTTCTGTAGTGTATCAAACAAGCTGGGTTATTCCAACCATTTTTTTTTCAATTATGAATTTCTCATATTTATTTATATGATATTAAAATCTTTTGTTTACTTTTCATTAAATTATTATTTTTTAAATCAACCAATTACAAAAAACAATGCCCTTTCCATAAGCTGGATATAAACTTGTAGCTAAATAATTCACATATTTTTTCCACTACTAAAATTATAAATTCTTTTCACTTTTATAGCTATTGATCAATTCTCTCCTTACTTTCACATCTAGCAATGATAGTATTGATTTAAGTTAAACATATACAAATGATATATTCAGTTTTTTAATAATTAAATCCTATTATTAGAATAATATACTACAAATGTTTTTCAAGTATTCACAAAATAACTAGAGATAATAATATGTATAAAAAATAATATTGGTGAAAAAATGGACACTCTTCAAATAGATTTACTGAGAGATTCAACATTTATGGAATATTGATCATTATCATTTGCAAAAAAACAATAGAATAACTATGACTTAAATTTGTTTACAAGAAATTAAGTAATAGCTTCAAATATATTGATGACAAATCATATGAATATTCAAGATTTACATAAGACTGATTAACAGAATAAAATACATTTTAAAAATAATGATAGTGTTTTTCTTAAATTTTAAAAAGCTAAAAAGATAGTTTTAAAAGACTATATATATGCAAACAATAAAGTAAAAATCCCTTGTATCCAGATGTTCATTGATTTTAGAAGGTAATAAGAAAATAAAACTATACATAATAACAAAATCTAAAGAAAATAGAATATACATTTTTAGAATATACAATTAGAAAATTTAGTACATTTTCTGCAATTATGATGATGAGATTTTAAAACGAACACAATGTCTTAAAAATTAATGCATATTTTAATCTCTCTAATTAAAAAAGATACTAATTGCTATGTCTTGTTATAAGATAGTACAGCATAAATTTTAATAACTAATTCACTAAAACTATATTTTTCAAGAGCAGATAGATGTTTTCATAATCTAAATACATCAAGATTCATTGATTTGTTTGTATCATACATATTTGGCATATATCCATGTGAATTTTGACCCAGAAACTATCAATAATCAGATCCTTTTCTATAAGCTGCCAATAAATACACAATATATATAAATTTAATCATATATAATAATTTTTTATGTGTTTTGCATATAAATACTTTCCTTGGATGTTTTATGGCTGTTTTTTAAATTATAATGTTACAGTAAAGTTGAACTAAACATTTATCAATGCAAAAAAAAAAAAAAAATTATAATTATTTGCTTTATTTAGTATTCTTAATTTCTATCTATAACTTTCTTATTTTAATTACTAAAATTGTTTTTTTTTTTTTAGAAACAATTACATAAGTATTCAAGGAATGTGAAATTAAAGTTACATTTAGAAAAAAAATATAAAACTTTAAAATTCAATCTATTTAATGATACTGTAAATAATAACATTAATATACTTAATACTGTCATAAAAACAAAGAATTATAATTATAACAAAAAACATGCCAACTTCACAACTTTAAACAATTTTGTATGAGAAAAAACCTTATTTCAGAAAAATCAACAACTTTAAGCTTATTCAATATATATTATTAAATTTATAATAACAAATGTTTAATATCACGGAATGTAATTCACCGAATGTAATTTTATCAGATTCATAAAAAAAAAAAATCTACGAAATGATGAAAATGTTACAAAAATACATACATATACATATATTGATCATTATTATTCTGTTTTGTAGTTAGATGCCGAGACTTGGCCCAACTAATAGATGGGACTCCCCTAAAAATGATTATGTGAGCCTTATATTGTCAGTTCATATATTCAGAAATTTCACTTTATATAAAAATGAACTTATACAATCTATCTTACTCAAATAATGAGCTATAGGGAATGTTTAAATGCATCCATTCATTAACAATATATACATACCGAGTTAAGTACATAAATATTCTAATGTTTTTATTATTATTGTAGATTACCATTGCATATAAAACCACTATGAAACATTATATTTCCATTCATAATAATCTAATTGTGTATGTTTATATATTGAAACAATAAGATATGTCTTGCAAATCTTAGTTTCACCTTGCCTCCCTTTCACCTACCCTCGTGCCTTATTTCAAACCCTAATTTTATCGTATTGTGTGCGTACTGCATATATTTACCGAAATCCCACCTAAATTTATATTTCTAATGGAGTACCCATGGGTTTTAATACAATTAAATTATTCTTAACGGTTTTATTTTCAAACCATCAAGTATATTTACGTATATACTCATACAACAAAAGTAGGTCAAATATTCTCATCTACACACATACTGTGATAACATTTTAAGAGTTATGAAAAATATTTTGTTGTTTAAAGTTTGTTTGTTTAAATCTGTTTATTTAGAGATATTACAATCGTTATATTTATTTCATTTAATTTAAAATAATATCACTTATAAATAGATTTTAAACATTAAATTTAAATATAAAAAAAGTTGTAAATAAATTTTGTACTTTAGCTTTCAAAATCATTCCATTTTCTTTTAAAATCAATGATGATGGGGAATGAGAACAATAATGGCTAATTTTTAACATGTTGACGCCAGTTTCACTAGTAGGTTTTCTATTAAGATAACAGAGTTAACGAGCAAATTTGATTAATTAATGATTAATTAAATTGGATCGGAAAATCTGGGAATGTGAGTATAATAAAATTTAATTAAAAAGTGCATTCCTTGTTTTTCGATTTAATAAATTTTAGTTAATGGGTTTTATCATCGCAAGGTCAGAATTGTATAATCAGGGAGCATAAATAGGACTGATTGATTATTGTTAAAAAAAAAGATTAATAGTCTTATTCGCATTGTGATAGCAAGAATTCATTCTGTTACTCTGATATAATTTTTATTTTGATATTATTCATAGTGCTGATTACTTGTGCTTATTCACGTTATCAAACTTACCTGCTTACTTTGTTGGTTTAAATCTTAATTTTAGAGATTTTATAAAGAAAGAAATCACCTAAATGGATTCTCAATGGGAAGTGAACTTTATAAATCAATTCTTGAGATAGTCAACCTTAGAATGGCAGGGTAAAAAGCAGTGTGCTGTCTTCCCTCGGGGAATGGCTTCCTTGCTGCCCGTTATTCACCAATCCGATGTCCTGTCATTGTACCATCAAATCACAACTGAATCATCCCAAATAATGCTGCTTTTGAAATCTACATATTGAATGCTACTGATGCCCAACAAATCTAAAAACCTGAAGAAAATTAAAGCTGCTCAAGAACTCTATTTCAAAGTTGGAAATGTCCACGAACTGATCCTTCAGAGTAAGGTAATAAAAGTTAACCTGAAATCTCGTGAATCTTTCAAGCTATAGCTACCTTTTATCTTATATTTCATATTTATGTATTTATTTTAAATTTTCTTTTAATGCATGTTGAACTTCTGCTTGGGTTAATTTTTCTTTTATGTATATGTATAATGTTTTTTTGTAATTCCTTATTATAAAGTGAAGTATTTTAATTAAGCCCTTCAGGCATAGGTGAGTTACATAGGGAAGTTTTACAAGTTCTTGGTTGCCATATTAATTTATTAAACCATAAACATACATTCCCCTCCCTATTTATTATAAGATTTTAAAATGTATTTATTTTACATGTCACATAAATTAGATTAAAATAATTATGTTTATTTATATAAGTTTCGTTGAGAGTATGCTGGCTGTTAAAATAATAAATTTGGGAGAGAGCTAGTCTGTCCATTGATTAGCTGTGTTTTTTATTTAATAATTTAATTGTGTGTTGCTAACAAACATGCTGGAGTGCAAACTTACTTTACTACTTTCCCAAGGTCGTCAACAGTCAAATCCGGCCCCTGTTTACTCGGTGGTTCCCAGTAGTGTGCGATATGAATGTCTCACATGGAAATTATTTCACATACTTCCCCACAATTACGAAGCTCCTGGGTGCGGGCCAAGCTAGAACTATGTAAGGACTAGAGATGTCCTGGATAAATGGTGAACTGCCTATCCAAATCCCAAATTATTTAGTTCATTTTGTTTTCTTTATAAAGTCGTGGTATCAACATACTGCACTTCACCCTTGGCATTAGATCTCGCTGGCACCCCTGTACATTCCCTAGTAGTTGTTATTAAATGAATTCCAATTACGTTCAGTATAACTCTATCTTCTAATTTAGCTCAACAATTTGTGAGCGACTCTGTTTAATTTAAGTTTTTCCTTTCAATTTTAATTCGTTTTAGGTCATTGAAGTTCTTTAATACTTTGCATAGCTCTCACATGCTTAGTGTCGCTACATTTTAGACACATTATAATAAATTATAATCCAAGTATGAAGTAGCAGAAATGTCATTTATTTTCTTTATAGCTATCAAATCCATATAGCTAACGTTACTTATCTATAATATGAGTAATAAATATTATATTTAAATTCATTTCCTTTATTTATTTATTTGGGGTGCAATCTAAGTTACATACCATATTAGGCTTATCTTGGGCACATCTATAAGTTATTGTTTGATGAACCTAGGGCTATTTTAAATTTAGTCTTTTTTGTTTCTCCCTGACTACCGGCACTGACAAGAAGTTATACTATTAGTAGCATCAGATGCGTTATCATGTAGATGGCGTTATAAAGCTTCGACTTTGGATTTGAATTTGGGAATTCTAGGAGGCAATCCTTCCTAGTGTTGAGTTCCATGTCTAGGGTTTAAATTTGCAGTGTGTTAGCGAGACAGATGAATTGTGACCATTATAATATATTACATTTTTTTTAAACAAATTCAAATCTCAATCATAATTTATTGTTAAAATTTCATGTTGTTGTTTTTTTATAAGTATAAATAAACTTTTATTTAATCTTTCAAATGATTTAGAATTATATATCAAATGTACAAATTGAATAATTTCATGTTTCCAAAATAATTTATTAAAAATTACATTATTACATTAAAGGTTATTTGGTACATATTTTGTTCAAAGTGTTTTCTCATTCCCACATTTGGTTTTCCCGAATTTGAGTCAATTACTCTTCTGTTTTCTCTTTTTCGGAGCATCCTGCTATTGATTGGGCCATGGAGAGGATAAATCCAGCATGTCCCACGTCATGGTAAAAATAACTTCGGGGCTTATCAGACTATCTCTTGTTCTTGTTTTCTTTAGATTGTTCTGCATGAAGTTAATAGGATTAAAATTTTGATGACTAAATACTAGCTTACATCTAGTAATCCACAATAGATGATCCAAGAATTAATGAGAGTCTAATTTCTGGGTATGATCCTTTTCTGATGCATTCTTTCAAATTAAATAATTTAGATTGATTTGCCTTGATCTGACACATTAGTGTATTTTTAAGTTGCATTAGCTGATTACTTCTGAATCTGAAATGGTTGGTGGTTTCATCTTCTTTTTTTGCAAATCATGCAGGTTGAGTCAATTTTTGAGTACCCTCTTTTATTAACTAAAAATTCATTAGTAGGTAATGCATTTACATTGATTTGATTAAATAATCCAGATATTTGGACTCTAAGCTCCGTCTTTTGCATTTCCTTATTAATTTATCATTTGCAATGGCTAAACTTGAGAGATGGTCTTTTAAGTCAGTGTGCTTTATACTAAAGGCCTGCCAGTATGTTAATTTGTTTTGAAATGTGCCTTTATTGATTGCTATGCATTCCATATCTTTTAGTTGGAGATCCAGCCAGTTTCTTCTCCGCGGTGGTGGAGGCAGGTCTGTTGGAATGATGAGCGTTGGAATTTCTTCATTCTGTTGATTCATTTTTAATTTATGGAGAAAATTGTAAAACTTCTGGAACCATAAGGTAGAAATGTCACGGAGACCCATTCCATTAATGGCCCTGGATCGTTGCATCTGTCTGTAGCTTATTGCTACTGCTTTCTTTTTCCAGAACAGCCCAGAGCATAGGATACAATTATCGAGATGAACCGTTTAGTGGGCTTAATCATAGGGAGATAATAGTTAATCTTTATCAATAGCATCATGTTTAATAATGTGACTTTACCATAGATGGTAAGATATATTCCAGATAATGATGTGGTTATCTTTTTGATTGCATCCAGCAGGGATTATTGGATATTGCTTCTCATTGAAACTGAAGACAAGTGCATTGGGAAACCGAGGATTTTCTGCAGCTTGGTCACAAATCTCGAGGCAACAATTTGTCCCAAGATCAATCTCCAAGCTGCAGACTTTGCGATGTTAAATTTTAGGCCATAACATTTTGAATTTTCAGCTATCACCTCTTGTAGTTTCAGAATGTTATTCAGATGGGAGAATCACTAGTATGTCGTCCATGTAGGACAGATGTTTAATTATTTTCTTAATTGGAGGAATATATAGTCCAGGGACATTTGATTCAATACCTTTGAGGATTTATATATACAATGAACAGGAGAGGGCTCAATGGGAATCGCTGCTGGATAGAAAGTAAAGGCTTAAATCCCAAGGCAACCTTTCCATCGAGCGTCATTAATATTTCCCTGTTCATCAGGAGGTTCTCAATGATTGTTAAGAATACCTTTGGGACTGAATATCTGTTTAGAATTTCAAGCAAAGTATCTATTCTGAGTTGAATGCTACCAAAATGCAATCAGTCCAGCTTTCCTTGATGTTCTAATGTATTCAACAGTAAGCTTAATCTGGCATACTGCGTCTGCAGTCGACGAGCCTTTTTTGGAAAACTGTGAATGTGAGATATGCTTGTATGTACCATCCTATGATTAGGCTTTTGATGATCTTGATTAATAGCGGGGTCATCGAGATAGGCCTCAAATTATTAATATCCGTGGGGACGTCTTGCTTTTTACAAAAGATACCAGCAAGATTGGGTAGAGACTTTGTATGTCATGCACCCTTTAGATAACTCATCAATCATGTTTTTAATTATTAGAATGGCGAAGTGACCGAGGTGCAAGAACACGAATTTAGCACTGCGTGTGGTCCTGGGTGTGCTATCTGGGATTGATTGTAGTTTTTGAAGAATTTTTGCTTCTGTGATCCCATGTAGTTCATCATTGATTATGCTGTAATCATGTCTTATTTGCTGTCCTACACCTTTCTGCAGTTTTCCTTTAAAGTGATGGTGAATTTTTATCAGCATTGCAATGCCTGTGTAGAATTGTCTGTCAATGAGAAAGGATGCTGGTGTAATGTTTTTTTTTTACCTGCACCAATTACTCACCGAATATGGCTTTTTGTCCAGCAGTGGCAGTTGGCAAAAAAAATTTTTGTCTTTTTGATTGAAATAAATTCCGCTAGTGCCCTTTGCAAATCTTTTTCTAGAATCAATTTTGTGTTTCCCATTACACTTGGATCTGAGTTTAATTTATCTTGAATATTATTTAGATCTTGCATGAGCTTGACTGGTCCTTTTTGATTTCGTGTATAGAAATCAATGATCGATCGTTATTTCAATAAATGCAATCCATGGTTCAATAGGAGGCAGGCTTAGGATGTTAATTTTCCGGAGGTAAATATATATCTTGGAGAAGATAGCTGTAGGGGCATGGATCTTGTTAAGCACCCTTGTTGTCTTTATAAGTCCACCAGGAACCTGGACAGCATCTTTTACATCAATTCAGAACTTCAAGGCCAGGAGGTCTGAGAAGACCACTGGTTTGAGAGATGTCTCAATTAGAAAATGAAGGTCCAGGGTGTAGTGTAGCAGATCGTTCAGGGTTTTATATTTTTTTGTGTAGAAGTATGCGCCCGAGGGGAAATAACCCTGGGCACACATAAATCCCTTATTAATTAAGTGGATATATTTTTTATTAAATGTCTCATATGGTAAATTAAAATCCCCGAAGAGGATGGTTGGCCCTTGGAAGAGGGAAATCACGGTGTTGATTTTGTGTATTACTTTCAGGATTGTTGATTCTTCACTCTGCAGATATAAGTAAATAATGTGAATTGTATTGTTTCCAGTCTTTAGGCTCAAGATAAGGCAATTATGGTCCTTGAAAATCAATTTAAATTCAGACAGCCCCAAAGTTTTATTAATCAGAAAGCTCCACCCCCCCACCCCCAAGCCACTGATGATCCTATGTGAAAATTGTAATACCCCAAAAGATTCAAGTACTTGGGTAATTCTGTGATCCGTGTTGAAATGGATTTTGGTTCTGAAAGGCAAACAATATTTGGTGCTTCCTTGATTAACCAATTTTTGATCGCGAAGGCTCTTTTGATCGAATTTAGTCCCCTTACATTTATGCCCACTAATTTAATTTTCATTAGTGAGATTTCTGGTGTCGGTTCTTCTCATCTGACTATCAATGATTATTTTGTGATCTGAATTCCAAATTAGTGATTATAAATTTATAATTGGACTTATGGTTAGGGTCAGCAAAGAGATGACCATCAGTGGACTAGTTGGTTGATTAATTTTATTGAACCAATTGTGAGCTTTCAATCTGTTCATAAAAAACAGATTTGTCATGACTAGTGTGATGAGTCCCATTGCAATCTGTTTAATTGGGCTCATGATCTTGGTCTACATCTGCAGGCATTTCATGATTAAAAGATTTCAGTTTTAGAAGAGTCTGTTGTAGCAGATGAATCTTGAGTATAACTAATCCTTTTGGTTGATGTATTTATCAGGCCTATTTCTCTCTTGTTCAATGCATCTTTTTCCATGTCAAATTCATCTTCATGTTCATCATCTTCTGAGTTTATTGATTTCCTTTCTTGATTTGTTTCCACATTGAGTGTGGGTCTCTTTTTCTTTGATTTCTTGCTTTTGAGCATCCTTGGGGTCGATTTCTCTTTGTCTGATCCATAGATTGTACTCTGATCATTAGATGCATCAGAAGTTTCGGGTGAGTTTATATGTGCCTCAAAATCCTGTTTTCTCGTGATCATTATCTTAGTTTCCCTTTTTTTGTGATTTCATGTTTTCAAGTTTTACTGTATTTATTTATTTTATTCTCTTTGAATATTATCCAGTTTCTTTTTTAATAGAAAAAAAAAAAGCTTGTACTAATCACAACCAATCATGTTACTAAAATTCAGTATTCAAAAAAGATAAACTACTGTGGCTAATGCACTAAATTTAATAAGTTTTGATTAATAAATAATTGTTTGTCCCTATAATAACTTAAGTGTCTTCATTCCTTGTCTGATAACATTTTATAAATAATTTTTAATAAATATATTAATTCCTACGCTAGAGGAAATTAGACTTGTAACTACTTAAAAAATCCTCATAAAACACTAAAAAATATGTCAAAAAATAACTTTCAACCATGCTCATCTGCAATTACTTGTCAAAATTTATTTGATATATATGTATAGTTACAACAGCTTCAAATCTGTATTTGATTTAACAAAATATTTTAGTATTTAGTTTCTATTATCTCTTATAACAATAGACACAAACAATTTATAATTAAAAAAATAATAATTATCCTTATATAGAGTTTGTACTCTAGATTTTACCTTTTTCAGATCTTATTCACCTTTCTGCAAATATAAATTATCCTTTTCAATCATTAAATTCATTCTCTTGCAGATCAAATTCATCTTATAGATAATTGGAGAGTGAAGTAACACAATGTCATTTATTATGATTTTTATTTGAAGTTGCTCATGCAGTCATGCAAATCATACTGGCCAGCACTCAAAAGGTTTACAATCCAATGCCAAAATTAAACAATTGATACATTGTGATGTATTGTAATGGATGGCAGCCGCCACCATTTAAGATCACATATTTACAGGAAATTATTCTTTCCCATAAATTCCAAAAATTCCAGGTAAGTTAAATGTCAATACATATAACTGAGACCAATCTAGAGAATACCCACTTAATAAAAATAGTACTGCTCCAATTGCAATTTTCATTTTATTCTTTTGGTAATTTGTGCTTTACATATTTTTATTCCATTAAGATGTTTTTATATGTTTTGAAAATTTTGACTTATCTTTCAGATCCTCAAATGAATTAATCTGAAAATGATTACATCATTTACCAAATCAAGTTCTGGAAGTCATTGCAAATGTGTTTGTGCCAGTGAATGTGCAAATCACATCAGAATTGAGATCTAGATCAAGAAGCCTGTTGTTTGACATAGTCGCTCACCTGCATACAATCATGTTATAATATATAAAAAAACTTTTCAATAAAATGTTGCAAAGATGATAAAACAATGAGTGAATTAGTTGAAATCACTGAAATAAATAAAAGCACTACAATGTCCATTATAAATCAGTATAATAAAAATAGTGTTGTGTTGTTAGAAAAAAAAGGAATATCAAACAAAATTGAACAAATAATTGAAGAAAATGCATTCATAACTTTAAAGAACATTCATGAAATGATTCTGGAATCTGAACATATGAAATTAAGCATAAGTTCAAACAGGAATGGATTAAACCAGTTGTAGATCACATTAAAGTGTGCATCATTATAAATTGATCATCAAAATTCTTGAAGGACAATTGAAGAGCACTAAGTGTTTGCATAATTTTTTTTCTCAAAATGCCTCAGAAGCAAGACAAAAAATAATATTTATTGATGAATAAGGATTTAATTGCCATCTTAAGTGAACAAAAACATGATGGAAAGTTAATTTACCAGTTTGTATTATTGTGACAATGATTAGAGGATGAAATTGCAGCAATAAACATTCAGGAACTAGTGTAGCATGAGATATTACACATTCTATAATTACTTCAAATACTTTTGGACTTTCTTTGGAGATTGCTTCCAAAAATTGAATGACGAAAATCTGCAAGAAGTGTAGTGAGTTTTGAACAAATCTGTAAGACCCAGAAAGTATGATCTTATTGGTCAGACAAGACCCACTATTATTTCTATCACATAATCTCCAATGAATCTTATAAAAAAAAATATTTTTTTAAATTTAAATTATATGCAAGAAAAATGCTAGCTCATTTTTCAATTCATTACCATTTGATACATATAATTAATAAATCTGTTGCAACTGTTTATCCCAAAGACTGTCACAATTATTATATAAATATGTATGTGAAATTACCACTAGCAGCTGCAAGAGAACAATTACAAATAAAGCTATGTGAATCATTAAATATATATTTTATGTTCATTATTATATGCAATAATATTTTGAATTTTAGAACAACAAATTTACATTGGATTTTCATTACAATAGTTTAAGAAAACAAATTTATAGAAAAATTTGATTTGCTAAAGGGTAGATTTGATCTGCAAAAGAATGAATTTGATTTGCAAAATGATGAATATAATTTGCAAAAAAATGAATTTGGAATGCAAACCTGAAAAGAACTATTATCACAATCTGAAATAGATATGCATTGTAGACAATAAGAATTATATAAAATATTCAATTATTTTTCCTTATTTATATGCTTAACTGGATCTACATAATAATGTTTTCAACAGCATTTTTATTCATTTATATTAATAGCACACACTTGTATATAAAATGATATATTCTAATACTTTTTATTTTTATATCATACTAGATATAAAATTTGCATGTTATCCTATAAATAAAATCAAAGTTAATCTTGAAAAATACACATTGAAAATATTGTAAAAAGTAGATGGCTGACTTTTAGGGAATCTTTTACCTGAAAGTAAAAGTGACAAACTTCAATTTACAGAATTTAAATAAATTTTACCAGTAATGTTATGTATTAAAACTTCACAGGTCCAGAAGGAATTAGGCGATTATTTAAAATACAAATTCTTTTTTTGATTTATAAAATAATCAGAGTATGGTTTCTAATATATAATTGTGAAGATGTATGATTACATAGAGAAACCCCAGTCATATTTCCTTTCTTTAGGCTTGAATTCTTTAAGATGATATTTGAAAGAGATTACTCCCTACCTAAAATAATTTATTTTTAGGACAACAGCATTAATGTAAATTATTAATGTGTTATCTTATTAACAAGGAAGAAAGTCATCTGACACTTTCTCTCTAGATGATTACAATTTTCTTTATCATTGAACAATGGGTTGCTTGTTTTAGGCAGTTATATTATAAAAGATAAATTAGCATTAAGCAACTGAAAAGAAGCTTTAAAAGTTTTTATTTTATATATATAATTAATGACACCAGCAATAATAAAAAAACATTTATAATTTGTTCTGCCTCTCACAACACACAATAGCAAGAATATTAAAATATTAAAGAAATATATCATACAATAAAAAAAAATGTCTAAATTTAAATCCATATAATAAAATATTAATAGATTGCTTACATATTTTAGGAAAACCTATTGGTAATTACTTACTTACTTATTATTATAGAAATGTCTTAATGGTATTTTCAGATTCATTTCAATTACAGTTATCATTTTTATATATATATATATCTGCTTCTTAATCTTGTAGGATGCTTTCCATGCCAGTTTGAGGTTCTTAGATAATGATTTTCTTCTTATTTTCCTTGGATAATCATCTGGAGATAATTGTGCAAGTGAGCACAAATGATATTCAGTTTATCGATGAATAACAACAGCCTAGGAGTAAGTATGATTCAACTGGTTAGAGGAACATTTTAACACTCAGTCATAGGATGGTCAGCGATCAACAGAACATATCAAACTTCTAGCCCATCATTGATAATACTTTACTTGATAGCTTCCATAGCTTTAAATAAAATGGATAATGGACTTAAGTTTTGGTATTAGCTACTGTAATTCTTGCTGCATTCACACTACCAGTGATTCCAGGTTTAAATATCCCATGGCTGATTAACTTACTTGCAGCAGGAAAAAACATAAAACAGAGAATGTGGCTAACATAGTCTTATATACCCAATTTAAGTAGTCACTATTGTTTTTTGATGAACAACCTTTCTTTTTTTTTAAATTTTAATTTTATGCTCAGTATGGCATTAAGATTAGCAATCTGCATGGGAAATTATCTCCAGCTCATCTACTTTTGTTGGTGGCTATTGAATTTTTACTATTACTTAGTAACAAGGTCTCTCTTAAAATTTTATTACAAACAAAATGAAATATTTAAATTTCAGAATAGTATGCACATTATATTTTTAACTTTATAAAACATATCTGTTAATAAAATGCTTATTTTACATGTAGAATTCCCTTTTTTTAATCTAATAACTATATTTTTATTAAAACTTTTAATCTAGCTTTTGAGACAAAATCATGAAGAATAACCAAAGTATTTAAAAAAAATTGTTTTTGCTTTAATACAACTTCATTCCTAGCATTATGGCACAATGCTCACCACCTCAATGAGAAGAAAAATAGTTGATTTACCATTCAATGCTACTTTTGTCATTTATCAACTGATTTTGTTACTAATGCTATTTTTTTCACACTTAGCCAACTTTTCATGGATTAAAAGCTGAGTTTATTTTACTTTACTTTTTTTATTTTTTTCTTCATAGCCAGGTATCATCACCTTTAACTGGAAAAAAATGCAGGTGATATGCAAAATCCTAATAACTATTAGCTATTTGATGTGAAATATGCTAATATGGATATCCAATCTCATCTGTACAAATTTCAGGATTGTGAGCAAGTGGCACACTATTAATTATGCTCTCATATATAGATGCTAACCAAAGACTGTATGGTTTGATATAGTACAAATTTGTCAGGAACTTTCAACAGACATAATATTCAAACATTTAAATTGGCAATCAGTATGGAAATTATTTCCACTCCATCTACTTTTGTTCACTACTTTCAGATTTTACAATTGTTGGTAAGCAACAAGATCCCTTTAAAAATTTTATTTTAAAATTTCAGGACAGTATGTATTTCATTTTTAACTTTATAAAGCATATCTATTATTAAAATTCATACTTCACATTTAGAATTCCCTTTTTACATTTTTATTAAAACTTTTAACCTAGTGCAGGGGCAAAAAAACAAAAACAAATATTAACTAAAGTATTTTTAAAAAAAAACTATTTTTGCTTTCATTAATAAAGCTTTGTTCCTACACACTTTATGGCACTACATATATATATATTTATATAACATTTCAAAGGGTTACTTTTTGGGCTTTAATGGATTTAAATTTTCTTTATATAAGAAACATTTTTGAAAAAGCTAAATTTGTTGATATTAAAGATACCAAAAGCTGCTCATGCTATCCTGCTTATTCAGGATACTCATTATAAATTCACTAAAGATCACTAATTTACACAGTACTCAAATTGACTTTGTCAGCATTTAATCTGATAAAGATCATATAATTAAATCATTAAGAATTATTTGATCAATTATATTACTGTATTAAAAAACTTCATGACATTGTATTCTTATTTTTAAATTGAAAAGATATTTCTGAGACTGTTCTAATCTTTAGTTAAAATTACCTATATATCTATTTACCAAACAACACTGGACATTTATCAGATATGTGTTAGCAACCTGAAAAAAAATCCCAAACTTGAATGAAATTTGCAAAACTTTTATTTCCAGTTTTACCTGCTTGAATTTAAACCTGTTCCAAGCATGGCAATGAGATATGCTATCATTATATACCATTGTGATTATATGATGAGATACTCATAAATAAATATACACATATACAATATTAATTCAAATTTCAAGTTAATAATTTTCTCACAAGATTTATTTTCTTTGCATCTAAATTAAGTTTTCTTTATTTTATACTGTACCATCTTAGATTCAAATCTGGGATTATTATTATATTCCTAAAAAAAATTTTGATTTATTTATTTTTCAATTGTTTTGAAAGATCAAATGATTCACATTATTATTATTAAATGGTTATTGATAATACAGCACAATAAAAAAAAAAGGCATTCATGATTTTTTTTTAAATTTTAATTTGCTTAACAGATAGTGTATTACATATTGTAATAAAGTTAATATTTTATTATTAGAATGATTGGATAAATTAAAATACATAGTGATACATTCATTTATTTATTAATATTTTATTTATTAATATTTTATTTTACAGCATACCTTTAATAAGCAATACATAAACAAACAAATGGTTAAGAAATTAAAACAATTTCAAATTATATGTATTTTTTTAAAAAAAAATTTTTTATGTATAATTATTTCAATAGATAGTTAAAATATATGTATTTTATTCAAATTTATGATTTTAAAAGATGTATTTTAGGTTAAAAATTTATTGTATTATTTTTTTTATTATTATTATTTTACAAACTGTTTACTTATTTAAAAATTAAAGACATTTTTAGTTCATGGAATACTGCTGCATATAAAAAACTATTGATGTAAATTTTGACTTTTCATAACAAAGATTGTACAAATGAGTGAAGCTATGATGCGATGTGATGCACTGTGACTTCTCCTTATACGGAGTCGGGAATCTCTCAGCAATAATGCCCAGAGAAACCTGTTAGCCACTTTGACTTCCCTTTCCATTCCCCACCCCATGTTTTCCCATATTCTTCTCTATCCTGCTCCATCTTATTTCCACAATATAATCTTTGTGAAGTCCATGGCCTTTATATCTAAAACCCCCTTATCTTTTCCCAATTACACCATAAAAACCAATAAGCTATTTTCTATATAATCACTTTGTTCATATTTATTCTTCCACAACTTCATTATTTGGACCCTTTCTGCTTTCAGACATTTACATTCAATTAACAGAAGCCTAATATTTTCTATGCCTTCCTTACACAACTTGCAGACTAAATCACCCATATTTTTCCATTTATGTGTATATTCCCTTGTTGCTAAAGATCCTGTTTGAGCCTTAAACAGTAAACTACTTTCCTTGCTATTATCATAAATTAACTCACACCCAATATTCTGTTTACTTCTATAAATATTTAAACTCTTTTTACTCTCCATACTAGTTCTCCATCTCTCCAACTCCCTATTCTTTATTAATGCATCTATTCTTCTATCCCATTCCTTAACACTATAACACTCAACAATTCTCCTAACACAATCATCCCACCTTTTGTATAAGTATACTGACATAAATTCTTTATCTAAATCTTCTGCATATCGCATTACCTTTCTCACCCATCTTGTTGCCTGCCCTTTATTCATAACCCAATTAAATACTATTTTGGCTATTCTTTTATTATCCATAAACTGCAATCTACCAAACATTTTCATTTTGCTTTTTGCATCTCTCATATAAAAACTTGACCATCCCATTTCTCCTTGAATTGCCTCCTTTGCCCCCATCCAATGCATGTCTTCCTACTTCTCTTTGTACTTTTTCTAAGTAATCTAATACCCCTTTAATAACACATAAAGCATCATTACCATATGTTAACCCTGTTACTGCCACTCCCTTCCATACAATTCTAGCTACATCATATTTATTACATGAAAACACTGTTAATTTCTTTATCAATTCTTTTCTTTTCTTTGCTTCATTTATCAATTTTTTCTACCATTCATCCAAGCAATTTCTCCGATTACTTAAGATGATTCCCAAATAGTTATATCTATTCACCACATTTAACTTTATATCCCCCAATAAAAATTCTTTGTCTTCTCTTTCCCCAGTATTAATCATCATTACTTTTGATTTTTCTTCATTAAACTTAAACCCCATCTCTTTACCACCTTTGCACATGTCCTCAGCATAACTTCCATATCTTCCCTCCTTTCTGCACACAAAAAAACATCATCTGCAAATAAAAGACCCAACAATGTATATACTCCCTTGCCACCTATTAATGGTATCTCTATCTCTCTTCCTAGTCTTTCTATTGCTCTCTCCATTTCTCTCAAATACAACAAAAACAAAATAGGTGACAGAGAACATCCTTGCCTTAGTCCCACCCCATTTTTAACTTTAACTAATTCTATATTCCCTAATTGATGCGTATAGTAATTATTTTCATATAACTTCTTAATAATATCCACTAAAGCTCCATCCATTCCCAAATTTACTAAACTTACCCATAATCTATTTCTATTTACTGTATCATATACCTTCTCTATATCTATAAAAACCATATATAATTGTCTATCTGTATTCCTAATTCATATCCATAAGTCGTGTAACTACAAATAAACTATCTCCTATATGCCTATCTAATTGAAAACCTCTTGCATTCCTCACACTATATTATTTTCTTCTATCCATTTTGTAACCCTTCCAGCCACCATATATGAGAAAACTTTATATAGCACTGATGTTACCGTTATCGGTCTATAATTGTTTAACTTTCAATGATCCTTAACCTTCCCTTTAAATAATAGCCTTACTCTTGTATTACTCCAACTACCTGGAAAATCTCTTTTCTGTGCCATCTTATTAAAACATGATAAGTTTTAATTTTGTCTTCTGCCCTAAATTCGTTACCATCTCTGCTGCCCATCCATCCAACCCTCTTGCCTTTCCACCTTTCAATTTCTTACATGCTTCATTCGGTTCATTTTCTGTAAATCGTATATTCCCATTACTATATCTCTCACATTTGCTATCACTCTGTCCTTCACATCTAGCATCTTTTCTATATCCATTACATAGTAGTTTAAGACTATCTCTAATTCTTCTGTAGAGTGATTCCCTCATCATCTAGTAATACTAATTCCCCCCCCCCTACATTTCTTATTTTAATGTATTTCCAAAATTTTTTACATCCATCTCTCCCATTCTTCCAATAGTTTACTATTCAATTTCTTTGTCTATAATTATCTATCTTAGTCAACTTCTTTTTTTTTAAGTATTTTTCCCATTTAGTATCAACATCTTTTTTCACTTTCTTTGTTCTTAATAGCACGCTTATATTCTCTGCATGCATTTTTCTCTCTTTTACACTTTTACTAACTCTCACTTTCCTATTACTTTTATTCTTCTGAATATTCTCACCTAAAACCCTATTTGCCGCTTTTTATATTTCACCACACCAATCCTTATATTTACCCCCAACTGACTCTTCCATGATTTCTTCAACTGTTATTTTATAGTCTTCTAACATTCTCATCATTCACTCTCCATCCACATCTTTCACTATCCTTTCTACTTTTATTACTATTTTTCATCACATTACTAACCATTTCTATTATAAATAAGTTATGATCACTATTACATACTCTCTCTCTCTCCATCATCAAACACCTTAATTTTCCATATTTTATTCATCTCTCTTTCTCTACTAATACATAATCTATTGTATGGAATATATTATTTCTAGACCATGTGTATTGTCCCTCAAAAATATTCAATAAATTTCCAAAGGTCAAATTCACTCTGACAAAAACTCTTCAAAAGCTATCCATTCTTATTACTTACATCATCAATTTCTTCAATATGCCCATTCATATCCCCTATAACCATTATTCTCTTTCCCTTTTCTTTGAAACTCTGTATATCCTTAACTAAGCATTCATATATGCTACTGTTCCACACCATTATAGTTTGACTATCCCCAGTGATTATATACACTATAGCCACCATTTATTTCTTGTCTTCCTAACCTTATCTCAAACCACAAATGTTCTTGACATTTAACAGTATTTAAATATTTTTTGACATAACTCCTATACCACCACTCCTTTTTTTCTTTTCTATTTATACACTGCTATACCAAGTCTTCCAGAATAGGTTCTTCTTCTTCTCTTAGATGTGTTCCCACTACTGCTAATACCTCAAGCTCTTCATTTTTGCCCAATTTTAATAATTTCTTCTTTCCTAACTACTCTCTTATAAATTCTTTCGACTCTTTCTTCTCCATTACATTTATAAATAACTTGCTTACCATTAATTTTACAAACCCATTCCCTCACCACACCACATTTATATCTAAATCAGCTACCCTTTGATTATTACTTACATTCTGTCCATTCTTCTTTCTGATAACACAGTCACTTAAAACCCAACCCCCCTTTATAAGTTTCCCGAACTATATTCTTTATAAATCAAACTCCTAAAACTTCATTTCCTTGCATTTCTAAGTGCAATCTATCTTTACTATCCATCTTTCCAATAAAAAAATCCCATATATCCACAAACATGACATTATTTCTCTCACACAATTTTTTCAAACTCTCATTTATAGAACATGTCCTATCTAACATATACCTCTTGTCAAATCTTGATAATGATCCAACTATTCATTTAATCTTACTCAAATTCCTAATCAATTCTATGTACTCATCCATTACTCTCTCTGATGGTTCTGACAAATTATTAGTCCCTACCATAACATACACATCTCTACTCCCTTGCTTCTTTACTTTATCTGTAATATCCCTAATTTTAGCTCCAGGAAAACATACTCTTACATACCTGTTTCTATTTTCCCTTGCAATTATATCTCCACATTCTCTAATTAATGAATCTGCTATCAATACTGTCTCATAGTCTACTTTCTCTGCTTCATCCATAATATTCACTACCATCTTCTGGACTTTTTTATCTACTTCTTCCTTATCACTACTACTCAATAATTCTTTCATCTGCTTACACTTCATCTACAATTTCAATTTTGCTCTTATATCCTTTATATCTTCCTCTATCTTACTTATTCTTTGGGTAATCATCTCCATTTCACTACTAATTTTACCACCCATATCTCCCGTCACTCCAATACAACCATACTCTATCCAATCTCCCTCAATTATATTTTGCTCCATTTACTTTCTTTTTAAACCATCTACACTTAGAAACCACTTTTTCACCTCTTTTATCACATTCACACACTGCCTACTTAATCATAAACCTGTTACATCCTTCCTAGTCTTATTTAAACATTTCAAGTGAAAACCTCATCATATACAGTACACTCTAACACAGCATGCCTAATTTCTTTCTGACCATTATATATGCATTATAGAATGCAATCCATATTCCTTATTTTCCAAGTCACCTATTTTATATTTGACTTTATACTTCCTAAACCCCTTTTCACGGAAGGATACAAACTTTACTTTCTTTCAATAATGATCAATCGATAACCACGAGTTTTCCAACCAAAAGACATTATCTTTTGAGAGATCTGGAAATATCTTAGAATAAAACTATCTCAAAAGTATAAGATATTAATTAAAGTTCAAAGAAATGTGGAATGTTCTAAGTGTTACAAAAAATATGTTTGCCATAAATAAGTAAAAAAATATATAAAATTGAAACAAGTAATAGTTTGGATTATCAAAAGATTTAATTAATCAAAAAAATAAATAAAAGTGTTCGCTTTCATATAAAAATGGAATATTATTTTTAAATGCTGACTTCATTAACTGGATAAAGTTCTATTTTTGAATAATGTTTCTTGGAACCTAGATGAATTTCGGATATAGTTGTTTAAAGGATTTTCATCTTGCTTCAGGAGTAACTAAGAAGTATCAGCACTTGTGAACTATAATTTCATATATTAGTTTATTATTATTGTGTTTATATTAGTAAATATATTTTAAATGAATAATCCATGAAAGGGATATCCAATGATCTATGGAAAATATATCTGGTTGTTTTATTATATTATATATTTGTTTAATGTAGAATATGTGTTCATTTGAATTACATAAATAAGTTAACTAAAAAAAATTAAATAATTTTAAAAATAAATTTTTAAATGTCTTTATTAATATTAACCTTGATTTTTATGCAACATTTTAAAGTAAGTTTTGTTTGTGTCACTGTTTTTATATAGATTTGTAAAGCAATACATTTTGGATAGGTATACACCAGTTACATTTATGACAATGTAATTCATGTACATTTGTGAAATATAAGTTCGTAATTAAATTGGTTATCTTTCATTTATGACTGTAAAAGCAGTAAGAAACAAATTAAAACCAACTTAGTTATTTATTTATTTTTAATATATTTTCAAGATTTATTTATTATTTCTTATACAAATAAATATTTAATTTCTAATTTATAGAGCATCTTTTGTGTGATTTCATAGATATATAAATTAAAAATTTTGACAACACAAACTTTTTAATTATTTTATCTATTCATCAATTTATATACTATTATTTATTGTATACATATTAATATACAAAATTAACAAAGCATATGAAACACTTGAATGAGAAGCTATAAAGATACACAGAAATTATTACACGCCAAGCGCTTTCGAGGCCTTTTGCCTCATATTCATAGTGGTACTATGAGCTGCAGTTAAACTTGAATCTTGTAATTATTCGTAATTTATTGATCACATAACGCTTTGGTATCAATTTAAAGAGTCACAACATAATTCTATTTTTATATTAAATATTTAGCTAGACAAAGTATAAATAAATATTTATATATCTTAATAATTTAGTACCTTATTTTAGTAGTTTTCTTATTTACATTTTATTGATTACAAAAGTTAAGTTAATGTCTCAATAAACATTAATTAGGTAAGTTATTATATTTATTTATTTATTTTAAACTGATAAATAGGTGCTCAACATTATTATTTTTATAATTTATATTCTTTAAATATTATTTTAAAAATATTTCATGTTAGTATAATTTGATATTTTAAATAGAGTATAATAAATTTATTAATTGAAGTACACAGCTATTTTATACTATTACAAAATTAGCAATCAAACATAAGAGGCTATTTGGTAAATCAATTACAATATATTTAACTTTATTCCATTTCAGATTTCCTAATAATAGTTGATTCATTTTTTTATTGCTAATTTGTGTGGTCTTACAATAATTTAAACTATATCATTATACCATTATAAATTTATGGGCTATTTGATCAATTATTTATTTTAAAATATCACTTTTTTCAATTCTAATTGTAAGGATTCTCACTAAGTTATTTCTTTGTAATTTGAAAAAATATATATAATTATCAAATGCTAATATAATGCATGGTCTGCCTGGTCGAAGGAGCTACTTAATACTTACCATAGAGTGAAAAAATAATGATTATGAATTTATGGCTACACGAATGTAATACAATAAAAAAAAATTATTTGTCAAAATAATATCAAATATTTAACCAAAAAAATACATCGATGACAAAATAAATGTAAAAAAATTTGTAAGAAATGTTCACACTTATTCTTCAATTAACTATTATAAATGTATATTTGATAATAAAAAAAATAATAATATAATTTTCAAGAAACACTGTGAATGAAATAAAAGAAAGCAAAAGGCAATCCTAGCACAAAATGTGTAAGAAATAAATGTAAGCAATATTTAATATATACTTGCTGTAAATTCAATAATAAATGCAGACATTTGTTATGAATTAGCATTTCTGTGTAGATTTAATATAAATTCAATATATATATATTTTAAACAATTGATACTGTTTTGGCAAATAAATTATTTTTATTGCAAAATATATTAATTTTTGATTTTATTTAATATACGCTTACAGTCATGAATTCAAGAATAAATATGGACATGTTTTTTTTTTTTTGCTCAATTTCAATTGTAAGTATTATGAAGACAATAAAGCTATTAGACTGTACACTATATTAATACTAAGTATTCTTTGTTTTACTTAATAAAATTAAACAACTGTAACTAAAACATCAACACTAGAACTAATTGCAAATTGTTGATGTAATTAATTGAAACTAAGTGATCTCCCCTCCCCAATTCAATTTTAAATTTCTTGAGTCAACTTATGTGCAAATAATGCTTAGATTGAACAATTTGTTTCAACTACAAAATAATTTTTTTTTGTTTTGTTTAATAAGTTACAAGTGTTTATTAAATTATAAATTAGAAAAAAAATATTTCTAATATTTAATGCAAATAATCTTATTTTCAAACATAAAAAGATTATTTTATAATTTTTGTTTTGTAAAATATAATGATATGGGCATGAGATGGTGGAATTAGCACCCTCCAAACTTCACCATAAATTAGCATGAGCAAAATCATCATTATAAATACAATAAATACAATGAATACGAGCAGAGTTAGCATTCAAGTTTGTAAATAAATTGTAAACATAAAAATATATATTATATACATTACCAGCATTTAATTGTTAAGAGAATAAACAATTATCTTTTATGAAGGGAATTAAAGAGGTATAAAATTTAGACTAATCATCTAACTAATGCCAAATTTATGGCATAACATAAAGGCAATAATATCATGCATATATTTATACACTAAAGTTACAATAATTCACATTAACAAAATGCTGAGATCAAAATATCATGCTCATCATTATCAATGTTCTTGCAACCTGATAATTTGAGCATACTGGTGATTAATAAAATAGTAATTATCAGAAAGTGAGTGGACTTTAAAAGTGATTTGTACTTTTGTGCCATGCAAATCATTCTACAGAAAATAATCTGAATGTCCAAACACAAACATATATGCTCTAGACCCACAGGCTATAAAACTGTAATTTATTTTAGTGCTAGATAACTTTATTGGAATAACTTAAAATAATGATAAATAAATTTATTAATTAGAAATAATAATAATGAAAAAATTAAAAGTCTCTTAAATACTCTATAATATAAATACATCATTCTAATTTTGATTTACAAATATTTGAAACCACTTCCATTCAATGAAAACATAACTTGACAATTTACAGATCTACCAACATAAGTTTGCAGTATAAATATTGTAACGTTTATTTATATATGTTGCAAAAATATTGGCATTTGGTAAAAGCTAAAAAATAAAAGTAGATTTAGATTTTTTTTTGACTAATTTTTTTTAAAAAAAATAACATACAATGAAAGTTAAATTATTCTTCCGTATTTTTTTAATGTAATTAGAAATAAAAGTTAGAATTGGAGAGAACAAAAAGATTCCAAACGTAAAAAAAAGATAAGAGAAAGTAAAAATATTTTGGCTAATTAAATTATGGCCGAAAAACTTGATAAGAAAAGAGAACTTTATAACGTAAATTTTATAAAGAATCTACAAGATTATGAACCAAAAAAATGCCATGATAATAGCATATGCAGAAGTCTGAAAACTGGACCTCTGGTATAAAAAGGAGGGATTCGGTTGGAAGAACGTCTTGTTCCGTTAGTCTCTCTAGTCGGTCCTGGATAACAATAATACATCCAGGATCGCCCTACACTGAAATAATTCGGCATGTTGGAATGAACCGGAGCTTCTGCGAACATTGTGCCTGAAGATGTACACCAGGAAAAGCCTTCGTGACCGACTAGGAGAATGGACCACAAGATCAAATAATAACCAAAAGGCCGAGCTCATTCTATCCAAAAAATTATGCATAGTTATCTACTACTGAATTCACAAAACTTACTGGTAAGTTATGCTTCATTATCCTGATTGTGACAAAGTTAACCATTTTAAAAACTACTAATAAAAATAAGCTTATAATAGGATCCCGATAGAGATATTAATTTTCTTGTACAAGAGACATTCATTTTTTTAAAGAACTTTCTAGAAGAAATTTGGAAGTGAACAGTAATTGTAAACTTGTTTTTTTTTAATTGATTCACGTCCGAATTAAGTGTGTTCTCTCCAATTTATTTGATAAATAATTTACTTCAAACATTTTTTTTAATCTATTAGAATAAAAATATTTCTAATACCTATTTTCATTTGTATGTTATTAATAATAGTTATTAATTATTATTGAATTTATTAATATTATTTTAGTGATGTTTAAATATATAATTTACCTTTGCCAATGTGTTTAATAAATTCAGGAATAATAATATTTTAAAAAAATAATTCTAGTTACGGTATGATGCAATACCGATTAGTTTAAAAGTATTTTCTTTTTTTTATTTGCAAGACGGGCTGGCGACAGATTTCAGTGGCCTCTTTAGAATAAAAGGACCTGGCGCCCATATTGAATAAATTAAAAGCTGATTTCGTCAATAGCATATTTCTCAACAATTAATAGGCTGAGTTTGATCAGGAAATATAGCTATGTTTTTAGAATAGAAATATAACTTTCTTCTTTTTGACATAGCTTGATCAACTCGTGCGCAGTTTATATTAGCGTGTAGAGGCCTAGCAAAACGGAAAACGTTATAATATATATATATTGAAACCATACAAGAGTACAAGAGACCACCAGTCACGTTCTCAGTGACAATAATATGGAGAAATCTCGTTGAGACAGCAGAGCTCAATAATGCAGGAGAAAAAAGTGCAACAACTATCTCTAACTTAATTTGCAATTCACTATGCATACAAGTTTTATATATTTCCACATAAGATAAAACTATTCTATTTTATTAGTAAAAATCTTTGCAAATATATTGTTTCTTACTATAAAAACTAATTAAGAATAACTCAATCTGTGTTTTAAAACTGAGGCTAACAATTTAAATACAAAGTTGATTAATAATTTATCTCAGGGTTATATAAAGTAAGAAAATAAATGCATGGATATAAAGTGTATACGCATTTTAGGATACGATAATGTAAAATGGTATTTTATGTACATCATCTTACCCAATACTTTTACATTTTAGATAGCAGTAATACAATAATGATATATTTAATCCAGATAAATTTTATGTGTAAGCTAATATCTTAAATATGATTATTATATCATGAATATGCAGCAATGATGTTTCTTTAATATCGACAAAGAGAAATATTTAAAAAATTAACAATTACTTTATTACACAATATAAAATAAATGATAAAATGAATAATAATACGAAAATTCTATAAAATATCTAATAAATATTAGTATTTATTTCCTAAATCTAATTTAAACTGGGGATATAGAAAAGTGTGATATCAGACAGTGTTGTAAAGACACTAACATTAAATAAGAATAAGTTGTTTATTATTTTTTTAAAAATCCTCAATTTAAATACTGGAGGATAATAATTATCATCACAATAATAAAAGATGTTTTATAATCATCCTTAATTATTTTGTTTCATTAAGTAATCAATTATCAATCAACCTCATTTAATAATGGTGGAGAAGTTTTCCTTCCTTTAAGAGAAGCAATTACAAATCATTGCTTAGCATACTTAGATGATATTTACTGTACTGGGCTTATTTATTTTGCCTCAAGATCTTTTACTGGATTCGCATGCAAACTTAAACATTAACAAAATGTAATTAGATCATTAGGCTGCCTTGTTACATACTATATAAGTGGAAAATTAATACCAACATGCAAGAGTGATTCATAAAATATTCATTACAGATTTATTCATCTACATAAAGATGGTTAACTCCATTTTAATTTTGAGGTTAAACTTAAAAACCCATAAAACATACAGGAATTACAATATAGCACAGTTTTATATAAGTCTCAGAGTTACTTACATTTATACAACCTAAACCTAAGGTAAATCACATTTATTCCCAAGCAATCTCAACAATAATATTAAATAAAATATTACCTGTACATGGCATAGAAATTTTATTACAATAATAATATTAATTAACTAAAAAAGAAACAATTATGAGAAAATGCATTAAATAATCCTCAAAGAGTTATGACGATAAAAAAAATTATACCAATGTAATATTGCTACATTGCAGAATATTTCAGAATTCTTGGGAATTTACAAGCACTTTTAAAATAACAGCATCACAAATGATGTAAAGCACAAATAATTTCACTTTGTAGTATAATCTTTTCTGGACACAGCATAAAGATTAATAAATTCTATTTATCATACTTGTTGATTCAAGATAAGATACATTCAACACATTAATCCATTTTAAAATTGCTTATCACTTGAATGTTTATCATATTTATCATTAGCTTTGATACTCCACTAAACAGGAATAGCATTTAAATATTTAGCTTTCCTAATCCATTATCCATTGAAAGTTATTTAAATATTTAGCATTGATAATCGGTAATGCAATTCTTAAGCACTGAATATAAATTCGTAGTTTATTCCATGCAACGATTTAATTCAATTGAACAAATATTATAATTTTATCCAAAAAATTAGTATTCATTATTTCATTAATTTGAGACATATAATTAATCTATTCATTTATAGATCTTTAATCCATGATGCCAGTAATTCTGGTCATATATCTGATAAGGCAAACAATTTATCATCCACAGTGAAGTGATTTTCATTACTTTTGAATCAAAATTCATTCCACTAAGCAATAAATCTATATAAAGGCATATTTGAGTTGAAACAATTGTTTAAAGTTCCCCCTACATAATTAAAGATGAGACAATTCACAACATTGAGACAAATATGCATCCTTTCTTTTAGTGAAAAAAAATTATAATAATTTGAAAAATAAATGTCAACAACTTATTTGAAATTAATAAATATAATTTTCCAAAATATATCAACTATTTACCATTACTTTCAATTGAAGAAATCCAACAATTTATCATTGAAGTAGTGAGACAGCATTGCACAAGTTAATTTGTCCATTTTTCCACTAACAGTGGATTGTAATAAATGAGATTTTTTGAAATAAAGAATTAATAAATTAATTAATGATGCTTTTTGCTTTATCTGTTGTTGTTCATCTTTCTCCTAGGATGATAAGTCATTTGTCTAGCAAACGCAATTGCCTGCTTATTTATCTAGCCGTTGATCCCGTATATGAAAAACAATGATTATAAAAAATTTGAACTTGTTTAGGTCCTGAATATAATAAAAATTTGACGACTATCTAGATTTTCCAAATTTCATCTTTTATATCAATTATCACATGATGTCTGGATTACAGAATATTCTCCATCATGCATTGAAGTTTCTTCATACATCTGCAAAATACTGGAAGAAGTCATCATGGTTTTTACCAGGCAAAATGTTACAATTAAGATTTTTGAATCAAGGCAGTAAAACTTTAAATAACACCAGTTCAAAAATGAAGGAAAAAAAAAATTTCAATCTTTAATTGCTTCACTTTTATTTCCAGGTTTTAAAATAATTTTACAAATATTTATTTAAAATAAATAAATCATAAAACTATAAAGTTCCTAGATATTTATTTCAATTAACTGTAAATTGACCTTTTAATGAATATCATTAAATAAATATTCTAGCAAACTAAATCAAACTTTGTTACATAAAAAAATCTAAACATGTAAGCTTCCACATACCTCAATGCACACACACACACAAAATACCAAAATGTAAGAACTGTTTGTTCTATCTCTTAAAAAAAATTTTAGTATTGTAATGTTGGACTTAAAATTCTATTCTATAATTCTAATTTTGATTTATTTGTTTTAAGTATGTGAGCACTTCTCTTTTGATTTATCCAGTTTGATAATTTTATTCCTTAATAAGAATAACAACAAAATATGAGCATATGTATTTTACAAGGATCAATAATAAAGTCATTCAAAATGCTATATAGAATTATATATTTCTCATCAACATTAGTATAAAAGACTATTTAAACATGATGATTCTATGCTATACAACCAATGATAGTAATGAATATATTTGCTTAACTATAAAACTTAGTGCCAATAAAATTTTGTTTTAAACTTATAATTTACAGTGACACTGTAAGATTACAATATATATATGCATAATATTGTAAATGTTAATGAAGATCTATTTTGAGATAGGGACTGTGAAGATAGGTGCACACACTGGCATTTATATCCATTTGTCAATAATAAATTTATTAAATCCATATAACATATTTTCACAAGATATAATTAATTCAATACTGAATATATAAAACAAACATACATATATGTGCACATTATATTTTATACTAATTTTAAATATTTTCATTTTATAAATTGGATTAACAATATATTACTTTTAATTGGAAATAAGTTTTCAGAAAGTTCTTTTAACACTCATTGGCTTTTATTTGCCCATTTATAATCTTTAAAAAAGATTTCTGAATTTATTTTTCTAATCCCAAAACAAAATCATTTATGAATGATAACTAGAAATCTTCTGGAAACAAACTGGTCATTTACTTTAATCCTCTTCCCATACTTCCTTTTTCATTGAATAATTTAATTAACAGTTATTTACTTTTAAAACTATATAAGTTAACTTTCATTGAAAAGTTAAGTATTTGAAATAATATCATTTTCAATATATATTCAACTTAACAGTTAATATCTGTTCCTGAAAGCTACCATTGGCAGTAATTTCATTTTGTGGTTTCCCATACATACATGAATCAGTGTATATGAATAAAATACAGCACTGATATTTCTTAATATGCTGATTTCTTAAATTCTTATCTATGATAAAATTGTGACAATCTTTTATTCTCATGTCAGTAATATAAAGTTACAGCAATGCAGGCTGTTCTCAAGCTCCATTCAGCTTTAATAATTTGATGAACTGTAGCCAGACAAGTAATCTATTTCTCAGATATTGGAATACGAATTCATTCAGAGAAAATATCCCTACTTCTACCACAATTATTCTTCAGAGCTGACATCAACACACACTACACCTGCATTTAATGTAATCTAATAACTTAATAATTAATCTTTAATTTGAATACATTATTTATAATATACAGTGGAATTTGAAAAGAGGGTAATTATGTAAGTTTATCCATCTTGATTTTTTTTTAAAAAGTGAATCACTTTTTTAATTTACATGAATCAAATCCAATTTTTATTTTAAAAAATTTTCTTAATTCAAAAAAAGATTGTAGAATTAAGTACATTTAATGTTGTAACGGTCAGAAAACGTGATTCATGAACATAGTGCAGAATTCGACCACCACATAGAACTGCAGCACCATCTAGGTAGCAAAGCCACCCGTAGTACTAAGTTCGAACATAGTTTATCGGTTCCACAATACAATCTACGAAACAATGCATCTGATGCGACATTAGTAAACATTTCTTTAGGCACGGTGGTCAGGGATGTTGCAAGAGATTCATGATTTTATTTTCGAGTTAGCCAAAATAACACTAATATTAATTAAACACTTATATTTACAAATCGAGGAAATATTATATAGAATGGGTATCGAATAAATAAAACGTAAACTGCAGACATATAGTTTGAAATTATTTATTGAAACATTTTAATAATAAATTATTTACTAATAATATTTGGTAATATTTAAATTGAGTAATGGAATTTTCCGATACTGTTATATATTCAAGAAATACATTTATTTATTTAGAAACATTTATACGAAATCATTTTACCAATAATACTTTATACTTTAAGATCTCAGTAGCGGTATTTTCCGATACTGTTATGTTTACAAAGAGAGATACAATTATTTGATGACGTAATCTAGTTACCAAAAATTCTCGAGCAAGTATTTCTAAGGCATGCCTTTAGGGATTTATACCTTTGCAACGCAAGAGACTAAAGTAAGATTTATAAGAGTAGTGGCAGACGTATATTTATTTAATTAAAGATATTTACTAATAACTAGGGGCAAACATTTATTTGAGAATGAATTATGTCACTAATGCAGGGACGGAGTTATACATAGAATAATAAAGTTAGTAAAAGAAACACGTGGTATTTCTAGAAAGGCAATTGGAAGTGGCAGTATATTAAAACTGCAAAGCCGTGAATGAGTTTAGAACAGGCTGGCGTTTGCCCTAGGCCCAAAGAGGTAAGGTGTCACATAAGCATAACCAGGGACAAGTGGTTCGTGCCACGATTGCCTGCTGGCTGCATGACGGTCGTCAAATTCTACAGGACATTCATTTGTCAGCTTGTGTAGGACAACTGGGGTTAATTTCAACCCTATAGAATCCGGAATATTCAAGGTTTGTAATGGGTAATCGCGTCTCTAAAATGTAATACATGTATAATGTATAGATGATTCTGTGAGATTTAAATATATTTTATAACTCGACCCTACATCATCAACATTTAATAATGAACGTTTGCGACTCAAAGAAATGCAATTTTATGCAATTATTAATCAAGATTTAATAAAATGTAAAACAATATATAAACTGGATGATTATTACATTAATACATCAGCCATTTGCTAAGCAGTAGACCCTTGCATTACAATAAAGGAAGCATTGAATGCGTGTCGATTTATATGAAATTATTAAGTTATTCATGAAAGTAAATATTAATGAAAATTTGACATGCATCCATTGTTTCAAGCGATCATAGATGTATACTTAGAAAATTATGAGCATGCGATAATTATATAATAAAATGTAGATTTTAGAAATACGTACCCAAGAAAGATAGAGTTAGGCGGGCTAGATTATTAAAGAAGTTTACATATTAATTATTAAATTTCTAGCATTACAAATGAGAATTTACAGTTTATAAGTTATATAAAGAATGAATAAGCTATAGCGGGATATTAGTAGAGTACTCTAGAGAATTTGGATGCTGGTACCTGTTTTATGAGAAGTTCTCCGATTCAGTGATCAGTAGCAAATTGTTCCTGATTCTAGCATTAGCAGTTCTTTACAGCATTTAGACAATTCATGTAATTTAACAGCAGCAGCCTTCAAATTATTTTAGGCAGCAGATCTTCGTGGATGAATTTATGAGGGGCAATGGAAGGTTTGGCATACGATAGGCCATCCCCGGATGGAGAATAGTCTGGGTGCTTTCTACTCGACCATATCGTAGCAAGTAAAATTAATTTAAGATCTTGGAGACTCTCAACTGATTGAGAGCACAGCTAAAGTTAAACTGCAAGTTTCTAGAAAGTCTAAAATGGCCTCCTTTCTTAGATCTTATCTTTTACATTTTTGTTATAGTTTATTTTTGGATTCCACTTAATCTGCCCTGAGGATAATCAATGCATTTTTGTTAAGTTTAATTATAAAGCTGCCTTTCTATTGTTTACATTTAGATTTTACATTTAATTTTTGCAATTAGATTTTAGGAAATTTTTCTTTTTAATTAATCTATTATCTCTCACTGGCCGTTGCTTTTAAAATTTCAAATACAAAAGGGAACATATGATTATTTTTACTTTTAATTAAATATTACAATTTATTTCTAAATTATTATTAAATGAAATTTAAACAAAGCAAGAAATAACGGATTTTACAATTTAAAATAAATGGTTAAAAATATATTTTGTAACAATTTAAATAAATCAATTGCCATTTGTAACAATATTTATCAATTAATATAAATATGTATTTGTAATTTATTAAATTAATATAAAAGATATGTATTTGTAATTATAATTTGTAGCTATTTCAATTCATCATAGCATAGACAAAGAAAATATCAGCATTAAAGATTCTTGGTATTTATTTATATATTGGGGCAGTCATTTAAACAGTAAAACATACTGGACATTGTCATCTAGTAAAAATAATATTAAACATAGCAACTGAATAAAAGTACCCACTGTGAGATTCCTGGAGTGCCTTATGCTTATCTCCAATACTAGATTCTTCTAACAAAGAGTCCTTCTATCCTTCTTTCCAAATATATAAGACCATTCATGGTCATATGCACACACTGGTGCTATTCATGACAACTTATAAAAAATATATTTTATAAAACTAATATTATGAAGTTGGAAAGGGATGATATCACTCTTTATTCAGTTTAGCTAAGTACATGTGTTTTCCCATGAGCGCCACTAGATTGTTTTCAATCTAGATAAGTATCTATTTATAGTGTACTTGAGTTCAAACTCATTCAGTACATATTTATTACACATGACTTGGATGACTATTGAACAAAAATGACATTCTTACATTTTATCTATATTGATAAAATTACAAGATCCCCAACATTACCAAAGTTTATACTATAGATCAAAGATTCTTATAGACATTGCTAGCTCATTAGCGTATATTGATGAACAGACATGTATAATCCTATTAATGGCTTCCAAACAAGCATGTGAAGACCATTATTGATATTGATGGCCATTTAACTAAATTATTTATCACAATAAAGGTAATAATGATGATGATGATGATAATATCATAATAATGATAATAATAGTGATACCACAACAATGATTATAATAGTGATGATGATACCAGCCATGGCTTATCAATAAACTCACAACAATAAATTCATCTTTATAAACTTATAGGCATCTATTAAAATTATCATATTTCATACTGGGATTTAATAATACTAATGATGATGATTGATCATCATGAATCTCTTTGCATAATATTCAATTTTCTATAAACCCCTATTTACTAAAACATATTCATTATGCTAAACATTAAATTTAATGATTATAATTTATTAATGATGATTGATGGCGATCATAACTTTTATATAGTATTATTTGAAACATTTTTTTAACTAATAACATGATATCCATCTTTGATGAGGATGTTCTAAATTCATGGACACAACACAATTTTAGCTTTCTATGTTGAACTATAATTATCAAAATTTGGTTATTCTAAAGCATAATCCTTAAATACCTAAATATTAACATTCCAGTTTACCTATTATTTTGCGGACGCTTAATATTTGCAAGTGATTGCTCAATATATACGAATGGTAATACTTAATAACTGCGAGCAATGATGCTGAATTAAAATGATAGAATTAAGAAAAAAGAAAAAAAAAACAACACAATATTCTTAATAATAACTCGGAAACCAATTAAGATATATAATTATATTTTATTAACACTACTACTCTTTCTTTCCTTCTTTAAAGTCAAATCGACAATTAAATAAATGGCTTATTAACATAATAAATTTACATAAGTATTGGTGAATAAACTTAATATATAGGTTTGTCACTTTTCTTGATATCTCAAAATAAGCTGACTTAAATCAATATTAGAAAAAAAAATACATATTCTATAAATGCTTATTTAAGACTTTTCTTACTCATCATATCATAAAATAAATTTCAGGTGTTACTTGTATATGTTATTTCATTTCCATTCAAATGTAATGCCCTACTTTTTAATTTACCATTTTAAACTAATCATATATAACCTATTCTTTGATGTGTTTGGGTAAGCAGTTACACATTCACGCATTCGGTAATGTTAACATATATGTTTAAAATGTATACCCAAAAATTACATATATAAAAATATCTTTTCTCTTTTTGCAACCTTATAGCGAAAGAAAATAAAATACATATATTAATTTTTTAATATGCAACAAGATAAAATAAAAATAAAAAACATTATAAATGCATATATCTATAGGTTGCTCATTATCATTAACAACTGAAGAACAATTAAAAAAAAAAACATTTCAACATTACAATATATAAAAAAAATAATGAAAAATTTAAGTTTAAAGATTTAAACTATGTTTGTGCTATGTTGTGAGATATTGCAAATAACTATAGATAAACAAGTCTTTAATGTTTCTGTATCAAAAAAGAAAATTGCTTTGACCAGTAAATTAAGGTTTACTTTTAATAAGTAAAAGAATAAAATCGGTTAAAGAAAGTTCATATTTACCCGTATACTTTTTACTTCTTATGAATGTCCTGAATTTGAATTTTAGACTGCTTTTCTTTGCTCACCAACAAAAAAAAAAAAAAAATTATTGCAGATACTTTTAAGATAATGCTGAATCAATTGACTTTCTTGTTTCTTCAATTCCATTATTATTCACTGTTGATTGGCTTCCTTCTACCATTTAAAAAAAAAATTATTATAAGTACTTTGAATAAGTAGGTACCGGTGGATTTGCTTGTCTCTCTTCTTTAAAAAATAATTGCTGTTGACACTTTAGATGATTGAGGTAAATCAACAAAAATTTGATTTATGGCTTCAAACTTGGTTCTACATAGCTGTTTTAAATTTTCTTTTCCTCCTATTTCCCCTTCTCCATTGGTTCGAAGGCAGTGAGCTTTTAATAAGACATGAACTAGGAACAAAGCATTCCATATAGCTTGCGTGGTTGGCTTCAAAATTTATCATTTTGTTGGTTATTACTGGATACATGATTTCATAGACAGATCAGCGATTTTGACTCATTCTGTATTAACCAGGAAGCAGAAAAAATGGTTTAGCAATGCAGAGGCATATTATGCATAACCAAATATGTTAATATCATTTTTATAATTATTACTAGCTTATAATAAATTCAATCTTGTTCCATTTCTCTCCTATTCTTTAATATTGCTTGAAAATTGCTTTATATAAACGCACATTTCATTTTCTCTTTTTTTTTTCAACTTTCAAAGAGTGAGAAAAAAGAATTAAAGCGTTCACTCTCTTTTTTTAAAAAAAGATTCGAGCTTACATTTCTGCTTAAGAATTATAACAAGGAAGGACCGACTGAGTTGAGTCTCAAAATAATAATAATAATTTAACTGATCATCTCTCTAAAGAAATTTATTACTGACTCTTAAAAAAATTTATGATTAACTGCCCAAAAAAATTGTTTTAATCGTTTATATCGCGAAAAAACATCTGGAATCTTTATCTTAAAAAAAAATCAAAGCTTCACAAGTTTGACTTAAAATTGATGCTATCGTTACTACATCAAAGCACCTCTTTTGTAAAAATAATTTTAAGATACAGATAACAACAAAGCTGGCCATCTATAGCCATCAGAATCTATAAGTGTAAAAGCATCTTTGTGTTTGTACAGATCTATTCATTGTTTCACACGTGTACAATTTTTATCTCCTAATCTAACAATTTTATTTCACACTTTTCTGATTTACTCTATTTTAACAAAATGAAAGTTAAATAAATTTAACACATATTATTTAATAAAAAATATTATATAATAGATCATAAAAAGAACTGCTTATTCATAATAATAAATCTATACATATAATTCTCTGTATATATAAAAGAATAAAAAAAATTTTTTTTTTTAAATAATTGAATACTATATGCATATGTACAATATGTATATTTTTATAACTAAAAGAAGAAATCTAAATTATATTATTTATCTTTATTTATTGCCTTAAATTTGAGATCGAAATGTGTGCGTGTTTATGGTGAATTCTACATATATCTATACATTTTTAATATTGCTACACACAATTCGATACCAAAAAGTTTAAATTTGGGTAGGATAGAGCGGTCAGTGAGAGACGATAGAAAAAAGGGTGAAACTTAAGATTCGAATATGAATCTTACTGTTTCAATGTATACTATATTAAAAAAAACATTACTTTTTTCCAAAAATAATTTACATTTCTCAAAATTAATTAGTTTTAATTAAGAAAAAATTTCTCACTTAATCCAAGTAAAAATAGATAATAGAATTTTATATTTAATATCTATTACAAAATGAAAACAAACTAATTTCAAATTTTTTTAATATCAAAATCAGAAATAAATAAAACATTAAATATATCTTTTTTGTTTGATTTTAAATAATTTATAATAGTTTTAATTATCAAAATTAATATTTAATCATTAATGTTACTCCAGTGTATTTATTTTAAATAAATACAATAAATTTTGTTTATACTCATTTCTACTTTTCTTTTTAAAATAACTATTCAATCTCCATATTAATTCAGATATTGTATAAATTGAAGTCAATAACCTCTTTAAAAATATCATTATCATATTCTTCATAGACATTGCGGCAACTATATTTTTTCATTCAAATATTAATATTTTTAGATCCTTAATCTATAATGGCTACAAACAGCATACATACTGCCATAAAATTTTAAATGCGTTAATTTCATATAATTTTTTTAATTAAACAAATGTTCATCTCAGCATCTTCCTAAATGTCTCAATTATGCAAAAATCAAATGTTTAAATTTTATATCATCTTCTCTTTCAGCAATATTTCATACCAGTTGTAGCTAGGCAGTTGTAAATTGTCTTGCAAAAAATTACTTTTTCTACTTTCTAAGACAAATAAAATAAAATTTGTTATCAATGGCAATAATAATAAAAAGCAAATTTATTTTATTATAAGAAAGCAATCAACAGATTATAAAAAAGCTGTCAATTGAATCTAGTTAAATAAAAGTACTTAATATTTTTTTTTTGTAATTTTATGACTATATTTTCATTTTTTTTACAAATAAATTAATATTTATTGTAAATAATACTTATAAAAAAATCAAAATTGAAACAATATAAAACAAATACATATCTTAAAAGTACTATGAGATATCGGTTATATTGAAAAACTGAATTGTATCCATTATGAATTAAAATATATTCTTTGTCTTGAATTAATTTCATGCTATATAAATAGGTTAGATATATCCTTTATTTATAAAATATAATGATGATATAACTGTTAAAAAATGCCTAAGATCCACTACAAATACTATTTTCTATTAGTGAAATGATTTTCTAAATTCTCAATTATAATTTTAATTACTATAGTACAATTTTATTATCAAATGGAATAACATAATTTTTCATTATTACATAATTCCTTAAAATACAAAATTTTACTATATTAATCATACACTTGTAAAGTTTTTGATTCTACAGAATTTATTAGCATTTTTCTTAAAAAAAAACAAAAAAAAACAAATGAATGTTTCATTTTTTTTTTTAGTTTGATGTTATTGCAGTCATAATTAAATTTTTATTTACTTATATTTTATCAATTAATAGAATACGATATATATATATTATATGCTTTTTTATTATTTGTATATACTTAACTAATTTAGAAAATTATGCTATACATAATTTCATTCGTAACATTTGACATTAAGAAATGTTTAAATCATTAAAAATTCTAATACTTGTTGACTTTGAACTTTATTTGTTCCACTAAATGTCAACAGAGCTGGTCAAGGGTGGTGTGAACAGTGTGACTACATTATGCTCTATACCTGCATAATGTACTACTTCTGTGAAAATCAAAAAATAAGAGAAAACAATTTATCAATTGCTAAATGAAACTACTTTTTTTTTTTTGCCAAAACTTTTTAATTTGTAGGACCTACACTGATTATCACATGCTAAATAATACAATTAACTGTGATGTATTGGTCATTTGATGGTGCATATCTTTCAGCTATGCACAACACTTATATCTAAATGTTTCATAAAGTTCTGATCATGTTGATGTGAAATGTGATGTTGTATAAGTGAAATTAAAATATTTGTAAATTAAAAAAAAAAAAGTAATTATATTTAATTTTTCAAATATTGATATTTTCCATAAGAAAACTTGAAAATAACAGCTTTATTTATTAAGTATTTGGTAAATGCCTTATACATTTTATTCATTTATTTCTCCAATAAAATAAACTGAGAAATTAAAACACATATAATAAAATAAAACAAATTAATGTTTAAAAAAATAATTTTTGAAACAATAATTTAATAACAAGAATATTTACTTAATAAAACACATGAAAATTTATTGTATTTGAAATTTATTATAACTTTTTGTTTCTTAACATTTTATATTATTTTTTAGACAAGCCTACAAAATGCCATAATAGGAATATAGGAAAAAAATAACTAAGTGGCTATAAAAAATTTAAAAGAAAATGATGAAGTCCTAGAAAAGTAGTGAAATGTTATTGCAAAATTTTTAAAAACTGAGTTGGTATTGTCTATGCAACTAACTGGAGAATCACAGTATTTACAATTAATGAAAAAATAAACAGAAATTGAAAATATAGATGAAACTATTCAGTTTTGACATCAATAATCAAAATAATCAAAAGGCTAATTCTCATTTAAATGAAAGGATGTAGTTGCTAAGAATAAGTTAACTGAAGAAAAAGAATTCAAATTGCAGTTATTTGAAAATAATAAACAGGCAGAGATATATAGTTTAACATCAATGATCTTTGTTATCATAAAGCCAATTCCCTTTTAAATGAAAAGCAAGTAGTTGTTATCTGAAAAATGTGGCTTCTTAAAAAACACAAAAAATATTTTTGTTCAACGAAGACATGAAAATTTTGACATCAATGATTCTGGCACATGGTAGAAATTATCACTGAAAAGTTTAAAATGTCTATTATGCAAAATGATGTGACTATAATTTTCCAAAAGATGTAAATAGCAGGAGTTTCTCTGAAAGTTATTATTTAAGGAAATTAATAAATGAAGAACATCAAGAACAACAATGGTTACTTTGCTCAAAGTAACATATGTTATGCATGTAAATTGTTTTCTTGAAGAACTACTTTTATGTTTAAATGGACTTAGCGATTGGCAGATTTAACTTCTCAATTACAAAGTCACAAAAAATCAGAACATTATTTCCAAGTGATATACAAATTATTGCAGCTTGAAAAAAATCTAAAATTGGGGAAAAACTATTGACAAAGAATATGAAAAAATAATCAGAAATGAAACATGTTTAAAAAGTGTATGAAAACAAATACTTACCACAATTTGGCTTTCAGAGGCAGTAGTGATAATTTGTATAAATCACACAATGATAATTTCTTAGATTTGATCAAATTAATTGCAAAATTTGATCCAATTATGAAATAACATTTGAAACATTGCAAAGGAACAATATCATTTTCCTATTTATCTCATAACATTCAAGATGAACTTATTTCCACTTTGGCTAAAAAAAAACAAGAAGCAAAATAATAAAATCAGTGAAGAAAGCTAAATATTTCACAATTTTATTAGATGATACTCTAGATATAAGCCATCAAGAGCAACTATCTGATCTTTTAAAATATATTGATGTAGATAAATATAAAAAACATGCAATTATTCAAGAACTATTTATGTTTTGAAATAGTAAAATATTCTACAAGAAAAGAGCTATTTGCCAAAATATTATCAAGGACAAGAGTATGATATAATGGACCTAACATAAAAAGAACTTGTAAAGGTGTGTAAGCACATATTCTTCAAAAAATTCTAAAGCATATAGTGTTCTATGTGGGAACTACAATTTGAATTTAATTCTTGGAAAGATTTCAAAATCATCTATCCTTGCAATTTCATTTTTTGGAACATTACAAACTTTACACATTTTTAAAGTTCTGTAAAGGGCTGAGATATATTGAAACAGCATGTAAAACATCTCACTCCAAAATCTGTTGAAAACTAGATGGGAATGTCACCTTGAAAGTGTGAAATCTAAGATATCAACTACTTTTGCTTTAAAACAACTTGAAGAACATACCAGTGACATAAAAGTGAAGTCCAAAATTAAATCACTTGAAAATAAGCTTTTATTTCATTTGAATTTTTATAGAATTTAGTAATTTGATACGACTTTCTAAACAAATTAAATATAGTGAGCAAGATATTTCAAAGTTCTAACATGGATATTAGTATTGCAAATTCACATTTGTCTTATTAAGATTTTTTGATGTCTATCAAGAATTGTGATAAATCTTATTTAATTACAGCAAAAAAAAATTGCTATAGAATTGTGTAATCTGAATTTAAAAATTGACAAATTGGATGGAAAACAAAACAATTTTTTTGCGAAGAAACTGATCATCCAATTTCATCTGAAGATTATTTTTGAATACAATGTTTTAATTATAATTAATAATTTAATTACATTATTTATGAAAAGATTTTAAATTTATCATGAACATGAAACTTTATTTGGCTTTTGTATAATTCTGATAATATTCAAAATATGACTGAAAATAACGTTTTTAACTGTAGTAAAGACTTCAACTCTGTCCTTGAAAAATGACTTTGATTAAGTAGATTTATCTAAAAAAAATTAAAATATGTTACCTTCCAAGAATACAATTTTGCAAATTGTGCAATATTTATATAAAATTAATTTATCTGAATTGTATCCAAATTTTATTACTGTTCTCAAAATTATAATAAAAGTACTAATAACTATAGCATCTACAGAAAAATCTTTTTCAAGATTAAAGATAATTAAAAATTATTTAAGATCTAGCATAAGTCAAGAATGATGCTGTTCATTAGCATTTTAGATAGTGAATCAGAATTTGCAAAAAAATTAAAGTACGATGATATTATTAACAAATTTGCAATAAAACATTCAAGAAAGTAAAATATAATTTTATATATTTTGTTTTATTTTTTCAAATATTGATTCAATAAAATTGTACAAATTCTTATTTATAATTTATAATAAGTAACTAATTATATATATCTGCAAATAAGATATATATATATTTTTAATATCTAAGCGGTTTTTTTAATCATATGTAAAAGAGGACTCACATAAAACCATTGCACCAGGTTATGCATTTTCTTGAGCCAGCCCTGAATGACAATTTGACATCTACATAAAAATTTTAAATATTTTTCAAAATTATTCTTTATTTTATATCTACAGCAGACCATCATTAATTTTCCATGACAAAAATTTTCTTCTTAGAGTATTTAAAGGATTGACATTTAACTGATTTTCCCTAAAACTAAATCACATAATTTTTCATACATAACAACAAAAGAATTTTAAAAAACTACATTTGTATATATTTGATGTACTAGAAAAAAAAACTTTGAATATATATAGATACAAACATAAAATAATACTTTTTCTATTTAAAAAAAAATCAATAGTCATTAGTAGCCAATTATAATCAAATATGTCCAATCTAACTCAAGAAGTTGCACAAAACAATCCATGAACACCCATATGTCCCCAACTATTGGTTCTTTAGTCTGTTTACATGACATTTATAATGTTCTTTTTTAATGACTTCTGCATGGTAATTTACAAGCCTTCAATATCTCATCTAATTGCAGCTGTTCACTTTAACTCATTTTCAACATTATCTTCCCAATAAGAAAATCAATGCTGCACTTGTTTAGAGTATCTTTAAGATAATCTTTATAATATAAATGAATTCTTTGTCTTTCTCAAAAACCATACTCAAATCTGCCATAAAATACTTAAAAAGTATATATTTATATTCATCTATTCACATGTAAAAAAATACAATGAAAATTATTGCCTAACAATACTAGATTCATAAGCATCATTTTCTGCAAGCTGAAAAACAATTAGTCTTATGATACTTGACATCATATTTTTATATTGAAATGTGATGATGCATTTTTAAATGATTTTTTTTTCAATATCTTTATATTATATTAGTAGAGAGTTCATACAATAAATTGGGCCAAATAATAGCACTACATTAATTAGCTGTGGTAGGTATATCACTATGATAAAAACCCATAAAATTTTAGCTTTTAAATACAGTAGCATACTGAAATCTGTGCTGCTCTATCCTAAGGTCACTTTTCTATTTAAAATCTATCAAGATACATGAACTGACTCACATTCTCATAATTAAAAACCATCAGGTTAAAAGATGAAGATTTTTCTTCAATCATTTGCATATACAGTTACTTATGGTTTTTTTTAATATTAGTTAGTAAACCAAAATTTTTAGATTGCATTCAAAACACATGGCCAAGAATAGCATAATCATCAACATATTAGAAATTAGAAATAAATAAAAAAAATGCATTAACTTTTAATCAATTTAAATTAAAAACTTATCATCAAACCTATATCACATCTTGATGTTTTTTATAACCTTCATAGTTTCTTACAGTAAAAAAATTGTCAACTTTAGATCTCAAGATCCATAGATTCCAACTCAGCTCTGTCATATCTGGTATTAAACTATTTAATTATTTTTATTTATATTTTTAGACAGCTTCATGAAAATAGAAAACTACTATAAAATGGAAAAGAAAACTGGACCAAATATATATCCTTGCTAAATATCAATTTTTATTTCAAAAAGTCTGATTTTTATCAAAAGTAATAATGTTTTCATTTCATCATTATAAGAATAAACTTAGGTGGTAAAAACTAATTTAATGAAATATTGCCATAATCACTTCAATTAACTAAACCACTCACATGATCAATCAATAACAATAAAATAAAAATCACATTTTTGGCTTATGGTCATGATATCTTTCATGGGAGATGAAAATCATACCTATATTATTTCTTCATTGCCAAAAATCACATTTAATCTCTAGAAACCATTCATTTATAACTGGAAGCAACTTATTCAATGAAATCTTTGAAAGTACTATTTGCTATACAGTGAATAACAAATGATATTCAACAATAATTATATTTTTTCCATTCCCTTTATTTTTTTTACAGTGGAACAATAGAAGCAACTTTAAGATCAGATGGCCCATGTTATGGGACCATATTCCTAAACAATTTCACATTTTAATTAAATTTTCTTAAAAGAATCATTATGTACTGCAATCTTTCAATTTTTAAGCTTTTTTTAAAAACTTATCTGAAACTAGATAACTTTGTCAAAATTTAAATAAATCACATCATTCACGACTGCACAAATGAATAAAGGATTGAAGATATTGAAAACAGGGATTGAGAAACAACATTATTTGTTGATAAGTTCCAAGATGAAGATATACAAATATGTTTCTTATTTAATAGAAGTTATTAACTTAATATATGAAATTAAATAATATAAACTTAACTGGAAAGTTTAAATTTTTTATATTTAAAAATATTTTCAAAAGAAATTAATTTATTCACACTAAATATTACTTGAAGAATAAAATTAACATAAAATAAAAATACAAATCGTTAGAACTTTGACTAATTTATTTTAAATAAATCATTTAATAAAACATTTTAACAAATAAAATTCACAACTCAGGAAGATAGTGAAAAAAAAAATTATATTGTTAAAAATTCCTTTTTATAAATAAATATTTATTTCCTAAATTTTAATTTATATATATAAGGAGGTTTTGTAAGTTAAAATGGAAAAGCTGTGCATATTGGGGGAATATAAGGAGAAAATTTAAAAGATATTAAGAGTTAAAGTTTTAGAATTTTTTTTTTAATGAAAGAATCTTGTAATAACAGTGCCAACCATAATTTGATTTTAGCTAGGGAATATTCATTTTCATGGGTGAGATAACTCCTATACAACCACTCCTTTTTTCTTTTCTATTTATACCAAAGTCTTCCAGTATAGGTTCTTCTCTTAGATGGGTTTCCACTACTATTAATATCTCAAACTTTTCATTTTTAACTGCTTTAATTCCAGCCACTTTTCTGGTCTCCTACCATCTTGGGTATTCAAATATCCAATTTTAAAAATTTCTTCTTCCCTAACTACTCTTTTATAATTTTTTTTTTACTCTTTCTTCGCTATTACATTTGTAAGTAACTTGCTTACCATTAATTTTACGGACACATTCCCTCTCCACCTTTATATTTATATCCAAATTAGCTATCCCTTTGTTTATTTCTTACATCTTGTCCATTCTTCTTCTTTTTGATAATACTGCCATTTAAAACCCTACTCCCTTTATAACTTTCCAGGACTGTAATATTCTTTATAAATCAAACTCCCTAATACTTCACTTCCTTGTTTTGCAATGTGCAATCCATCTTTCCAACATAATCCCTCTTACTAATAAAAAAATCCCACACGTCCACAAACATAACATTTCTCTCGCATAATTTTTTCAATCTCTCATTTATAAAACATGCACTATCTAACACACATCTATTGTCGAACCTTGGTAATAATCCAACTATTTCTACTCTTCCTTTAATCTTACTCAAATTCCTAATCAATTCTATATACTCATCTATTACTCTCTCTGATGGCTCTAACAAATTGTCTCTACCATAACATGCTCATCTCTATTCCCTTGTTTCTTTACCTTATATGCAACATCCCTAATTCTAGCCCCAGGCAAACATATTTTTATATATCTGTTTTTATTTTCCCTTGCAATTACATCTCCATATCTTCTAATTAACGAATCTCCTATCAATACTGTCTCATAGCTTACTTTCCCTATATCTGTAACATTCTCTTTTACCTGGACTTCCTTATCTATTTCTTCCTTATCATTTCTACTCATTAATTATTTAATCTGCTCACACTTGGTCTCTAATGATTTTAATTTTGCTTCTACATTTTTTACCTCTTCCTCTATCATACTTATTCTTTGGCTAACCATATCGATTGCACTACTTATTTTGTCATCCATATCTCTTGTCATTCCATTAAAAACATACTCTTCTATCGTCCTCAACTATAATATTTTACTTCATTACTCATGACTTTTTCTTTAAACTATCTACACTTAGAATCCGTTTTTTCACCTCTTTTATCACATTTACACACCATCTACATAACCATACACCTGTATAGAAGCCTCTTCTTATTTTTGCTGTAATTCATTTTTCATTTCTCGTAATTTTATTATTTGAATTTAGTTCAATCATATTTATATAAGCACAATTGTTAAACCCAAATCTTTATTTAATATATGTTTAATATTATGGTTATATGGATATTTTAATTTTTCTTTTGCTATTGGTGTATTGAATCATTTTATTGCTATCCTTTTCATATAAGTAAACAATTAAATTTTTATCATATATGTCACATCAATCTTGGGTAAACTGAATTTTTTTTTCCATAAACATAATTAATTTTAATATTAATTTACTTTTTGCATTTTATTTTATGCACTCCACTTATACAATTAACTGGCTTTTCACTATATTTTTTTAAATATTTATTATCTAGTATACAATCAATAAAAAATATAACTATATAATAAACTTTAAAATAATACACTAAAAAAGGAAAAAATTAATTGACATACTAGATAATAAATAAAGACTATAATATGAAATTTAAATGCAAAAAAAAAAAAAAAATATTTTGAAAAAAGAAAAAATTTAACTTATCCAAGATCAATAGAACATAAATATGACAAAAAAAAAATCACCTGTTCACTTAATATCAATGGAAACAAGACTTGAATATGAAAAGAATAGCATTAAAATGATTCAATAAACTAATATTAAAAGAGAAAGAAAAATTTTAAAAAGTTGTCTTTTACAAATAATATTAAACCTACAACAAATAAAAATTTGGATTTAAAAGCTGCGCTTATATAAATAAGACTGAGGTAAATTCAATAAGAATTGAAAAATGTTATAAAAAAAAAATAACAAGAGAGAACTAGTATAATATAAACTCAAAATGGCTATGATATGGTTTTGTCAACTAGTATCTGATACTGCTCCTAAGAAAAGTATTATTTTATGATATAATTATGATTTCAAATTACCGATTTTTTTAATTAAAAGCATTATTAAATTAAGTATTATAATGTTTATATTAAAAAAAAATATAATCATAAAATCACGAAGAATGGAGAAAGAAAATTACTTTTGTTTGGAATAGATTCTAACTGGAATCAGTTGACTGCTTTTTTTTTTTTTTTTTTTTAAAAAAAAATAATTTATTTTTACATTTGATTTCTATTATAGTAAACATTATTTACAATAAGTATGATACTATTTGTATAAAAAAATATAATCATAGTTCATAAATAATGGAAATAAAATTGTTTCATTTATATTGCTCTCAAATAGAATAAATCGATTGCTTTCTTCTTTGTTATTATAATAAATTTTCTTTTTTTCATTATAAGCACTACTTACAAAAAATATATTTGTTTTTAAAAAAGTAAAAAAATAATAACTATAGATTGCAAAATAACAGAGAAATAAACTTATGTTTAGGCTATAACAGGTATGAGATGTCACTAAACCCCCAAAAAGTAGCATAAAACTTGTGAGCAAAATTGAAGCTAATGTGATTTTTCCAAAATATATGTACCTAAGAAAGTACTGAGACAGACATATATTCAAATTTAAAAATTCTATAAAATTAAGGCACATAAAAATTTCTTGTGATATCATATATCAATTGTAGCCATTAAAGGTAAAGAAAGAGTGTTTAGATTCTAAAATTTAACAGATATTAAAGTGAAAAGATAGAAGGTAAATTTTATAAGATCAGTAATTTAGTGCAGCATAAATCTGTAATCACATTGAAGGAAAATAACCTTCCAAACATGTGCTGCTTGTATTTAAAGTTTTAAATCTACACACACTCACCCACCAGTAAGAGTTTAATAACAATTCAAAAATAAATTTTTTTATAAAAAAACATATAATAATAATAATATACAAGATTAGTTTATAAAAAGTTTAAAATTGATAAAATATTAAATTAAAATTTAAAAGATATAGATTTATATTTTATAAATTAATATATAAATTGTAATAAAAATTTAAAAAGTAAAAATATAATAAACAATAATAAATATTAATAGATTATTAAAGATTAAAAGTTTATTTAATATGAGAAAATATAAAAAATAAATTATATAAATTAATGGACTTACTATTTTTAACATGATTATGATACAAACACAATATAGATGAACAGGTATTTACATGTATAATTATTATTATACATGTATTGATTATATTGCTTACATAATCTGTATATATTCATGTATACTTACATATATTTTAGCTCAAAAACTGTTGGCTAATCGAAGCTGTAAGATTGATCAAGTAAAAATAAAATATAACATTGTTAAAGTGATAAAAGAAGGGTTTATTTCTTCCTTTTAAAACTTATTTAATGTTTATTTATAATGTTCTGTTTCTTCATATATTAATAATCTGTAATATTAAAAATAAAAAACTTTTTTTAAGAATTTGATAAGTTATGTGTTTTTAAAATATAATAGTAAATTCACATTTAAATGATTTATGAATATTAAATTAAACCTGCATATAATATAATTGTAAAATGAATTTTAAATTTTTTTCATAAAATTTGTTAAAATTGAAATTAGAAACATTCCACAGCAAATGGAATCTTTGAATTATATTTTACAATAAAATAAAATGGAATAATAATAAAAAAAATTAATGCACTTATTAAAAAAATTGACAAAATAAAACTTGGCATCTTAATGATGTAAAAGATTCTTAAATGGTCTGGTCATGATGTAGTTCTAATATTGTGAAACTAAAATAAAGAGATGACAAAAATTGAACTCTCTACGATGATGATCAATTATTATCACTTAGTAATAGAATCCTAATTATCTTTTATTTGTTTGAGTGTAAAACTTATCATATATAAACTACAAGAAGAATAGATATAAAAATCTATATAATATATACAAAATTTACAACTTACAAGATTTAATTTAAGATATACTTATAATTAAAGGTATCATTATTATTTATAGTAGAATTTCAATTACACTTCTACAATAATTAATAATAAATGTTTTATATTTTTAAAAAAAAACTGATGGAAAAAAAAAATTCATTTAAAAATACAATTATGTCTGATATAATAAAATCATATAAAATAAGTAATTAATAAAAGAAATATATTTTTACACTAAAATAAAATGTATACAACAAATGCAAAAACATAATAAAATGGCATACTCTTTACCAAGTGAAAGTTATTAATTTAGTTTGTTCGTTTCTAATTCTTGTGGTAAAAAAATATTTATACTTTTGTTTAAAGTATTTTCCTAAGTGAATATATTTAAATAATTTTAACTAGAAGATATAAATGCAGAATTTAAAAACTGATTGACTTTTTTTTTTTTTTCAAAACAAAAGTATAATGAAACCTCTAAGTGCTAAAACATAGTCATCAATTTAGTTTACCTTTTTTATTTCAATGATAAAAATGTACAAATTTTTATTTAAAAGTATTCTCCTACATCCATATATTATAATAAATTTATAGAGGCCATGAAACTGATTTGAAATCAGAAATAAAATTAAAAACATTTCAAAATGAAAGTACAATAAAAATAGGAGAGATCTAAGTATCAAATGTGGAATCCATAAATCAATAAAAACTTTGGCAGAGATAAGAAAAATGTTACAATAAGCAGTACTAATTAATATAACAACATGTACATAAAAATTTTCAGAGTATTACAGTTTTGAATAAAACATCTGACATCTTCACCATGTTTTTTGAGCTTATTCATCTTTAGTTTTTCTTCTGCAATTTGTTCAACTTTTTCAGTTTTTTTTATACATGTACAAATATTTATTTTAATCATGAACCATAAAAAGTACCAAAAACTTAAAAAAAAAAATCAATTCTAATGAGAAGGCAGTAAAGTGTTTGCTCATTTAAATTCTGAACATAATATGATATAATCTAAAATACACAAGTAGCCAAAAAAATTTCCAGTTTGAGCAGTTTATATTGTTGTAACATCATGAAACTAATGGAAACTCTTTTGCTAATGTGAATTATTCAAAAGCAAAAGGCAGTAACATTATGGAACTAACAAAAACTTTTGCTAATGTAGATTAATCAAATGCCAATGGCAGATGATAATGTTAATCGGATAACTATTTGTGAAAAGTTCAAGAAAATGTTTGAAGAATTTTTTGCTAGGACTCCTCATACAAGAGCTGTTCCTGCAGAGAAGTTTAATGTCAGCGAAATATGGCTCACTGAATTCAGGAAATAATTATATTTCAAAGCATTATAAGACATGGTGAAACTATTAGCATAGATAGGATTATTGCTTAATATCTTGCAAGAAAACAAAAATTCTGAAATGAACAATTTGTGAATTTTTGTTAGGATATGAAAGTATATATTAAAATTTTATTCGTTTCTTTAGCCACAATTAACTTTAAATAAAAGCATGAAGGTTCAGAAATTAAGTCAATTCCTTGTTATGAAAAGTAGGGATTGACTTAATTAATTTCTGATCTTCCCATGCTTTTATTTCAAGTTAAATCTAAAAACCCCAATTGTGGTTGAGGAAACCATTTTTTTTATTGCTTTTTAGTGCATGGTAAATGAAAGCATTTAGTATACAAAAAAAATTGTCTATTTATTTTTAACCTTTTAATATTGGAAATAATAAATAAAAATAGAATGATATCGTACTTTAAATTGATACAACATTTATAGTTTATATATATCACTAAATATTTCTACTTCAAGTTAATATGTATAAACTTTATGTATATATCATATTTTTTTCCCAGTTGAGGGTTTGTGTGATCAAATCAAAACATTGGAATATTTAATTAAAATCTTACACAGATGAACCTACAAAATATGACTTTTATATCTGTAATCCATGAAAACATTTGTATGATTATACATAGTTGTGTACATAATTACATATGATGAAGACATTCTTTCTGTTGAAAAGTATTTGATTTTTTTTTTTATTTAAAAAAGTTTAGCAAAACTATATTGTAAATGAATTTAATTTTAGCCTAACTTAAATCAAGTTTTCAATTGAAAAAAAAAAAAGTGTATGCATTAATTTAAAACATATTGAAGTTTTAAGAACAACTTTTAAATTTGATATCAAAATTTTCCTGCTCAATGTTCCATATCTAAAAACTAAGTCATCTACCTAAAATATTATAGTGCCCTGTCACTTTGGTAATGATTTTTAAAAAATGTACCAAATTTCAACAAATTATACTGAATTTAAACCTATTAAACCTCGATTTTGAAATATTATAACTTTACTCAAGCTTTGAACTAAAACCAAAAAAATCTTTATATCATTCTTTCACAGCCTTACTTAAAACACATTGAAATTCTAAAATCAAATTTTAAATTTGATAAATTATTCAAAGATTTTCCTGCCATGATCCAGATCTAAGAAACTAGGTCACCTACCTAAAATATTATTATTACATAGGTAGTGATTTAGAAGAAATGTACTGAATTTAAATAAATTATATTGAATTTAAATCTATTAAATCTCAATTTTAAAATTTTTGTTCCAACTTAAATAATAAAAGTGAATATAAGAGTTTACAAACAGACATAAACAGAGAATGTAAGTTAAATAAAAGCATTTAAAAAAAATAAAAGTTTAAATTTCATAAAAATTATGTAATATGAACAACAATCAATTTTATATATTTTTTTGTTCATTTACATTTTTGATTTTTCCTGCTTAAATGGTTGTTTTGGAAGTTACCATGTGGCTTGAAATGGATTATCTATAAATACATGTATTTCAAAAAATACTCAATGAAGCATGATATAGTAGATGGCAGTCAGGAACCAATTCTGTTTCAATATTATTTATTTAATGTTAATTATAATTTACAACTATCTTTTTATCAATTGACTTTTTAATATATACATGAAGTAGGTTTCTTCATAAAACTATGCACTCAATGTGATTTTATATTCTATAATTGAAAAATTGAAAAATATATTGATAAGAATCTACAGAATACTGAATGCTTAAATCATTCTACTTAAAAAAAAATACTGAAAATAACCGAGTGTGAATGGAGAGAAGACGAGTGAAGAAAATGCATTTGAAACCAAGCGAGTGCAGTTGAGAAATTGCACCTCCACACATAAAAGATAAAAAAGGACTAGCAAGAATTATTTGTTCTATTTATGTTACTACTAATAATAAACATACCATAATTATTTGCAAAGATGTGTTATTCTAATTACATTAATGTCAGTAAATATATGAATTTTTTCTACAGTACAGGTTTTTCATACCTGCACTCCAATATGTAATATATAGGGGGTTTGAACTCACTTTCACACGATCCTCAACTATCCACACTATCTCATACTGCTGATACATTTAATCACACACGTCAAAAGATAAACAATCACCAATATACATATTTTGTACTAAACCAGCACTCATCAGTTGGTCCAGATTATCATCTCCACACATATATACAATCAATGCTCTCTTAAAACTTTAATAATATGCATAACTGTGTATATAATGGATGAATAACTCTTCTAATAAAACTTCATCTGTTTTATATTTAATAAGACTAGCAAGTTATTTCTCACTCTCAAGTTACATTTGCTTGGATCACAATTATCTCAGGGTTCTTAATAAAATATAATAATTATTATTCTAAAAAATTATTAATCTCAACAATTTTAAATGATCTATTCTTGATATGAATAAGATTGCAGAGGAATTTTATTGTATCCATTCATATGAGCAAATTCAATATTAAAATGGAAATGGTGCAAGTAAACTAAATAAATATTTTTAAAAAATTACTTCTTAAATAAAGAATAATTGTAACTGTTTATTTATAAGATGTGTAGATGATGAGAATGATGATTTTCAATTAGTGATAAAAAGCCATATAATAATAATAATAAAAAAATTATAACAATTACATTAATTACAAATCTATTAGAAAAAAATTAAAGAAACATAATCATGCTAATATTAATAATAATCACAATAACAACAATGTCATCCTCTCAAGAATGATCAAGTATTTACCCAATTCATATTATTCTTAAAATATATAACTTTAATGAGGCTTAGCCCTCACAGGTACTTATGGCATGACATAATATAGTTTTAAGCTTATATTAGAGATAAAACTTTAATAACATATTGGTAGGAGTCAAACTCAACAATAATATTTGTAATTAGCAATGTCATAAAGATAATTCAATGTACCACCAGTAACTCATATGAGTACCTGACCTCTTGGGCAAAAGAATAAGGGTAATCTTATAACTATTTAAATGTTTACTCTATATATCTTTTATTATAGAAAAACCTAGGTTTAATTTAAGGGATCAATAAAACATATGAGAGATTAACCATTATGAGGCTGTAATATATTTTATATTAGCTTAAAGTTTAATACAACTGATCTCCAATGCATAATAGAATTATAGAGACACACATTTATCTGATTTCCCTAATAAATATAATGTATTACTTGGGTCTTCCTTATATTTTCTTTCTGGCAAACATTTATTAAACAATAACAACTACAGCAGCAGCAGCAGTAACAACAAGACTACCAATAATAATTATTATTATTTTAAAATATCATTAAACAAATTGACTAATTATAGATGTATAAAATTTATAATCTAAAGTCATTAAACAAAAGTCCAAAAAAATTTATCCAGGTGCACTTTTAATTACTCCAATCATATCAAAATATTATTTGGCATTTGTCTAAAGTGATAAATTCCAGAAAGATACAATCAATACACTTAATTCAAATAAGGGTATAATTAATTGTGGAGGCTGAAATTTTATTGCAAATATTCATTAATATTGAGACTCCAAAGCATTTAACAGATCAACAATTATTTATTTGTATGCCTGCATGTATTGACATAGCAATTAATCCATTTAAAGAAGTAGCTCTCATAAATTATAATGTCTCTAGGTGTATCTATGAAGGTATAATACCAATGAATATAAATCCTTATTTTTTGGATTCCTATGATTATTGTAGTATCATACAAATATCAATCCATTAGTTAAATTAATTTCAAAAATATCCAAGGTTTTAAGTGGCTTTCCACCAATATAATAAGCAGCAATTTATTGATCCATCACTTCAAAAGTCAATTGTATAATGTTCAGCTAGAGTCCAGGTCATTTTCACAAAACACCAAGAGATTCATTAATCCATTGGCTCCAAAATCGTTTTTATGTGCATGTTTATTTTTTCTTAAATATCAACTGTACTTTAAAAATCAAGACGCATGTTTTTGGGATGTTGTAACTGATAAAATCCGTACAGAAGACATCTTAGATAATTTTAATAATTTACACTAATAAGTAGTAGTATGTGAGAAAATATGAATATCACTTTCAGTCTTATTATTCACCACAATAATAAACATCAATATTTGCTTTACTTGATAAGCCAATAACATTTTTTAGAGTTTATAGTTGATTATTAATTTAGACATTAAAATATAATGTTACAATATATATATATGTAGAGTAATTAGCAATAATAAAAAAAACTATACTATATAAATAAATGCCTCTTTAATATCATGATAACAAATTTATAAAAGAAAAATATATTAATTTTATTTCTATTCATTAAAAAACAAGGTTTTTTTTTTATATGTATAATTTTTCTAATGAATCTGTGCTGTTTGTTCATTACTTTAGTCTTTTTCAACATTTATATTCAATAGCTTTAGTAACATTTATTGAAAATCTAAAGCATTGTTTGCAAAAATAATAATTATCTGCAAAAATCTAGATGATTCAAATAATCTCCATTTATTATTATTTTTTTAATTTCCAATTTTAATTCATAAAATATGTCTCTTAAAACAGCTGAAAAATATTTTGAAGAAATAGAATCATCCCATCTTATACACTTATCAATGTTAATTTGCTCAGTATCACTATGTAATCTAATTATTACTGTTACATTACAATATTATCCACAATTTGACCGTATTCTATATTTCTATCTTGATGTTTCAACATTTAATCATTTTCAAAATATTATCACCATCATTATCAACCATTATCAATCCACTGTAGGATAAAGATCTCTCCAAGTTCAATCCATCTTCTCCGATCTTGAGCTTCTCTTCTCCACATCACCCCTGCACACATTCTTATTTCATTCACCCATCTCACATGTGGTCTCTTTCTGGATCTATTACAATCTCTTGGAATCCAGTTTAAGATTTCAATTGTCCATCTATTATCATCTCTTCAGCAGCCCAACTCCACTTCAGTCTTTTTTTTCAATGAGGTCAGTAACACCTGTTTGTTCTCTTACCCATATATTATGTTTACAATCTCTTCTCATTACTCCCAACATGCACCTCTCTATACTTCTTTGAGTGGTCTGAAGTTTCTGTATTGCTCTTCTATTAAGTGTCCAAATCTCAGATCCATAAGTAAGAACTGGTAAAACTCATTTATTAAAAACCTTCCTTTTCAAATACATAATCATATTTCCTTTTAGTATCAAGTTATTTCTACCAAAAGCACTCCAACCAAGTTTAATTCTATGATTAATTTCATCTATTATGTTTCCATCTGTATTAATAATCTGACTAAGGTATTTGTAACTGTTAACTTCTTCTAACTCATTATAATCAATCTTTATTTTCATATTTTAAGAAAATCCATTAAACATTATTAGACTTTTTAACATTTATCTTTAGTCCTATTTTCATCTGATAAATCTTGCAACACTTCCTGACGCTCTAAAGCATTATTTGCAAAAACTACATCATCTGCAAAATCTAAATGACTTAAATAATCTCCATTTACTTTCATTCCTTTAGCTTCCCATTTTAATCCACAAAATACTTCTTGCAGCACTACTGTAATAAGTTTTGCAGATATGGTTCACCCTGTCTTATACCCGTCTCAACGTTGACTTTTCTAGTATCATTATGTAATCTAATTGTTGCTGTTGCATTTTTATAAAGATTCTTTAAAATATGACAATATTCTGGATCTATACCTTCATGATCCAATGCTTTAATCACTGAAGAAATGTTTATAGAATCAAATGCCTTTTCATAATCTACAAATCCAAAGCATAATGGCAACTCATATTCATTTGTCCTTTCTATAACTTCTCTCAATACCCGGATATGATCTACTGTATTAAAACCACTTTTAAATCCAGTTTGTTCTTTTGGTTGGTGGAAATCCAATGTTCTCTGTAGAAGAGTTGTAATTATTTTGGTAAAAACTTTGTATAAAACTGATAAAAGGCTGATAGGTCTGTAATTTCTAATATCTTCTTTATCACTTTTTTAAAATATTAATACATAGAATAAAAAATATTATACACAGAATAAAATGCTTTTTCATAATCTGAATACCCATTAGATCTTTTGATAAATTTTTTTAATACTAGAATTTTTGATCTATTGTACTATAATTACTTTAAAATCTACTTTCTATTTAATTGTACAGATGAATTGTAACAATCTTAGTGAAGATTTTGCAAGAAAACAATAAAAGACTAATATAACTATATTTTTAAATATTTTCCATTTCAATCCCCTTAAATATCAATAACAATATTAATTTTTTCCAATTATCTGGTATATCTTAATTTTTTTAATGTTTGATATCCATCTTTGCCAACAATTTCATTATTTCTTTACTTTTTTAAAAAATATTTATAACAATGTTATCATTTCTTAGAACTTTTCTATTCTTTATAAATTTATTTACAATGTCATTTTTTCATTTAAAATAACATAAGGTGCTTATCAAAACATTTAAAAAAATATTTTTAATCAAGGCAAACACTATTTTAAAATTATCATGGAAAATTTTAATGTTAGAATTGGAAAAAGATGTAAATACTTGGAATAAATTTAATGTGGAGATAGAGAGATTCATACTTGTGGACTTCACATAAAAAAACAAAACTAAATATATATTTTTATTTTTTGAGGGGAAAAAACTATGAAGAAATAGATATAAATGTATCCAAAAGGAAGTGGACTTCACATAAAAAACAAAACTAAATATATATTTTTATTTTTTGAGGGAAAAAAACTAAGAAGAAATAGATATAAATGTATCCAAAAGGAAGTTAAGCAGAATCAGATATTTTGACTAATAAAAATAAACACTTAACACCATAATAAGCTGAACAAATTTAATGCAAGAAATGAAATCATAAGAACTATTTTGTTCTGTTTTTTCTTACCATATATTTTTTTATAAAATTCTTTCACATGTTTCCTATGATTTTATTTCCAGTGTTAAATCTAGTAAGTACATTACATGCTGAAATATATATATATATTATTCAAAGTATGATTCAATTCCTTATTGAATACTTCCTTCTTTTTATTACTAGTGCTATATTTTATTCAAATTGCTAAAACAATTTGTCTTTCAATTCCAAGATGTTATTTTATACTTTTAATGATGATTCCAACATAATTGAAATTAAACAACTATATATTTGAAAACAACATTATGGACAAATTTATTTATTAATGTTTGACTATTGTTAAGGTTTATACTTTTAAGACTTCTGTTTTTTTCTAGTTATCTGTTGGCACTTCAGTTAGATTTCTTTGTGTTGCCAATACATCTTTTCCATCCATATTACAAAATTTCAGACATTCAAATTCTTTTAAATGGTCATTTTTAAATATTTTGATATATTTCTTCTTTTTTTTTCAAACATTATCTTGTCTCATCTATATATTTATTGTTGAATTGCTGCTTTTCTTGTATCAGCTGTATGTGCAGCAAATTTCTTTTTTTTTTCAAACATTATCTTGTCTCATCTATATATTTATTGTTGAATTGCTGCTTTTCTTGTATCAGCTGTATGTGCAGCAAATTTCTTTTTAGAATAAGTTTTCTTCTTATAGAATTCATCCAAATCTGAGGCATTTCTAAAATCTTTTAATATTTTACAATTTGTAAGTTCTAGTTTAAATTCAATAGAGTGCGTCATCTCTCCAACTCTACACTAACATACATCCAATTAAGCAAAGATAACTTCTTGTGTCAAATTGATTAAGTACATAATAGTGATGAAATGCATATTTTCTACTAATAAAATATGATCCAATTCTCCTAAGCCTCTAATTTAGACATTTAAAAGACAGATTTTCCCTTAGCATTTTTTTTTTTTGAAAAAAAAAAAAAAAAAAGAATTCAATGCATGATTTCAGTGATATATTAGTTTATAATATTTCTGGTACTTATAACCTAATCGGGCTTGATCACTTGACGGTGTTCTGGCTCGCCAAAACACCTAACAAATGCCATTTACAAGGCCTGACTTACGGCTATAGAAAACATCTAATGTTTGTCTTAGCCATTAGAAGGCCGTTGATGATGACGTAACACAGAAATAATACGGCCTATTTCTGCTTCGCGACAGTTACTGTGAATCCACACACTTATCTTTCGTGTACAGTTCGATATATATGTGTGTGTAGTTTGATTAGTCAAATTTTTACAATATACGTTACACAATCTTTGTATTTGTAATGAATTTAAGAAACCTGACTTTATAGTAATTTTCCAAATGGCGACACCCTTATTTAGAGAAGGTGTAGAGTATTTCTGCTGTCCAATAAAAATATACACGATTTTTTGTAAATTTCATAGAAAGCACATATTATAAACATGTTTAATAAGTAAAGAAGACATTTATATGTGTTTGTTGTTGTTTAAAAAAGTTTGAGTTTCTTTCTTTTGTCCGACTATGGTTATGATTTTGATATTTTTTATTTTAGCATTACAAACAACAGAACACTAACCCTAAAACAAACCCTAAACCTAACCCTAAAACTAACCCTAAACTAACTCTAAAACTAACCCTAAAACTAACCCTAACCCTACACAGTTGTTTTGTTATGTAGAAAGCAATAATTAAGCGAAAGACATCGCAAAAAAAAGTTCTAGCAATCAATCAATTAATAACTAAAAAGGAGGAATGATGATAATTTGTCCAAAAACAGCGATTTAAAAATAAAAAAAAAGGTTGTCATGTACTAAATACAAAATTAAAAAGGCATGAAAAAAAAAAGTTATAGCAATCAATAAATTAAAAACAAAAAAAAACAAAAACAGAGATTTAAAAATCACATGACCCCGTAAACTGTACATTGTATTGTTTTTGACTGCCAACAACGCCATCAAGTGGCCATGACGATTACGTTATAATTACCATATTTCTTTATTGTTTTGCAATGACATTTTCATTTATAGCTTGGTGTATTTTTCACAGTTGCAGATATTACCAAGCTATATAATGAAAGGTTAACAAAATCGTTACTTGTCTAATAATTCTTCATATAAATTTGTTTCAGTTTCTAGTTTAATTTGGAGATGAATAATTCAATTAGTAATCTAGCAATATGAATATAGCAGTCTTTTGCAAACAGATTAAAAGATTTTTTTTGTCAAATAACATACCAGCATTATTTTAGCATGAGTAATTATTAATAGCTATCATCATTGAACTATTTATGCACATAGATCTGATTCGTATTGCATATATAAATCTATAAAAAAGGTCGCATGGTACCTCTCTATTCCAAAGATTAAATTAGCACACGTGTACATAACTATTGGCCTTTTAATGTGTAATTAATTTATACAAATCTGCTTTGATTAAGTATACATATATAATAAATATAATTTGACAAATTTATTTACAAATGAGTTCCGCCTTACATAGCAGGGTGAGAGTAAAAGTTGAAGAAAAAATTGTTTTGAACTTATTTTAATTTCTATCATCCATCTTCTCATTTATATGCCTATATTCTACAATCATCAACTAAATAACAAATAAACTTGTTGATTTTGTAGAAATGCTAACATACATAATATAATTTTCTTCTTCCTTTTCCTATGTATTGATTTCTACTTTAACATATCATACCATTTACACCTTTCTTAAACACTTTATCAATACTCTTTATTTATATCAAACTGTTAGTTTGATATAAATAAAGAGTATTGATAAAGTGTTTAAGAAAGGTGTAAATGGTATGATTCATTAATATATAAAGTAACGTCATATTTTTGTGTTTTTGCATAGCATCAACACCATCAAGCAGCTGGCGTGAGCTAATAGAACAAGTATCGATTAAATTGTCATTTTCCCTTTTCTTCTAATTTCACAAAGTATCACAATATCCCATTAAATAGTAAACAGTTCTCTCAATTCATGCAGTCTGTTCACATCATGAGCAATATTTACAGCTAACTTTACATCAATGTCAGCACAAAACAAAACAAAAAAATATATAAATTGATATATTACTAAAGTCAAATCTCAAAGTCTGGATTGACAATAAATACTAGAAATAATATTACATTATTTCCTGTATATTATTATAGCTTCACATTCAAGCGTGACATACGCTTAATTGGTTTATAAATTATTTCTTTTAGAAATAATTTCTGTTTGCATATTTAATAATTTATCTTTATTAAAAATCTAGCTAATAGTTGTAAATTTTCTTTTCTGTTGTTTAATATCCAATATATTTATATTTCTTCAGGGATTCAATCATATATATAAATTAGCTATTTGCTTTTAATTTAAACTTTATATAAAAACTATATAGTAAAATGTTGATCAATTCAACAGTTATATATCATGTCAACAATTTCATTACCCCAAATATTATATAAGAGATTCAAATTCAGACTTTCACATGACCCTCAATTCTCCATGTTATCTCATATTGCTGACCCACTGATCACACACATGTTGAAAAGACAAATAATCACCAATATATGTATTTCGTGCTAAACCAGCACTCATCAGTTGGTCCAGATTACCATCTTCACACATATATACAATCAGTGCTCGGCTTTATACTAAGATAGCCAATTCATACTTTAATGAACAGGCTTCCAACTCTTCAGCCATCCATTTCATTGAAAATCTGATGATGAAACATTCAAAGACCATATTAGTGCCAAGGTTGTCATCCTACCCATGTTGACATTAGTCATTCTGACCCCTCATATACAGGAGAATAATCCATTTATACATACATATATACATAGATGCAGGTGTGTGTATGCCTGTACAGTGTATTAAGTTACATATTGAAACATAGTGCGTTAAAGGTCCGTCCATCCCTCGCATATGTATGTATAAATGGATTATTCTCCTGTAAATGAGGGGTCAGAATGACTAACGTCAACATGGGTAGGTTGACAACCTTGGCACTAACGTGGGTTTTGAATGTTCCATCATCAGATTTTCAATGAAATGGACGGCTGAAGAGTTGTGAGTTGGAGTAGTTTGAAGCCTGTCCATTAAAGTATGAAGATTGGCTATCTTAATATAAAGCTAAGCACTGATTGTATATATGTGTGATGGTAATCTGGACCAACTGATGAGTGCTGGTTTAGCATGAAATACGTATATTGATGATTATTTATCTTTTCAACATGTGTGTGATCAGGTGGGTCAGCAATATGAGATGATGTGGAGAGTTGAGGGTTGTATAAAAGCCTGAGTTCGAATTCCTTATATATTACATTATATGTGCAGGTGTGTGCATGCCTGTCCAGTGTATTAAGTTACCCCAACTATTGTAAATCTTATCAAAATCATTTCCTTTTATTAATTTAAATAAATTAGCATTGTACTCCATTCATACTTAAAAAAGATCACAATATTGTTCATTTCCAATTTTGTGAAAGGGTTCTTCCATTTTTGAGTCAATTAATTTATTTTCTTGGGATATACTAATAAAAATACTATTGCTTAATAACACTCTATTTTTATGAAGTTATCTATAAGAGGAATATTTTTGTGTTGCTTTCTGTATTTATTTTGGTCTCGAATGCATTCCATAATAATAATAACTTTTAACTTGACATTTTCTTTTAGATTTCAGTTTTTTCCATCTACTTCTTATTCTTCAATCTCCATTTTTTTAATTCAAATTTCTTAACTTTTCTTAGCTCTTTCTTTCTTTTCTTAGACTTTTTACTATTCTTCTATACTTTTCTACCTTCTTCCTGGTACTTCTCGTTTTCTTTTTCCATCTACACAGTATTTCTTTTCTTTTTTTTCACTTATTTCATCATTTTCCTGAATATTTCTTAATTTTCTTCAAATGTTTCCATTAATATAAAGAAGTGCTTATTCCACTTAGATCAATCTTCACTTTATTATAATAACTTCTATAATTTCTCTTTACACTTAAAACAATATATATTAGAACTATATTCTGGATTAATCACTAGCACTAGCTTGAAATGCTCATTAAAATTATCCTTTCAATCTGTATCTTATTTGGATTATTTGAATTCTTTTGAAATGGACTAAATATTATATTCTAAATTATATTAATCATTATCGCTGGACCAATAACTTTATACAATATTTCTGGATTATTATTAGATCAATTTCTTACTATTTTCTGTGATTCCTATCAACACCTTCATAACATTAACTATTTTGCTTAATATTAATTACAATTATTAAATAGGTTTTAATATTCCCTTTTCAATACAGATCTATTTATTTTGTCTTCTTTTGTTCCATTCTAGATATGATGATGAACTATAATTATTTATGACTTGTGATATGTTTAATTATGTTCTTGATTCACATGTTGACCATCAGTTTATATAATGGAAATAACTGTGTGCGAATCTAAGAGACCGCATGATGAAAACAAATCTATGTAATGTAAATAATGTGGTAAATCAAGCCATGGTACAATCATTAAGTCTATATCCTGGAAAATCAATTTATATAATGGAAAATAAATGTGACTGGCTACTTTTTTATAATTATGATCAAAGGCTTTATTTTTATTTTATAGAATCAACATAATTGTTTTAATGGGTTCCCATAATAAATTATGCACACAAATAAATGGGGTATTATCGGACTTTGTGAAGTTAGAAGAAAAGATGAAGAGACAATTGATTTAAAAAATAGACATGTACTCTACTATAAAGGCACAAATATTGGAATTACAAGTGGAGTAGGATTCATTATAAATAAAAAGTGGAAGAAGAACATTGTGGAGATTGATGGTGCATCGGACAGTGGCAAGATTAGTTATACAACTTAATAGCAGATACCAAAGCCAGATAATTCAGGTTTATGCCCTAACAAATTCTCATAGTAATGAAGTAGTAGAAGATTTTTAAATGGCTTTTGATCAGAGTAAACAACATTTTAAACTTGTTATGGGAGACATTAATGCTAGAATTGGTAAAGAAATGAAAGATGGAAGTGCTATAGGTAATTTTGGTTACGGTAATAGAAATGAGAGAGGATATATGACTTTTGGAGTTTGCAGAAAACGTTATATTATGAATTCCTGTTTTGAAAAAAATGTTAAAAGAAAATGGACATGGAAACATCCAAATGAAGGTACAGCAGAATTGGATTATATTTTGATTAATAGAAAATACATATTTCAAGATTATAATGATCTTAATAAATTTTAACACAGAAAGTGATCACCGATTAACAAAATGTAAGATACATGTTAATACAAAACTAGAGACACAAAAGTTATTAAGAAAAACAATATTTACAGTTGATATTCCCAATCTTCAGAAACTTTCTAATGAATTCAAATTAGAACTTACAATTCGGTTTCAAGTATTAGTAGATTTTGAACATGATTCAGATTTGAATGAAATTAATAAGAAAATAACTGATATACTTTTAAAAACTGCAACAAAGATAGCTGGTAGAAAAAGCAGCAAAATTTCTACTGAGACTAGAGACTTTATGAAGAAAAAAAGGAATATGAAGATATACAAAAAATGATGCATTAAAAAGGATTGAATACCTCGAATTTTGTAAAATGGTGCAGAAAAGAGTGGAAAAGAAAGTATAAACATCACATGATCATCATTTCTTATTGAAGCAATGGATCTGAAGTCTGATCCATGCTTCACAGCCTTCTATAAACTTGGTTAGTATTATAGACCTGAATTAAGTTTATAGTCCAATATCAGCAGGGTTTTGCATTAAAGCTAAAATTAATTACGTTTATATAATTTGTATTTGCATTTAACTATTTCATTTTAAATAAATTCCATTTCAAGATTAAATCTTTGTTAATAAAAATTACTTGTCAAACCTATTAGTCAAACATATATATACGTCAAGCGTATATATATGAGTTAATGCAAAATTCTGCTGAAATAAATTGCTTATATTATTAAAAAATATATATATATTTTGTTAAAATTTTGTTAAAATATGGCGTATGATTTCATTTTGGGATAAGCCCACCAACATTTTCTAAAGGAATGTATGTTTTAATTAGTGAGCCCATTCAAGTCAAATTAAAGATGGCTTTCTCTTTCTTTTTTAATTAATAAAATTCAAACTTTAAAGAAAGAAATTTAGAATAAAAAAGTAAAAGTTATTTTTAGAAAATGTTACCTTGAAACAAAGAAGCATGTGGGTGGGCTTATCAAGATCTAAGATCATACAAACAATAGAAGGTAGCTGACAAAGAGGGTATAAATAAAAGTGAAAACAAAAGACTTGGTGTGATTCAGAGTTTTTTTGCTGGCATTCAGATTTCTCTTTGGAGAACTCTTTCAGATTTTGCTTGTGGAGATTTTATTCCAAAAAGTTAGACAACTGTCGTCTTCAAAATTATGGAGAAGTTTGAACATGCTCGAGCTAAAAGTCATATGAATTTGATGGATTCTACTATGCTTGGCTAGGCAAATAAATAGCTTTGCCTATCGCCGAGGTTCCTAAATACCATCAAAATGCCTTAATATCCATTCAATAGTCATCTGAACTCTGTGCCGTGTCTGTAGGACTTTTCATAAAAGCACGCTACTTATTCCCACTTTCCTTGTCCGGGCAAATACCTATCGATGGTCGGATCAAGCCATGAGTGCCGTAGGAAACATGACCAAGGAACCAGGATGGTAATCATATCTCTCCTCCATTGAACTATTTACTTTCTACCCTTTTGTTCATACCTTTCTTAATTGAATTATATTATGAATTGTTTTATTTAATGATATTTGTAATGTAACCATTTTTATTAGACTAGTCTTAAATATATATATGTGTGATCATCCATCTATATTTAACCTTTTTTCCTTCGCTATTCTTCATTACTAACATGTGTAAATATTTTGTATTCCATTGCGGTTAAGTTTAAAAGTTAATTTTTTTCATTTAAAATCTCTTTCCAATTTTATTTATGTTTCTAAATTCCATACGAGTAAGTTTCCTTTGTTTGCCAACTTGATCTCCTCGATAACACCTCTTTTGTTCGCCAGTAGCTTATTACATATATCTGATTTAGCGATATACGTTTTAAATCATTTTTAAACTGTCTGTTTTTAGCGCAAAGCAATTAGAAAATGTTTTGCGAAAGATTTTTACTATTGTACTTTATCGAGGAGATTCGAGTTGACAATTTTATTAAAATTGGGAAGACTTAGACCGCAAAAATATTAGTAATCTGTTTTCATTGTCTAATTAGTTTTCATGAATTTAGGGGAATAGCGGAGGCCATTAAGTCATTATTAATATTTTAAAGTCATTAATTAAACATATTATTTAATTATAAAAATCTTGAGTTTCCTAATTTTATTATAATGCTTTATTTTACTTTTCCAATGATCCAGGCATGCAAAACACATTTTTCATAGTACTTTTATGCACATTTAACTATTTAGCTCCGTAGGTGTTCGCGTCCATGTCTTTACCGTTGACGCTAAACTAGGCCGGTTGAAAAATAATTTATGTATGGCTCAGATAATGTTGTTGGTTCGTGATTAGCCTCGAGAATAGGCGAATAGGGCAGAGGTCATAGCATTCTTGATTTAATATCTCGCGTATGGGTGGCCTCGAGGTACTTTTGCTTAGTATTCGAACTGGGTTAAACCAACATACACCATCTGACTGTCACATTATGCTTGCTTATAACTGTTATTAAAACAGGTAAAACTGACTATATCTATTGCCACACACAGCAAGCTAGAGTAATCAATGGATGCCAGAAGGTTCGTGCATAAAATCCCCATCTAGGGCCTATGCATCCAATATCCCCAGGCTAAGCTAATGAGCTTAGATTAAAAATATTAAGGTGTTTTCAGTTTAAGACTCATAGTTTTGTAGTTAAGTGGAGATAAAATGTGGTTCTAGAAGGTTGCATTAGATCCTAAGATCTAGGTGCAGTACTCTCAGACCCAAGGCTCCTCACTGACGAAGGCCACATGCCAGAAACTAGTCTGGGGATATTGGATGCGTAGGCACTAAATGGGGATTTTATGCACAAGCCTTCTGGCATCCATTGATTACTCTAGCTTGCTGTGTGTGGCAATACGTATAGTGAGTTTTGCCTGTTTTAATAAATTATAAGGAAGCATAAGAAATGGTGATCATGTGATGTTTATTGGTTTAAAACCAATCCTGCGTAATAGGATAATGGTAGCTATGGTTATTACAGAACCAAAGACACCAAAATGTATGGGCACTGAACTGAGTTCAGGCGTATAGGACTACATAAGCTAATGAGCTTGGATTAAAAATATTAAGATATTTTCAGTTTAAGACTTATAGTTTGTAGTTAAGTGGAGATAAAAGGTGGTTGCTGGAGGATTGCATTAGATCCTATCTAGGTGCAGTGCTCTCAGATCCAAGGCCCCTCACTGATGATGGTCACGAGCCAGAAACTAGTCTGGGGATATTGGATGAGTAGGCATTAGATAGGAAATTTTATGCACAAGCCTTCTGGCATCCATTGATTACTCCAGCTTGCTGTGTGTGGCAATACACATAGTGAGTTTTGCCAGTTTTGAGAAAGTATAACTGTGAATTAGTAAGGAAAGCTGTAGAAGAGAATAAAAGTCTCAAGAGTGTAAACAACATTTTGGTACTGGTAGGAAATTTATATCTGCAATATAAAAAAAAGATGGAATTATTACTAAAAAGAGAGATAACATCATGAAATGGGTAGAAGACTTCTATCAGGAATTATATAGTAACAAAGAACAAGTACCTCGTATATCTATTATATCTTCCAAATTGCCCAGAATTTTAAATAACAAAGTGAGACATGGAATTAAATTTATAAAGAAAGGAAAGGATCCAAGTAATGATGGAATTATAATTGATATATTTAAAGAAGCACGTGAAGAAATATAATTTTTTTTAGCAAAGTTATAAACCAAATGTCTAAATGATGAAGATGTACCAGATGATTGGAAGAATGCAGTATTAATATTTAAAAAAGGTGAAAAGAAGATATTAGAAATTACAGACCTATCAGCCTTTTATCAGTTTTATACAAAATTTTTACCAAGATAATTACAACTCATCTACAGAGATCATTGGATTTCGACAAACCAAGAGAACAAGTTGGATTTAAAAGTGGTTTTAGTACAGTAGATCACATCCAGGCATTGAGAGAAGTTATAGAAAGTACAAATAAATATAAATTGCCATTATACTTTGGAAAGGCATTTGATTCTATAAACATTTCTTGTGATTAAAGCATTGGATCATCAAGGTATAGATCCAGGATATTGTCATACTTTAAAGAATATTTATATGCAACAGCAACAATTAGATTACATTGAGAAGGGTGAAAGACAGGATGACTCCATATCTCCAAAACTTTTTACTGCTGCAAGAAGTAATTTGTGGATTAAAATGGAAAACTAAAGGAGTGAAAGTAAATGGAGATTTTTTAAGTCATTTAGATTTTGCAGATGATGTAGTTGTTTTTGCAAATAATGCTTTAGAGATGTAGGAAATGTTGCAGGAGTTATCAGATGAAAGTAGGAAAGTAGGACTAAAGATAAATGTTAAAAAGACTAAAGAAATATTCAATGGATTTTCTCAAAATATGAAAATAAAGATTGACTATGATGAGTTAGAAGAAGTTAACAGCTACAAATACCTTGATGAGATTATTAATATAGATGGAAACATAATGGATGAAATTAATTATAGAATTAAACTTGGTTGGAGTGCTATGTGTTTGAAAAGGAAAGTTTTTAATAAATGTGTTTTACCAGTTCTTACTTATGGATCTGAGACTTGGATGCTTAATAGGAGAGGAGAGATGCATGTTAAGATTAACAAGAAGAGATCAAAAACGCAATATATGAGTAAGAGAACAAACAGGTGTTATTGACCTCATTGAAAAAATTAAGACTGAAGTAGAGTTGGGCTGGACATATTGCTAGAAGAGATGATAATAGATGGACAATTGAAATCTTAAATTGGAGTCCGAAGAGATTGTAAAAGATCCAGAAAGAGTCCACATGTGAGATTGGTGAATGAAATAAGGTGTGGAGGGGTGATGTGGAGAAGAGAAGCTAAAGATCGGAGAAGATGGATTGAATTTGGAGAGACCTTCATCCTGCAGTGGATTAATAATAAGTGATGATGATATATTTCAAATCTTAGTGCTAAACATATTGTAGAAATAGGAAATCATAGTGTGCATTAGTTTACGATTTTAAAACATAGAAAATAAAGAAATAGTAGAAAATAACAATTAGTACATAAATTCACTACTTTCAACTTTGTGTTCAAATAATTACACACACAAATTTACTTAATAATAATAATAATAGTCAGAAAAGACCATAATCCAACCATTAACTTTGATAAGGTTAGCTGAATTGCTTACATTAGTCAAAATATTCTAAGATAAACATCTTGCCACAATATCAGAGTATAGTATAATGGTAAAAATAATAATAATAATAAAAAATTTACATACCACATCCAGGTTACAATAAATTACTAAATATACAAATAAATTATTTACAAAAGAGTTAATGGTGTGGAATTATCTCTAGCCTTCATTTCCAGTTCAGGTTTCAAGATAATGATCTGACAATACATGAGCTTATATATTTTTTTATTTTGCCATGAAAATTTATTGAAATACAACTTTTCCTGCTAATTCATGCTTTAAAATATGATCTCAAACATTGGTGGTCGAGAGGTCAGTGACAGCTGCTTTACAAGCAGTTGTCCCGGGTTAGCGGGATCGCTTCCCGGCTGATGCTATGACACATGAGGGGGAAAAAAAAGATCTCAGTAATGTTTTTATGATATTTCTCATGTACAGATTGCTGCAAATAATTGTGATTATAGATATTTCCAAATTAAATAGTGAATAGCTAATAAAATTCTTAATTTGTCTAATAATCCTTATAACTTTTTTCAATTTCTAATTTTAAATTAATTTGGAGATGAACTACAAAATCACAGAAAATACTCATTGCAAACTAATTCAAGAGTTTTTTTTTTTTTAGTTAAGTGGCATTTTAAATCCATATATACTGATATTCAAACAATTAAATTGAGGAACTTGTTTGCAATAATCTTATTGTGGAATGGCAAATGGTCTACTTAAGTATTAAATTTCAACTCCAACAGATTTAAACCTGACTTAAATCTCTTCATAAACTTTTATAGGTGCTTGTAAAAAAGGAAAGAAAATAGAGAAAAACTTACATACTTTTTTTTATTTATGCATGTGCTTACAAACATATTTTATATGCTTTCTCTGGCTAAGCATTTATCACAAAGCTTGTTGAGCAATTGGCAATGCTCATTGTTTATATCTTACAAGCTTAAGAGATTTGGGTCATGTGACTTATGACTCTTAATCACTATGAAATTTAATAAAAAATTTGAAATAATTAAGAATTAGTATAAGAGATTAAAAACAGACCTTATTTCTAAGTAAATAAAAAAAAAAAAAAGAAATTAATGAGATAACTGTTTATGCTTAACCCAAGTGTTTTTTGTTTAAGAAAGAATAAAAAGGTATATTTATAAATTTAAAAAAAATTGCCCTAATGCAACTCCATATAGATTGTTATTATTACTATTATTATTATGAACTACTTCTAATTAAATTTAAATAAATCTGCCAATAAATTTTATAAAACAAGACAAACATTAAAATAAGCTGTCAATCAGTTTTCACAGTACAATTGTACAATTCCCCACAATCAACATCAATATGTCAGTTACCTACTAGCATATGATAGTATCCCAAGTAATGTATAAAACCATTCCCTTAGAAATACCAACTACAGATTGATTAGATTTTTAAACTGAAAATCATGACATTGTCTTTGAATATTAAACATTTTAGATTTAACATTTAACAATTGATATAATGTTAAAATAATTAGGTAATTACTCTCATAAAATCAAATGACTCCTGGAATCAATAGTTTGTCAGTTCCTTGAATAACTAATTGCTATTACCCCAATGTAATATATAAAATTAATGCCTTATAAAAAACAAATTATGGAGTTGTATTTATTAACATTTGAAAGAGGCACCAAATCAGGTGCTGAAAAAGTGTTTTAATGTATAAAATTTTTTTTTGATATTTACATAACTGTTGTAAAGAATTTATTATTATCTGATTATTAGTTCTATTTATATATTGGATTATTTCCATCATCTAATATTAAGTATAGAATGTCTTTAGAAAAATTTTACTTTATTTAAATCTTCCAATTACATTCAACTGTTAGTAATTGGAAGATTTAAATAAAGATTTTTCTAAAGACATTCAAAACTTAATATTAGATGATGGAAATAGTCCAATATAAAAATACAACTAAAATATCATCATTGCAAATCCAGGAAAACACTAAAGTATTAAATAATCTTGACATAGTATTTAAATATTTAACATCTTAAACTAATGAATGATGATGATCCTGGGGAATATCTACTGCAAAAGCTGTTTTTGTTTCTTTTATTATAGATAAATTTATCGAGTGGTTTATTTAAATTTGATTATGAGAAATTAATTATGCAATTTCCAGTTTAACATTATATACATTTGATTTACTTTATCATTATATATGTATCATTTCATTACTATGTATAATTAAATCATTTAATTTAATCGCCATGGAGATTAAAGTCTCAATATATATACATAACATTTAAATATTTTTTAGATTACAATAAAAAGTTTTGAACAGCAAATATTAATTTATCATATTTTCAATGCTAGATTTTCATATTAGACATAGCAAGCATAAATTTATGTACTTACAATATTGAGAACTCCAAAAACAGACAAAAATTGATTGAATAATTCATAATACTCATGCACAATTTTTTGTACAGAAGTAATAGAATAGGAAAAAATAAAATAAACATTTATGATAAGACACTAATGAATTGAGAATGTTATAAAATATTTATAAATAACAATTTTATAATGAATAATGCAATAATTTTTTTGTTTTTGATAGTTTTATTTAGTTCTGTAATATACACTAATTTTGAACAAATGTATGTTATGTTGCTATTTGAAAACTGTTTTTTACTTTTATAGTTTATATTATTAAAGTTAAAAAATACGGAATAAATATACATATATATAATTATAATGAATTTAAATTGACTTTTCTGAATTAATATAAGTAAATATGCAGCTACAAAAATAAGAAAACTTGAATTATTGAATATTAAAATTGTAGCATTGATAATTAGTTCTGATTTTTTAGTTATTGCATAAATTGATATTTTTTCATTTGATACTACTCAAATTTTTATATACCTTTTCTTTCATTATTTTTTAAAAATACAAAAATTAAGAACTTTTTTAATAGTATATATTTTATAAAGTATCAAAATTTTATATTTTATAATGAGCACTTTCAAGTCACAAATCTTTGGAATTAAATATTTTTCTAGTGTATATAAAAAGAACTTAATTTCTAAAGTGTTTTTTTTTTTCACTTTTAATTAACAGTATAATACTTACTGATCTAAGTTTTTAAACATGATGTATGTATGGTTAGAAAAAAATATAAAAGATTTTAAAAATTTATTAAATCTCTAAAATAATATAGAAATTTAAAAGTAGAAAAAGTTATTAGGTTTGGTTATAGAGGTGGATCTGCTCATATGCAACAAGTTGAGGAACCCAATGAAATAGAAAGTTAAAAGTAGAAAAAGTTATTAGGTTTGACTGTAGAGATGGATCTGCTCATATGCAACGAGTTGAGAAACCCAATAAAATAGAAAAAATGTCAACTCACAGAATTGAGCACATTAATCCAGATATTTCATTTTTAAAACTTTTAAAAATAGAAAATATTCTAAAAAATATATAAAATAGAATATTAAAACTAAAAACAACCAGGGAAGATAGTAAATTTAGTATCAGAGATAAAAATTGCTAAATATTATACCACTTTGTAAGAGAAAGTGGATGAATATGGGGGAAAAAATATGAATAAATAAAAATTTTATATTCTAGGATTAATGTAAACATAATACTATTCAATCCTATAAATTATAAAGTGGTTATTAATAGTTAAACTGATAATGTATTCAAAAGCTCTTGTAATTATTCAAAAATAAATGCCAATTAGGGATTATAATGATAATGAAAGTATAAAGAAATTGAAAAAATATACGTTATATATTAATAATATGGAATTGTTGTAGATTTAGACATAAATTTAATAAAGATAGAATGAAGATTATTTTGTAAAAAATAAAAAAAGCAGCAAAACAAAATAATAAGAAAATAAAAACTGCTAAGTCAAAAGCAAATATTGAAGATAAAATTTTTAGACTTTTTATCTAAAAAAAAACAACAACATAAATAATAGATAAGAAATTATGAAAAAGTAATAGTAAAAAAGACTTGAGATAATAATGTAATGATGAATAAAATATTAGAAGATGGGAAAAAATTATATTTTACAATAAAATTCTTAATAAGGAATTGAGACATGAGACAGATGTTAGTTAAAATAGGAATCTATGAAAATGGATAATTTATAATAATAAAAAAAAAAAGGTTTGATTTAATATACTTTAAAATAACACTTTAGATAGAAAATATAAAATTTCAAAAATCTAATACACACTAAAGATAAAAATGCTAAATTATTAGTAAGAAAATAAATACACTGAAAAAAAAAACAGTTGTATTATAAAAATACAAGTTTTCATCTATATTAATTGAAAGGTAAAAAGAGATAAATGGGATAAAGAAGCTGTGAAATAAGCTTTAATAAAAATAAAATCTAACAAATCACAGAGAATTGTAAATTTCAATTGAAGTACCAAAAGCCCTTGTGGGAAAAGAATTGATGATATTTATAATGTAATTTGAATCAAAATTGAAGTCAATAGATTTCCTTTCAATTTTACAAAAAAAGATTTAATTAAATGAAATGTGATAATTATAATAGAATTAAACAAATTTCTATTTAAATAGCTGATATGGGAGTATAAAATTATAGAGAGAAGCTATAGAGATAATAATCATACTTATTTTACTGATTTTGAAAAGATAATATTTAAAATAAATTAAATTACTCTGTTAAATATATGGGGGGTGGGAGTGTTATTTTGTGGTAGTATATTTTGAAAAAGAAAAGTTTGTATTTAATGAGATTTTTAAAAGATTACTTTTTTTTTTTTTTCAGAAATAAATAAATATAAAACAGGAATGATGTTTATGTCTGCTTTCTTTAATACATATTTAAATGAATTTTTAAATAAGCATTGTTTTGATGAGAATGAAATTAGTATTAGAGATAGGAGGGTCTATTGTGTCAGATTTGATATGGCTCTAATTTAAGACCAAATACCATTTAGAAATGATAAAATTTGTAAATAGTTGGTGAACAAAACAATGCAAATAAATTAAAATAAGGAAAGAAGGTAGTGGGAAAAAAATATATTAAAAGCAAGCATTAAATAAAATTGGCTTATTGCTTTTTAATTAAAGAGTTAAAAAAAGTTTGAACACAGAGAGTGACAAAGCTGGGCTGCAATCCTGGCACCTTAAACACCAGTCTGCCTCTCTATCATTGCAACAAACAATGCAGAACAGAATAAGCATTAATAGGAAGGAAGTTATAGAATATATTATTGCTTTTAAATATGTGAAAAATTGTTTAATTAAGTATGAAAGTAGAAAAAATATATATATATGAGAAGTGAAATGACTTAAATAGGCTTTTATTAATGCAGAACTCTTATTATTCCTGTTAAAATTACCTTAAAAAAAAAAGGACTAATTTTTTTCTCCCAAAATATAATTTAATGTGGAATCGACAATTAAGACAAGTAAAAATAAGAAAGACATGCATTTGGAAAATAATTTTTATTAAGATATATTGAAAAGATAAAATTAGCAAAATAGAAATAGTAAAAGAGTAACCATAAATATATATATTGACGGAAGTTATGAGAAGAAAAGTGGACTAAACATCACATGATCACCATCCTTTATGCTCACCCAAGCTATTTACACAGAGGCAAAACTCTCCATACAATAACGTCATCAATGGATAAATGAAGGTTTGTGCATAAAATCACGATCTAGTGCTTACTCATCCAATATCCCCAGACTAGTTTCTAGCTTGTGGCTTACACCAAAAAGTATGGATGCTGAACTGAGATCTATACGACTATACAAGCTAATGACCTTGAATTGAAAACATTATTGTGCTTTCATTTTGGACTCAAAGCTTTATAGTTAAATAATAAGGTGAAAGGTGGGTCCTGGAGGGTTGCATTAGATCCTAAGATCTAGGTTCAGTGCTTTCAAATCCAAGGCTTCCACTGATGAAAGCCACAAGCTAGAAACTAGTCTGGGGATATTGGATGAATAGGCACTAGATTGGAATTTTATGCACAAATCTTCCTGCATCCATTGATTGATTACTCTGACTTGCACTAAGTGATGCGACTGTATGGAGAGTTTTGCCTCTGTGAAAGAAAGATAGACTTGACATATATTTTGAATAAGAGAAAATATGAAAGACATGTTGAGAGAACAGAGATTATGAGAAAAAGAGTAAAAAAAATTAGGTGATCAATAACCTTTAGGGGAAAAAAATAACTACTAGTATTTGAGAAGAAAAAAAATTTTTTTGATGAATATCACTAATTAAAATTTAATTTCAAATCAATGTTTATTTTTCACAAAGACTATATTTAACTTCATTGTGAAATAATTTAATTTCATAATGAATGCACATAAATTGATATTAATAAATATAAGCACTAAAAAGGAGTTACTTTTTAACTGAAAAAAGACCCTTGTGTTCTTATTAAACCTTTAATAAAAAAAGTTGAGATAATGGCCAATATCCATTCAATCAAAATAAAAATGAGTGGGTTAATCACAATATGTAAAAGCCAATGCAGTGAGTTTATTGGCTATGACTTCTGAGTTTGAAATCAAAAAACTTCATCATCTTCCTTGAGTTTTCATGAAAAAAGAATCATCATCATCATCAACCATTATCAACTTTATCATCTTCCTTGAGTTTTCATGAAGAAAGAATCATCATCAACCATTATCAATCCACTTCAACCATTATCAATCCACTGCAGGATGAAGGTCTCTCCAAGTTTAATCCATCTTCTCCAATCTTTAGCTTCTCTTCTCCACAACACCCCTGCATATTTTCTTATTTCATCCATCCATCTCACATGTAGTCCCTTTCTGGGTCTTTTACAATCTCTTGGAATCCAGTTTAAAATTTCAATTGTCCATCTATTATCATCTCTTCTAGCAATATGTCCAGCCCAACTCCATTTCAATCTTTTAATTTTTTCAATAGGGTCAGTAACACCTGTTTGTTGTCTTACCCATACATTGCATTTTCGATCTCTTCTTGTTACTCCCAACATACATCTCTCCATACTCCTTTGAGTGGTCTGAAGTCTCTGTATTGCTCTTCTATTAAGTGTCCAAGTCTCAGATCCATAAGTAAGAACTGGTAAAACACATTTGTTAAAAAACATCCTTTTCAAACACATAGGCATATTTCCTTTTAGTATCAAGTTATTTCTACCAAAAGCACTCCAACCAAGTTTAATTCTATGATTAATTTCCTCCATTATGTTTCCATCTGTATTAATAATCTGACCAAGGTATTTGTAACTGTTAACTTCTTCTAATTCTTCATAATCAATCTTTATTTTCATATTTTGAGCAAATCGATTAAACATTACTTTAGTCTTTTTAACATTTATCTTTAGTCCTACTTTTCTACTTTCATCTGCTAACTCCTGCAACATTTCCTGCAGCTCTGAAGCATTATTTGCAAAAACAACTACATCATCTGCGAAATCTAAATGACTTAAATACTCTCCATTTACTTTCACTCCTTTAGTTTCCCATTTTAATCCACAAAATACTTCTTGCAGCACTGCTGTAAAGAGTTTTGGAGATATGGAGTCACCTTGTCTTATACCTTTCTCGATGTTGATTTTTCCAGTATCATTATGTAATCTAATTGTTGCTGTTGCATTTTTATAAATATTCTTTAAAATATGACAATATCCTGGATCTATACCTTGATGATCCTATGCTTTAATCACTGAAGAAATGTGTATAGAATCGAATGCCTTTTCATAATCTACAAATCCAAAACATAATGACAACTCATATTCGTTTATCCTTTCTATGACTTCTCTCAATACCTGGATATGATCTATTGTACTAAAACCATTTTTAAATCCAGCTTGTTCTCTTGGTGGGAATCCAAAGTTCTCTGTAGACGAGTTGTAATTATCTTGGTAAAAATTTTATATAAAACTGATAAAAGGCTGATAGGTCTGTAATTTCTAATATCTTCTTTATCAGCTTTTTTAAATATTAATATTATTACTGCATTCTTCCAATCTTCCAGTACATCTTTATCATTTAGACATTTGGTATATAACTTTGCTAAAATTGTTTCTATTTCTTCACCTGCTTCTTTTAATACATCAATTATAATTCCATCATTTCCTGGAGCCTATCCTTTCTTCATACACTTAATTGCATGTCTCACTTCTTCATTTAAAATTCTGGGCAATTCGGAAGATGTAATAGATATAGGAGGTACTTGTTCTTTATTACTATATAATTCTTGATAAAAATCTTCTACCAATTTCATGATGTCATCTCTCTTTTTAGTAATAATTCCATCTTTTTTTCTTATTGCAGATATAAATTTCCTACCAATACCAAAATGTTGTTTAACATTTTTGAGACTTTTATTTTCTTCTACAGCTTTTCTTGCTATTTCACAGTTATACTTTCTTATATCATTTTCAACTCTTTTCCGTACCATTTTACAAAATTCGAGATATTCAATTCTTTTTAATACATCATTTTTGTATATCTTCATATTCCTTCTTTTCTTCATAAATTCTCTAGTCTCAGTAGAAATTTTATTAGTCAATTGCTGCTTTTTTCTACCAGCTATGTTTGTTGCAGTTTTTAAAAGTGTATCAGTTATTTTCATATTAATTTCATTCAAATCTGAATCATGTTCAAAATCTCCTAACACTTGAAACCTATTTGTAAGTTCCAATTTAAATTCATTAGAATGTTTCTGAAGATTAGGAATATCAACTGTAAATATTGGTTTTTCTTAACAATTTTTGTCTCTCTAGTTTTACATTAACACGTAACTTACTCCTTACTAATCGATGATCACTTCCTGTGTTAAATTTATTAAGAACATTACAATCTTGAAATATGTATTTTCTGTTAGTCAAAATATAATCCAATTCTGCTGTACCTTCATTTGGATGCTTCCATGTCCATTTCCTTTTAACATTTTTCTCAAAAAATGAATTCATAATATAAAGTTTTTCTTTTTCTGCAAACTCCACAAGTCTATGTCCTCTCTCATTTCTATTACCATAACCAAAATTACCTACAGCAATTTCATCTTTCATTTGTCTACCAATTCTAGCATTAAAGTCTCCCATAGCAATTTTAAAATGTTGTTTACTCTGATCAAAAGCCTTTTGTACATCCATATAAAAATCTTCTACTACTTCATCACTATGAGAACTTGTTGGGGCATAAACCTGAATTATCTGCATTTGGTATCTGCTATTAAGTTGTATAACTAATCTTGCCACTCTGTCCGATACACCATCAATCTCCACAATATTGTTCTTCCACTTTTTATTTATAATGAATCCTACTCCACTTGTATTTCCAATATGTGTGCCTTTATAATAGAGTATATGTCCACTTTTTAAATCAATTGTTTCTTCTCCTTTTCTTCTAACTTCACAAAGTCCAATAATGTCCCATTTAATATAAGACAGTTCTTCTAATTCTTGCAATCGCCCTTCACTTGAAAGTGATCTGCAGTTGTAAGTACCTAAATAAAAAGTCGTCATCAAATGGCAGCCTGGGTCCACAATCAGGGGATTCTTAGCACCCTCCGCCTTCAGCCGCCAACCGCTGCCTTGGTTGGTGACTTTACTGCCTCCTGGGAATAAGGGCCATGCTTTATTTTTGTCTGTCATAATTGCATATATGTATTGGAAAAATATTTATCATTTACACAAACATTCATTCTGCCTTATCAGGCACTGAGAAGAAAGACCATGGTGTTTCTTGATCTTAAACTCAGAGGTAAAAAGCCAATAAACTCACCACGCTGGCTAATGCGTGTTGGTGAGCAGCCCATCCATGAAAGAATAAATGTCCTTATATATTTATATGATAGGTGCTAATGTATGATGATAATTATAATTAATATAGTTTGGTTGGTATGTAATTGTCAAAAGCTGTGTGATCTTGATTTTTTCCAACTAGAACATGGCAGTCTGAATAGTTAAAATCAACTATCACTAATTGCTATGTCCACCGGTGACCAAGTTACAGCACAGCTGGATTGCAATTTAGAAAAAATGACATTAATATAGTCACAGGCAGCACTGCAATTTAAAATAAAGAAACTCCATAATATTTAAATAGTTATTAAGAAATTTTCTTCTTGCTTCAACATACGAAGGTATACATATATATTTTACAACCGGTTGAAAGTAGTTGATTTATAAGGGTCCTGCGACCTGGTACTGTGGTCCCGAAATATTAATTAAAGTTCAGAGAATAGTTCTCGGAGAGGCCAGATTGGCAAGCTGATAGTAATTGTCAGAGGAAGAAACATGTCTGTTTTTCAAGGGTTTCAACTAGCTAATGATTTTCTCTTCCCTTTCTGAAGATCACCACTCTCAGTTTTCATTTTAATAATCTAATTGGTTGGAGTTCCATGGTACCAGGTGGTAGAACCAATGTTATTACCTCCCAATCTGCATTTTTGTTTAATAAATATATAATACAAATTCTTATATATTTAATTAATTAAAGTTTTCTTTTTTCAGATAATTCTTATCAGAAATCCAATCCATATTTTCTAATGGCATTTAATTAAATTTGCTATAAGGCTATTTGATATTTAATCAGAGTTACTGATCTTTAAATTAATTTCACCTAATTAGTTCATAGCATTTTTATATGTCCATTGCGAAAACATGCATATACTTAAATTAAACTAACATTTTCAGTCTTTTTCAATAAAAATACGCATTTGATCAGATTTTTTTAATATGTACATATTTAGCACATCCCCCCCCCCAAGTTCAGAGATCAGAGGGCTTTCATTTTCTGCTCTCTGAATTAAAAGCATAGTTGCCAAAGTGGGCAGAGATTTTCCTCTCGCGTCTAGGGCATAGTGTGGTATTGGATACTAATGCTGCAAAATTATTGGCATTAGGAGGTTTTACTGAGTTATTCATGGTCTGTAGTTTTTCCATTTCTGCTTTTGATTTAATTTTGAAAGCAAACTTGCTGCTATTCCTTTGTAGTTGCTTGATATGTGTACACAGTACTTTTTTGTCTGCCATCCGGATGGCAACAATTTCATTGCTCAGGTGACGTACTACTTCTCTGCCGGTCCACTTTTTATCTTGACTATTTTTGATTCATGCGGTCATAGGGTGAAAATTTATTTATGATATCTGTGGATAGTTTGACATCCGCAGTTTTCACGTGATGGTAGTCCTTACTCCAATGATTGGAGAGCTGGTATTTGTCATTATTTATTCCAGTATGTACTGTAATTCGCAATTCTCTGAACCATTCGCGGTTCAATGAGAGGGTTTATCTTGGCGTGGACTATGTATAAAGGTAGCTTCCGGTTCCTGGCATTGCTAATCATGACAGAAACCCGGGTTTGGCCTCTAATGTTAATGGCGTTATCATTTATGTTGCGAGCTTTTAAGCTTGGCTTTAATATCTTCGGGAGGATGTGTCATGTTGGCCATGATGGTTTTCCAGTCTGTAAGAGAGATCAAGGATATTCCACTACCACTATCTATTTCCATAAGAACAGGTTTTCCGAAGATTTTTAATGTCATTTTAATTTTATGATCCTGGTCCAATGACACATTATTTATTAGAACAAACTTTTCTTGAGTAGATTTGTCTTTAGTAAGCGCTCCTGCGGTTTTCGTTTGTATAATCAACAGATTTCTTTTTTCAGCATTTTCTCTAAATGACAGATTTTTTTACAGTTTCTGCATTGTTGATCTTTATACATTCAGTGGACCTGTGTCCTATTTTCCCACAGCAGAAACACTTAATATTGCTTTGAGTTTTCTGCATTGTATTAACTTGCTGGGATGCACTTCCTTCCGAATTATCGACCTTGGCTATTTTATAGGGATCGCTGTCTGCTAATTTGATGGCTGTGAATTCTTTTGCTTGGATAGTCATGAGCTCATGGGTTATCCCACGCTTGATAGCTTCCTTATAGTTGATGACACTGTCTGCCAATAACTATTGTCTCAAGGCATCACTGGTCATACCACATAGAAATTGTTCAAGGAGTGCTTCCTCCATGTATGATTCATAGACGCAGTTCTTGACCAATTCTCACAGGGCCATATCATATTCTTGTGTATGCTCATTCTTTCCTTGATGGCGGTTCCTAATATGGAGTCTGGCAATGTGTCTAGACTGATGAGGGTTGAAGTACTCTGCTAATTTCCCTTTGGGCTGCTGAAACGTTAGTTCTTCCGGGGTTTTAGTTCAACCAGTCTGTTAGCAATCTGAATAACCCTTTTCCCCACGTAGCCCAATAACATTGCAGTTTTAATTTTGTCAACTTTTATTCTATTAATGACCAGGAGTTTCTCAATTTGTTGGATGAAGAGGGGCCATTCGCATGCCTCTGTGACATCAAATTCAATATTGCCAGCTGCATTTCAGTATATATAATTAATCACTTTAATTTTTTCTTGTTTACGAGTAATGAATAGTTCACTTATGAGTTAATTAAACTAGAATTTTTTTTCTGCCGTTACGTAATCTAATGGGATTTCGACCATCAGGGTTCATTCACAATGACTGCGCCAGTTGTTATGTACAGCGGTGACCAAGTTACAGCACAGATGGATTGCAAATTAGAAAAAGTGACATTAATATAGTCCCAGGCAACACAGCATTTTAAAATATAGAAACTCTATAATATTTAAAGTTATTAAAAAACTTTCTTCTCACTTCAACATAAGAAGTTATACATATATATTTATAACCAGTTGAAGGCAGTTGATTTACAAGGGTCCTGCAATCTAGTACTGCAGTACCAGAATATTAATTAAAGTCCGAAGAATAGTTCTTGGAGAGGCCAGATTGGCAAGGCTGACAGTAATTGCCAGAGGAAGAAACATGTCTTTCCTTCAAGAGCTTCAATTAGGTAATGGATTTTCTCTTCTCTTTCTGGTGAAAATCACCACCCTCAGTTTTCATTTTAATAATCTAATTGGTTGGAGTTCCACGGTCCCACATGGTAGAACTAATGTTATTACCTTCCAACCTGCATTTTTGTTTAATAAATATATAATACAAATTCTTATATATTTAATTAATTAAAGTTTTCTTTTTTCAAATAATTCTTATCAGGAATCCAATCCGTATTTTCCAAAGGCATTTAATTAAATTTGCTATAGGGCTATTTAATCAGAGTTGCTGATTTTTAAATTAATTTAGCCTAATTAGTTCATAGCATTTTTATATGTCCATTGTGAAAACACTCACCTACTTAAATTAAACTTTAACATTTTCAGTCTTTTTCTGTTTCAATAAAAATACGCGTTTGATCAGATTTTTTTAATATAAGTGTATTAGCATTAATACAACAAAAAAATTTTGGTTTCATTACTTGAAGACTGTAAAATTGTCAGGCAAACTTGGCAATGTAAAAATTGCAGATAACATATAGGTTTTGGAGATTTTATAATTGTTCACCTATAGATGTAGGTCATTTAAACAAAGAAAGATTACGTAATCTTGAAAATCAGCAAATATTTCTACTGGTAATATTATATTAAATTAAACATTGTCAGACTACGTGAAAAAAAAAAAGATGAATAAAGAATTTTAAAATCAGATATATGCTTTATTACAAATACAGAACTATTGAAAATAAATGAACATTACATTTAATCAGCTGGATTCATCATATAATAACAGAAAATGTTGCAAAAAACAACAGATGAAATCAAAAAATAGGAATAAAAATGAATACAAAAAAAAATAATTAAATATTCAATAGATTTTCAAAAATAAAATCGGTTGTGTTCTGATCCATCGTGTCAGCCGCGGGATGGCGCTATTTCTAACTTAATTTCTAGAAATATGCCGTTTCCGCGGCTGCACCCAAGCCTTTAAGCCTTCTATTCTACAATAAATCCTAGAAAGACTGTTAAATTGGAGTTGTCTTCTTTCTACGCTAAAATGTAGGAAGAGTGTTAACTCAGAGTTAAGCCTTCTTTCTATGATAAAACCTAGAAAGAGGGTTAACTCGGCTTAGCGGCTAACGCTATGGCTTATTCCTATGCTAAAAGCAGAGGAAAATGCCGTAGTTTTTTGTGTTACACATTATATCGTAATGCTGTTATGTATTTTATGTAACAATATCGTAAGAGGATGTGTTAAGTTCATTGTGTCAAAATTATTTAAATTTTCATTGGGGCCTTTTTTTTTAATATGAATTGATGTACTGTTACCTTTTAACAATTTTAACAGTGTCATGATTGTTCCTCATAAAGCTGTAAGCCTCCTAAATTCTCTATTAGGGTGGGTAGCACAATTTTTTTGACGATCACGCTTTAAGTCTTGTTTTAGCAAGTAATTTTCCGAGACCAAAAATATGGCTAATTCAAACACAGAAAACTTGAAAAGATGGGAATTGCCAGACACAGAAGCCGGCGCTGTAACATTTCTACAGCAGAAAAACATCCTGCTAAAAGAAAAGATATGATTGTGCGGCAAATATATGCAACTTGAGATCCATAAACATCTTTTGACTTTCATTTGTAAGTCTCGTTGTTGCCGACGGAAATGTTCACTTCATAAAGGGCAGCTTGTTTGAGGGATTCCAAATGGCCTTCGTCAAATGTAAAATAAAAGTAACTTAAATTTTTATTTAAACATACATCCCTTCTCCCAATAATTGTTGTCGGCAATCAAATGTAAAATAAAAGTAACGTAAATTATTTAATCATACAGAAAAACAACCCTCCCACTAATTGTTGTCAATCAGATGTAAACCAATAAAAGTAAGGTAAATTATTATTTAAACATAACCCAAATTACTATTTCAATATACACCAAAAAAGACCCTCTTGTCAATAAAAATTAAAGAAACAACTATTATTGTCCCATTGTCAAAAATATTATTTGGGAAACCAAAATAATTTATAAACGAAAAAAAGTAAAATTGTTTGTCAATCAAATGCTAAAATAAAAGTAACTTAAATTTTTATTTAAACATACACAAAAAAACCCCTTCTCCCAATAATTGTTGTTGGCAATCAAATGTAAAATAAAAGTAACGTAAATTATTATTTAATCATACACAAAAACACCCCTCCCACTAATTGTTGTCAGTCAAATGTAAACCAATAAAAATAACGTAAATTATTATTTAAAGATACACAAAAAAAAACGTTCTTTCTTGAATTTTGTCAATCAAATTTTAAAAAACTGTAATACTATTTAAAAAACCCAAATTACTATTTGAACATACACCAAAAAAGACCCTCTTGTCAATAAAAATTAAAAAACAACTATTATTGTCCTAAATAATTTATAAACGAAAGAATGTAAAATTTGTAAACAAAAAAAAAACTCAATATTAATAGAGAATCGCTAGCCCGGCAACGTTATATTAATGTGATTTTTGTTAGCAACAACACCATCAGGCAGCTGAGACACGATGGATCAGAACACAAACCAATAAAAATTAATAATAATGAAATAGAAAAGAATAATTATAAATATCTTAATCAAATTAATAATGTAAATGGGAAAAGATTAAACTAATCATTGGATCAAACTTGGATAAAGTATAAATATATATATATGAATGTGATAGTCTGACAGATAAAAAAATTATAAAATGTTTATCCATTGCTTGCTTATGAATTTGAAACTTGAATTCTTATTAGAAGAGTCATATAGAGATTTCTAGTATAGAGAAATGTACTTAAAATTAACAAGAATCAGAAACCAAATATATAAGGTGAAAAAGCATATAGGTTATAATAAGATCAGTGAGAGAAATAAGAGGATGACAAAATGAAATCCTAAACAGTTACATATAACATGAGACTTACATAGAGACTGCTATATAAAATGAATAAAGGCTGGAGTAATATGGTAGATAAAAACTATGGACATTCAAATATATTTATTCTGCAATGGAATAAAAGTGTTTGAAAATGATTATGATGAGGGATTATATGTTCAATGCAATATCCATATTATCTATTATAATTTTAATATCTATGTATTCATGTTTATGAAAAGAGTCATTTTCTGAATTTATGACTGCAGTATGAATGTATACATTTAAAAGAACTCAAGTATGTTATGTGCATATAAAACAAAATATAACTTAGTGCAGGTCCACAAATTATATTAATAAAAGATTTAATATTAATTTTCCTATTAAAAAATAACAAATTCTTTTAAGAATGCCATAACTGAAAAACATTCCCATGATTAAAATTACTCCAGAGAATGTAACACTTAAGATGCACGAGTCACTGAATCAATAAAATGAACAGTTGGTAGAAGGCTATAAATATGGATATACTATAGCAACATATCACTTCACATACAGTCAAGAGATGGAAGCTCTGAATTAAGATGCATTTTAGTATCAACATAGTTAATTACATATAAGAAAACAATGTACTTGCAATTTGGGAGTCAGATAGTACAAGTCCAAATTGCATTTGAATTGTATATTCACTGCCACATAAATCACATCTGATAAAACTGAACAAATATTGCTGAGAGCAAAATGAACTCCACATCACAATTTACTGGAAATAAATAAAAATTTTCCAATAATTGAAATAAAAAAAGCGACATTTGGAAAATAATGTATCGTTTGGATTTGATCTGTTAGCAAATGAATAACAGAATAACATCTTATATATCATCAATAAAAAAAAATCAGCATGTGAAATGACATCTGACATACTTGAAGGGTTACAAGTGCAGCAATGGATAAATTGGTAGTTCTCTGAAATGAGTTCGGATAGTACAATGAGTGTATATATTGAAATAAAAAGTATATTAATCATACAAACATAAAATATAATTTAGCTTAGATCTACAAATTACATTAATAAAAGAACTCATATTAAAACTGCCCAATAAAAAATTAATATACTGTTTAAAGAATGTAACAATTAAAAAACATTCTTCTGATTAAAATTATTTCAGAGAATGAAAGTCACAGATCAGCAAAACAGATAATTGGTAAGAGGACTTATTTGCAGTTCATTTCCACTGAAGATGAATCTGCTTTTGTTACTTGATCCAGAGCTCAAATAACAAAAGCATATAAGTACACAATCAATTGTTAATATTATATAACTATATGCAAAACCTATATGATATGTTTGTCATTCACATTGTATATGTATACAGTTTAATGGTTTGAAATAAAATATTTAAATTACATTACTCTGGTGCCATGGCTTAAAATTTGTCAAGAATTCAGATAAAACATAGCAGATATTTCACATAACTTAAATAACAAAACATAGAAAAATATATTTGATGAAAAATGTTAAGATTATAAAAAACTCCACTAATCTATTAACTTTACAGTCTATAATTTAATAATTTCCAAGGTATTATTTATAAAGGTAATCAAAAAAATTACTTATATAAATATTTTAAATATAATGTCTGCTAATAAAATTTATCTTTTTCAAATAAACTATTGCTTTCAGAAATAAATAAGTGATTATTATTTCAGATATTCTTCAGCCAATATTAATTGTCATTTATATACTCATTCATTTTTAATTCACATTACTATTTAGGAGAATTCATAATTGATATCCAGTAAGCAATCAATCATCTATTACAATAGTAGCTATTACTTTAATAAACTATTGCTTTCCCAATAAAATGATACTACAACCATATTGATAAAAAAAATGTTTGGCTAATTAATCTGGAAATAAAAATATTTAATATGCATGAATTCACTCCCACACCCCAAATGTCAAAACAAATTCAATTATTTGATTGGAAAAGGTTTCAAACTCAAAATTACCATGTTTAATATTCTCAGACTTTCTACATATGTAATTATCGATAAAATTTATTCTGGGTGTTTTACATTAAACTTTCAGTCTAAACGCAGTTTTGAATAAAGTATTTATTCAAGAGAGCACTAATATATCCAAATAATTACATATGATTATCAGATGTGGATATTTTTTATCTCTTTATAAAATAGAAAACTATAGAACACATTAATCCTTAAATACAACACAGAATACTATACACATTTCAAAAAAGTTTTGAAATTGATTTTATCAACAGCAAGTTATAGCTTTAATTTTTTAACCATGAAACTCCTAACCACGTGAAACAATTTGTTAATTATAATTTTAAAAGTCATCAGGCTATAATTCTGTTGAAATGTGTTTTTAAAAAGCTGAAGTTATAATAATTACAAGGTCAGCTGCTCGAAAGATCATATTAGTGAACCAAAATGATTAGACTAAGCATAAAACTTTCATTAAATAAATAATCCAATGGTTTATTGCTTGGAAATTCATAACAAATTTGAGCACCAGAAGTGACAATGCTGGGCCATGATGAATGAAGCTTGAACTCCAGTCTAAAACTCTATCACTGCATAAACTATATAGGGCAAAGTCTCATTCAAATGACCAGACAAATATTTTTTTAACCTTTTCTCAGCTGGAACGCATATCAGAAGCCTTTAACTCTTGAATCTATCATTCCCACAACAATAAAAGGGCACTTTCTGAAAATTAAAATTTATACAAAATACATTCACTAAAATGTATTTTTTGAAATAGTTTAATAAATCAACTATAACAGAGAATGATAACTGAGGCATGCTCACTGTATGCAAATCGTAAGCGATCTCAAAAACTTAAACGTTAAATAAATTTAAAAAATCATTTGAAAATTTCAAAACTAATTTTATTTTAAAAAGATTAATTTTATTAACATTACATATGTAGCAACAGAGACTTCATAAATGGAGTTTTAGCATTGTAAAAATTTTAAATGCTAGTTCTTTTCTTTTTGTTCCTTTTCCATATATCATAGCATTGGCCGGGACACGAACCCACACCCGTCTGCAATCAACTACTTGCTTGCAAGGCGGGTGCGATGACCTCTTGGCTAACAATGCTAGTTCTAAAGTCACAAATTGAAGACAATATACTGAAAGTTTTGCTTTATTCAAGTTATTCCATATATCAAAAATTTGAATACATGCATGATTAACGCATTTGCAATCGTTACTTTCACCCACAAAAAAATATCGTATGACAATAAATATTTACATCTTTTTAAGAATCACAATGAAAAGGATTTTAAAATTAAATGAACTATACTTTTATTAATAATAATTAAATCGCTTGGAATCTTTCATAACTAAAAATCATTTAATTAAATTTATAAGCATATATTTAAATAAATTTGAATTATATACATGATAAATCAATTGCAACGATTCAACATAACTTTTATTAAGACTTTACTAAGATTAAAATCAAAATGGATGAACAAAATTTTTAAAAATTAAATGAATAAAAATATTCAAAATCATTTGAAAAGTAACTGCAAAATGAAATGAGTACTTTTTTTTTTTTTTTCAAAACTGATAATCTGAAACAGAAATATATTATTTATTATTGTCAAGGAATTATTTTTAGATTAAATTGTAATGTGGACTGCATCACAACCATTTAACACATAATTAAATCAATGATTTTCAATAAATTTGCTTTTAAATATCTATTATTTTGGCACGGAGGGTTGAATGGAATTGCAATTTATGTAAATGTAATTTAAAATCTTATTCTTTTTTAAATTTTCTATTGTTTATAGTTGCCTAGCATAAAGAAGAACAATAACACAACTGATTGTAATTTGAATCGTTAAATTATAATTAAAATAAATGTGTAAATATTTATTAAAAGTTAATAGTGGTATTTCGCTATTTTTTTTTAAAAAATTTAATTAAGATTTTAAAAAAAGGCAATATAATTTTATAAATCTGTAATTTCAAAGATTCATACATATGAAGCTTTTTAATATCAAAAATAGTCAAGATTTTTTTTTTTGCTATCATCTGGATTAATCTGATATATCTACAATCTTAAAACTTAATAATTTTTTTTTCTACAGTATAGGCTTTTTCATACCTGCAATCTAATATGTAATATATAGGGGATTTGTCTTAATAAAATAAATAATAGATATAAAGTTAGAATTCGTCAAATTTTATTACATTTAATGAAAATGATTTTTTAAGCTATTTAATTAAATTACAGTTTATGGTGATAAAATAACAGGAAAGGTCAATTGTTTAAATTAACTTCAGTCAATTTACAAGAGCGCAAATTATCTCAAACGAATAAATAAGCAATAATCACTGAGTTTATTAAATTTGAACTACTTATACATTAAATAAGTTTAATTAATCGTAAAAATTCTGACAAGCATAATAATATATTTTATAATTTTACCTTGTAGTTGAGCAGATAACGACTCCTGTAACTGAGTACATTTTTCTGCATTTCCTTTAGCATCATTTAATTTGTTATAAGTATCATGAAAAAGGGAGACAGATAATATAAAAACAATAACCAATATAACGTAAATGATAAGCCTCATAGTAGAATAGCGTTTGGGAAACATTTTTCTAAAAAAAAAGTTTAGCAAATTAATGCAAGAGCATGTCTTCGTTAGATAAGTTTCAAATATGTACGCCTCGTTTTTTAGTCATCATTCTATATTAACAGGGACTAAAAAAAATAAATAAATAAATACAAAGCATACATGAACTCGATTTGTTTAGCTAAGGTACACGATCATGGCGACGTGTCATTAAAAAGAATTTTGGGATTGATAGGCACACCTCTAGCGGTAATATCTATAAAAAGTATCATAAACAACTTTTATTTGATAAAGTTGCTAACAAATGTAAAACTCGAACAAGTGTACTATTGTCTTGATTGTTTGATTTGTCTTTAATAAATTTCTTAATATCCTACTTTTGAGTGATAATATATATATTATTAAATTAAAATTATGTTCAATGGTACTTGTAATTTAAAAGTATAATTGGGCCAACAAAAACGTGGCATTTTTTTTATTAGAAATTTAATCTTTCGCAATATTAACCTTTTTTCTTCTCTTTAATTAAGTTATGAGGTTTTTACAAATATATATTTTAGAAGAATGCAGTTTACATGAATACACTTTCAATTGCCAAAGCTAATGTAAAGCTTAAGTGATAGTAAAAACAAGACAGCAATTAAATTTAAACAATATTTGTTGACGCCCACGCATGTTATAAAAATACTTTGTTTATATCTTTGTTAATGAAAAATGGAAAATATGACATTAGAATAATGGCACTACCGAAATAGCTTTTATTAAAATGGAATAGGAAAAAAAAATCAAGACTGAAGTAAAACAATGATTTGGTAACAAGAGAGAGAATATTTAAATTTGCTTAACAGGATTTCTATATATTACCTATGCGCAGAAAGTTCTAATTTTTTCTACGGCGACACATTTACATAATACAGTAGTATTTAATAATTACATATAATGATTGTTATATATTGATCAAAAATTGTATATTATTAATGTTAATAAAATTGTATATGCATGGTATGGATAAATTTAGTTTATAATAAATAAATAAAAAACATAAAAAAATTTATTCCAGAAAAAATTAGTATGAATAATAATTAAAATTATGCAAAATTGATAGTAATATATTTACGCTAACTTGCAAAGATGTAATAAAGAAAGTAATTATGAAAAGTAGACAAAGCAGAACAAAATTACCAATCTAGGGATGTGCGTGAACAGTGTAGTATGTCGAAGAGTGCAGAATTAATAATGAAGAAGCTAACAGCACAGAATAAAGTTCAGTCAAGCAAAATGCAGCATTATAGTTCAATACAATAAAAGAACTGAGTGTGTATGGATTCATCATCAATAGTAATTTTGTCCCATAGACAAGTATAGAGCAGTCATATCACCAATTCATCCAATTATCCATTCAGTTACTCTTATATCATCCAGCAACGGCAATTTGTTTCAGTCCTTTCTTCTTGTTTCTACTCGCCCTTCCCTCCAAAATGTCTTTAATTAAACTATACTTTTTTTTCTTAATATATGACCAATCCATGTCCAGCTGATTTTTTTCCATTTTTTCATTAACCACAACGCAAAGACTTCCAATCTGGTTCTAATTTTATTACTCAATACTTATGTTTCACAACCATACAATAGTACATTCACATGATCACCATCTCTATACTAGCACATAAATTGTTGTAAACAAAGGCAAAACTCTCCATACAGTAGTGCCACCCTGTGCCAAACAGAGTAATCAATGGATGCCAGAAGGCTTGTGCATAAAATATTGGATGAGTAGGCACTAGATAGGGATTTTATGCACAAGCCTTCTGGCATCCATTGATTACTCTGTTTGGCACAGGGTGGCACTACTGTATGGAGAGTTTTGCCTTTGTTTTAATAGTTCATTCCACACATAACATTTAATTAATTTCTTTTTAATTCTCTCTTCAAAAATCCACAAAATATTTTCTTTCTTTTAGTAAATACCTTCTTTGCCAATGCTATTCTCCTTTTAACTTCACCTTCACTTCCACCCTCACTCAACCAACTATCCAAATATCTTAATCCTTTTACCTACTGAATCATGGATTTCCACTTGTAGTCTTTTAGCATTTCTTCCTATCCGTAAATACTTGGTCTTCTCATCATTAATTTTCATTCAATATTCCATTCATCCTCCGTTACAAGAGCCATATCATCTGCAAATCATTTAGATTTTATTATTCTACCTTCAACATTTGATCTTCCATAGTCTAAATAATTATTTAACATGTCTTCTAATAAAATATTAAAAAGAACAGATGGCATACTGCATCTTTGCCTAACTTCTCTTTCTATATTCACTTCATTAGTATCATTATTCTCCAATTTAATTCTTGTCATTTTCCCAGTATACATATTCCAAATCAATCTTCTCTTTCAAAATACTTTTTTATTTTTTTTTAAGATGTTCATAATTTACTCCAGATTACTCTATCAAATTTTTTTTTTCTTCAAATCCACAAAACATATACCAATTCCTTTATCTTTTTCAATATATCCCTTTGCAATTGTTCTAAAAATACTGATAGCATTTCTGGTACTTTTCCCTCTCTGAAAACCAAACTGTTCTTCTCTAATACAATATTCTACTTTCCCATAAATTCTTTGGAAATATAATCCTCAATAAAACTTTAGAAGCATGAGATAGCAAACTTATTTGTCTTGTACTCTTAACATTTAACTGCCTTCTTTTTAGCAATTGGAATCATTATAGTACATAAAAAAATCTTCAGACTAAACTCCACTATTATAATCAAATTGCAAAGTCCAACTATTTCCTTTATAGTAAATTCTCCCATTTCTTTCAAAAATTCTTTATTTGTGCTAGTGTCTTTATTACTTCACCTGTCAATGTGACCATAACTTTATCATCATCTTCAATATTTTCATTTTCAACTTCAGAATTAATTGAATTATTTTCTTTTCTAAATACACATTGAAGATATTCTTTCTATCTTTTCAATATATCACTGCTATCAATCTCTTTCCATTCTTATTCACTATTTCAATTGATAACCATTTCTTAAAGTGACATTTCTAATTTTATCAAATACCAGACTATATTTTTTCACCCACTGTGAAACATGTCTATCTTTGTACAATCTTGTTACAAACATTATTTTTGTTAAATCGATTTATCTTCTTAGTTCATTATTAACTTTTGCATTATTTGCATGAATTTGTTCTTCTTCAGTATTGACATTCTTACATCTTCTCTGTATTACCATCTTTTCCATCATACCTTCCATTATTCAAAGTTATTTAGTTTTCTTTAACTGAATAGTATCTATTTCATTTTTTGCTGTTTTTAATAATCCTTCTTTAATTCTACACCATTTCTTATCAGAACTATTTTTATATATTTCTCATTTTTATCAATCCCTTTTTATTATATTTTTACATATTAAACTAAATTTTTTTTTCTCCATTTCTCTCAATTTATCTACGTTCCATCTCAGATATCATTTCCTTCTTTTTATTCTCTTTAGATTCAATTTTAATTTAGACATAACTAAATTTTGATTTGAGTTTATATCAGCAGCACACAAAGTATGTGAACCCATTCTTTGTTAATGTTCTCTATCCTCTGGAGCTTCCTGTGTATACAATTTTTTTATATGATTTTTAAAGCAAATGTTTGCAATCACAAACCCATTCTCTTTTTAAGTTTATACAAGCTGACCACCTCTATAATCTCTTTTGCCATTACCAAAATTTCCAACAATTTTTCCTTTCTTATCTTTCCCCACAACAGCATTCCAATCACCCATTTTCCTCCCTCACGTTGTATAATTTCCTCTATCTTTTTATATTTCTCATCAATTTCAAAATCATCATGATTGGTATTAAACATATAAACTTATATGACTACGAAATCCATAGGACTTGCAATTATTCTCTTCATCTTCAGTCTATTTTTCAATCCATCTTTACTACACTATTCCAAATTTTTTTTGCAACAATAATGCCAACTGTATCAACTGTTCTATCACTAACAGAATAAAATAATTTAACATCTTCACTACTTACTTCTCCACATCCTTCCCACCTACAAGGTAAAGGCATAGATGACTCATAGATATACTAATTGAGGCTGTCTTTATTTCTTATTGCATGAAAAGGAAGGACACATAAAGAAAATATAATTACAGACTAACAGGTCATTTCTTAAAAGTTTGTAAAAAATGACTAAAAATGGATTTACCTGCAAATAGTAAATTGAGGGGAGGAGTATTCAAAAGTTCAGTGAATGGGGAAAAAATAATGTAAGATAATGATACATGTAAAGTATTAGATGTAGAATTTTTGTGACCAAATTATCAAAATAGAAATTGATAGTGGGACTGGCATATTACTCAATGCTCTAAAGGATTGGATAGCCATCTAAAAATTGATAGTGGGACTGGCATATTACTCAATGCTCTAAAGGATTGGATAGCCATCTAAAAATGGAATACCATATACAAATCAAAACAGGCAAAACTCTCTATACATATTGCCACTCAGTGCAAGCCAGAGTAATCAATGGATGTCATAAGGCTTGTGCATAAAATCCCATCTGCTGCCTACTCATCCAATATTCCCAGACTAGTTTCTGGCTTGTGACCTTTGTCAGTGAGGAACCTTGGATCTAAGAGCACTGCACCTAGATCTTAGGATCTAATGCAACCCTCCAGCCGCCACCTTTTATCTATACTTAACTACTAAACTATGAGACTTAAATTGAAAGCACCTTAATATTTTCAATCCAAGATCATCAGCTTATATAGTCATATAGGTCTGAACTCAGTTCAGTACCCATACATTCTGGGGTTTTTGGTTCTTTAATAAGCATAGCCACCACTATCCTATTAGGTGATTGGTTTTAAGCTGATAAACATCACTTATTGACTATTTCTTATGCTTGCTCTTAATTGTTATTAAAACAGGCAAAACTCTCTATACATATTGCCACTCAGTGCAAGCCAGAGTAATCATTGGGTGCCAGAAGACGTGTGCATAAAATCACCATCTGGTACCTACTCATCCAACATCCCCAGACTAGTATGTATATGCACTAGATGGGGATTTATGCACAAGCCCTCTGGCATCTATGGATTACTCTGGCTTGCACTGAGTGGCAATACATATAGAGAGTTTTTCTTGTTTTAATAACAGTTAAGAGCAAGGAGAACAAACAGTGCTCATGTGATGTTTATTGGCTTAAAACCAATCCTGCCTAATAGGATAGTGGTGGCTATGGTTATTAAAAAATGAAAGACACCAAAATGTATGGGTACTGAACTGAGTTCAGACCTATATGATTATATAAGCTGATGAGCTTGGATTGAAAATATTAAGGTGTTTTCAATTTAAGTCTCATAGTTTTGTAGTTAAGTAGAGATAAAAGGTGACTGCTGGAGGGTTGCATTAGATCCTAAGATCTAGGTGCAATGCTCTCAGATCCAAGACTCCTCACTGACAAAGGCCACAAATCAGAAACTAGTCTGGGATATTGGATGAGTATGCACTAGATGGGAATTTTATGCACAAGCTTTCTGGCATCCATTAATTACTCTGGCTTGCAGTGAGTGGCAATATGTATAGAGAGTTTTGCCTGTTTTGATTTGTATATGGTATTCCATTTTTTAAATGGCTATCCAATCCTTTAGATCATTGAGTAATATGCTTATCCCACTATCAATTTTTATTTTGATAATTTGGTCACAAAATTTTACATCTGATACTTTACATATATCATTATCTTACATTATTTTTTCCCAATTCACTAAACTTTTGAATACTCCTCCCCTCAATTTATCATTTGCAGGTAGAGCAAGCATAAGAAATAGTGATCATGTGATCTTTATTGGAATATACAAATGAACAAGATAAACTTGGTTGCAACAGATATAAACAGAAATCTTATTGACATGAAAGGAATAGGGTCAATACTAGTAATAATTAATAGGCAGATAAAAAAAATATTGTTATATGTTGAAACTAAAGATTTAAGTCTTATCTATGTTGGAATGGAAGTGGTTTAAGCCTTTGGGAATCAGAATTAATATTATTAAAAAAGTACAAATATAATCACAAACAAAAAATAAATTCCCTCAGCTTTTCAAATCCAGCCTAGAAGAGTTAAAGACAAAATCAGTAGAGATAGAACTAATTTTAAATGCACAAATAAGTCATCTGTAGATCCAGAAAAGAACCATTTGCATTTAAACTGAAAGTTGAAGAAAATACTAAATGACTTGGTAAATAAAGGCATTAATACACCAGCGGAATAATCCACCTGGGTAATTGCTTATGGTCATTATGTTAATACCAGTTATTAATGTAAGAATATGCAGTAACTATTGCATAATGGTAAATAAGAACATCAACAAAGGATCTTATCCAATGCCAAGTGTAAGAGAAAGCTTATTTTGCAAACTGGATTTACAATTGACATTCTACTAAATTCCAGTCATTTTTAATACAATCAAGCTACTTACAATAAATACACATATGGGTCTGTTTAAATTTAATAAGTTTACCTTATGGAATTACTATAGCACAGAATATTTTCCAAGCTAAAATGGAAAATGTCTTAAGAGGAAGTAAAGGAACTATACTGAAATTGAAAATGAGTTAAGACAACCATCTGAAAAAAGTTGAATAATGTTAGAGCTGGACTTGATACCTCAAAATGTATCTGGACAACCAAGGAAATTAAATTTCTGGCATTCATCATAAAATGATAAGAGTAAATGCCACAACTCTGCAAAGGTCAGAAAAGTTAAGAATACCTGAAGTAAAATAAATGTTAGAGAATTGCAAGGCTTTTTAGGTCTACTCAATTTTTTTGATAGCTTCCTGAAAGGAAAATCCTATATAGTAATCCCTCTCTATGAATTATTAAAATAAGAATCAGAGATGGAAGTGGGGAATTCAACAGGATATCGCTTTTAGAAAGGTTAAAAACTTGGTAAAAACTTCTAGCCAACTTTTAGTACATTATCATTAAACCAAGAAATTGAGATTATAATGGATGCCTCAGACTTCAGTATTGTGCTCTAATTTCTCATAGTATATATGTATATATGGAGATGAATGCCCTATAGCATACATGTCCCAAACACTTCCAGCATTCAAGAAAAATCATAGTCAATTCCATAAACAGTTCTTGCAATAATATTTGCAGTAAAGAAGATCAGCAATATATTTAATGGCATTCATTTAAAATCTTCACAGACTCCATCCTAGCTAATGTATGCTATGATACAAATAACATATTGGCTTTATATGATTTTGGAAATATACAAACCTGGAAAGCAAATAAAGCTTGAGACACTCTTTCTAGAACTCTAAAGAAAAGCACATGCAAGTTCCATGTTATGAAAATCAACTATCTAGATGTGATAAATCTACAATAGTAAAATCATAGCACAATAAATGAAAAATGATGTGGAATCCCAGATAGTAAAAAAATTGAATCAAACAAGGCTGGCAAAAAGGGTGACCAAACTATGTAGTGCAGAAAATCTGGAATGCTTATGAAAGTTTATCTGCATGTAAAGAATGCATTCTCATAACTGACCAAGAGGGAGGAAATGTATGTTAGAGATGCTACAAAAAAAATGTCCAGAATAGTTTGTATAAAAATAATAGCTTGATTGTATATATATATTGTAATGAGCACAGACGACGTTACATTTTTTTTTATTATTATTAAACATTAAAATAAAAAGTTCGAATTTAAAATTTTTTTTTTAAGACAGAAAAATTGAAAATAAATTCTACCTTAAACTCGTATATATATAAATCGTACAGATGAGAAAAATTATTAAAATAAAACTTTATTAAAGAAAAAGTATTTTAAAACTAAATTTTAAAAAGATTTGGAGATAAAATTATATCTTTAAATTTATTTTTAAATATATCTTTGGATTTGGAAAACAGGTTAATTAATGTTATGGAAATGATTATTTTAATTAGTCCAAGTGAACAAGCCCTTGGGCATTTAAATGTATAAACAACGGTCAGATAGGAAAACAATAGAAACTTTTAGCAAATAAAAAGAAATCCCTATGGAATCGGACCTCAGCGAAAAGACCACCATCATCGATGACGTAATGTTGAGTCAATCCTTAAGATTAATATAAAAGGAAAAGTTGGAAATTATTATGGATTAAGAGAGGACTGAGATGTGTTAAGTTGGAGAGTTGGAGGTGAAGGGATTGAAAGATGCACTTTCAATTCCTTCAGTTGTTATAAAAATGGAAAAATGAAACATCGCTTTTCTTATACTGAGGACAACAGGATCATCGGGAGATTTAATGTGGCTTCCAAACGGCATGCAATGAATAAAGAGGAATGTTGAAAAAAAAATCGTAAGAACTTTAAAAACATTTGAAACACTAAGAACTTTAGAATATAAACTTTCTCAGTCTTTAATTTATAAGAAATAGAATCCTATCTGACCAATGTTATTTATTAATTAGTTATAATTTTATTTAATGTATTTCTTTTGTAAAATCATTTCCATTTAGTTTTTTTTTTGTTCTTTAAGTTTATTATGATTTCTGTTTTCCGATAAATTAAAATATATCAATGTTAAACTTAAGTCGGGCATGAATGGCTGTATAGATTTATAAAGTTATATTAGGGGAGGGTAATCTTAGGTTATTTGTTTCGTAGTTAAATTGGGTCAATGGATTGGATATATTGGTGTAGTTAGTAGATGTAATGCAAGATTCACTATGGGCAGAATCGTTTGTATACACCGCACTCGCCCGTTTGCCTATGGAAGGAATTATAAGTCGGAGACCACAGTTCCTTTCTATGGAGTTTTTTTTATTGCTCTTCTTGTCAGATAGATGTAGTATTCCTATCTGACGAGAGGCAATTTCTTCTCTTAACTTTTTGTGCTGCCGTATTTCATATTACATTGAATACAACAATATATCAGATGAATTGGCGTTAGTTCGACTGCGAACTTTTGGCCTAAGGTTAAATAAGGATAGAATATTTTCTTTTCAAATGCAAATCTATGTAGTCTATTCATACTCGACACTAAGTAAAAATGCATTAAATTTAAGTTGTTTATAGATGCTTGCATGGATTGGTTATCAGTTAATTATGTTTTGGGTATTCATATTTGATCAAAATATATAGACATTCGATAAATAATGATACCTTACGGTGAGTATCTAAAATGTATTTATTTGGATATCTTTTAAGTTATTGGTGTCAATGAAAGCATCTTATATGTGAATGCTAATGGTTTACTTATAAATTTCCCTCTGCAATTAATGACTTTATATTTTGATCGTTTATGTTTATTTTGAAATGTCTTTAACCGTGAAATCTATGTAACCGATCTATACTCAACATGTTTTAAAACAAACTTTTTTAAATCCATTTGTGCGAACTAATAATAGTATAAAATTTAAAATGTAAATTTAAAAAATCTAAAATAAAAGTTAAAAATAAAGTTAAATGTTAAAGTAAACATATTAAAATAAAAATGTTAAATGTTATATATATGTGTGCGTAAATAAATTTTTGTATGTTAATTACTGGCAGTGGCTTATTTTATTCTTTTTTATATATTCTTAGATAAGAATTTATATTATATTATTTAATCTCTGCTACTCCTTGAGCTAGTGACAATGGGCTAATGACCGGAATCAAAATTAAAAAAAAAAAAAAAATAAATTTTTTTTTTACTTACGTATCTGCCTACTTTATAAATTTTTCTAGGTTCAAATGCCTAGAAGGCGCCCTGTAGTGCAGATCACGTTAAGCTCTCTTTCTACGGATCGTTATAATATATATATATATATATGCTGACAATAACATGAATAATGAAAGCTGTAAAGATCTGCTAAGCTTGTTGGGAAGCAGTCAAATTACCTGTGACAGAGTTATGATAATGACTTGAGGCTATGAAGCCATGGCAAAGTTTCCAATTAGACCATGTAGACCCATTCTTTGGATGCACATTTCTTGTCATTATTGATTTATACTCTAAATGGACAGAATACAGAATTGTCAAAAATATCAATATAGAGAATATAATAAAAAATACTGAACGATTTCTTCACAACATATGGATATCCAGAATTAATAGTTACAGACAATGATGCAGGACTGGTATTTAGTTCAGTACAGTTGAAGGATTTTCTAGTCAGGGGGGGGGGGTAATGAATCTGTTAACACCATCTTATCATCCTGAATCTAAAGGACTAGTGGGGAGGGATGTTCAACAACTAAAATGTATGCTGATATTCATGAAGTGCTAACTATGGCAATGTTTATCAGCACGTCATACCTAATTTGGTAACCAAAACAAACTCTGGAAGAACTTCTAATAAAAAGGCATTTTTGAACATATGTTTTTTTTTTAAGTGTCATAGCATCGGCCGGGACGTGAACCCGCAACCTGGGCAACTGCCTGAAAATGCAAGGCAGTCACGCTGACCTCTCAATTACCAATGCAAGACATTTTGAACATAAGTTTATATATTAATTTCAGATAAAACTAGAAAAAAAAGTAAGATTCTAAAGTGCTAAATTTAAAATAGGCAAACTGTGTGGATAAAAGCTATGTTAAAAAAGAAATGGATACCTAAACTTATAACTAAACTATTGTCTAAACAGATATGGCTCAGTAATTGAAATGGAAAATGGCAGGGAAATAAGACGGCATATAAATCACTTTAAAAATGTGTTTTGTTGAACTGATAGATATGATATAAAAAGCAGTCAGTTCAGTTAACATTTATATGGATGATTTACTAGAAATTAGTCAAAATAATAAAATGGATGCATCTAATAATATCAAATTAAATGTAGAAGAAAAATTTTCAAATCTAGATTCACAGATTATACTTGCAGCATTAAATAATGAAGTACTGAGTGAAGAAGAAAGAATTGTATCTTCACTGAGAAGAGCTAGAGTATGAAGATTGTCTGCAAAATAAAAGATTATGTTTGCAATTGAACTTTACCCTATTTCTAGAGTGAAGAAATTATTATATAATGACTAAAAATTGCATACTATTAACGTATAAAATTAATAAAGTTGCATGAATGTGTGTGGATAAATTAAGTCAAAAATAAAAAAAATTAAAAATTCACTCTAGAACAAATTACTGTACATTTATAATTAAAATTATGCAAAATTGATAATAATATAAATATGTTAATTTGCAAAGATGTAGTAAGGAAAATAATTATGCAAATTAGACAAAGCAAAATAAAATTACCAATCTAGATGTGTGTGGGTGAGCAGTACTATTCACAAAATACAGTGTGAGCAATAACATATTTGCTACACAGCAATGCGTAAATAGGTTAGTATGACAATGAGCGCATATAGTATAGAATTAATAGAGAAGAGTTAACAGCACAGTAAAACAAATTGTAGCATTATAGTTTAACACTGTAAAAAACTGTGTACGTGTGTGTGTGTAGTCTATAAATTAGAAAAATATGAATTACTACAATTGTATATGAAACACAAGATTCCCTATTTGTATATGCAAGTTAATTCAATACAAAACAATGAGAAAGTTGCTAGTTGAAGTATTAACATTTACTAATAGTACATATTCAGAGTAATAAATTGTTTGCTAAGTTTGGGTTTGAATGCATATTTATTTTCCAAAAATTTATTAATGAGTGCACAGCTAGTTTAAGTCAATTTTGCTCTGTATACATCAGTAATTTGATTTATTTCTTGAGCATATTTAATATACAATGTTTACATTAAGGTGATGTATGCAGTTTATATAGATATAGGCTTCATCATTAACCCAAGTCTAAATATTAAAAAAAAAAATTATATGGATTAGGACAATAAGTAAAAAAAAAAATCTCCCACACAATTAGTGCAATTTACAAGAAGAAAAATCCTAACTTATATTCTCCTACTCCTATTCCTTGTCACTCAGAACTTATTTATAAAGTTTTTTGTGCGTGTTGTTTCAGTTATTTAGGCCATTTTAAACTATCTTTTTTTTTCAGATACCCCCTCCTCTGGGGTTATCAACCACCACTCAATTTTCTCATTACTCAATTAAAATTATTAACAACAAGTCTTCCAGTGTTTTTTTTTTTGCTTCTTCATCAATATATTTAATTTTTCCATTTCAAAATTGTTTTTCTTCATATTACTTTTCATTTTTTCAAATGGTTTAAAGATGGTCACTGCCCCTAATGGAAAAAAATGTGCAAAGCCTAAACTACATGAACTAAAACCTTCAAAATTACCTAAATTTTATTCAAATCAAATTCAAACAAAACTTAACTAAATACATCATCACCAAAAAACTTATTTCAAAGTCTTCATCTCCTTGCCCTTGGATTTTCCTCCCTTTCAGACTGTGGTAAAAGATAAAAAGCAAGTCAAAAAGAACAACATAACCAATCATAATGTCATTCCAAATACAATGGGAAAAACAAATATTACTCATCTACAAAGGACATTAATCAGCTTGTTGCATCTAGGCATAACTCAGAAATCTCCATCCATCCCTGAAACCTCTAATGACTATAGCAACTCCTCCAAAGTTAATGTCACATATGGATCCTCCTATCAACCCACCAGGGCAACCAAGCCTATCAAAATTGCTCCTTGCTTAAGACTCTTTATTGTCTAGACTACACACCGGTTCCATATCCTCTTCCCATTTTATATGTATTCCCTTCCCCTTCACTATATTGTATTTGAATTTCATTTTGCCATGCAATTATCTCTTTGTAAACCTTTTAACTATTATGTATTTTGTCTTTTTAATGAATAAAAGCTTTCATCATTGAGAAAAAAAAATCCTAACTTATATAATTAAATATACTTGACTGTTCAATTATATTTCTGCAAGAAAAGTCACTAATCTAATATTCTGCTAATGATTTGACTATTTTTTAAAGTACAGAAAATGAACTCAGTGGGAAAGTAAGATAAAAAATAATTTATATTTTCGTAGCTTTATTTTTTCCTCAAAAATGATTCCAAATGTAATATATAATAAAAAATGTTTATAAATATTTTCTTTCAAAATTTGTTTTTTAACTGAACCATGATCCAATCTTCTCCTTTTTTAATGATGGTTTCAGTTATTTTATATGGATTTTGTTGCAAAAGCTTTATATAATAAATATATGAAAGACAAAATCTTTTTTAAAAAACATTGCTAACAGTTAATAAATTATATTAAATATATCAATTTTGCAACCTCCACTTTATAGTGTTGCATATATATTCATAAACATCAGGAAAAAAGAAGAGGATTTATTAATGGCTCAGCAATAAAATAGAAACTTTGAAAAAAAAGTGTATGTTTTGGTGGGACATTCCTATCATACACTTAAGAGGGTATATATTACTCTTATTATGGTCTAACTATTTCAGTAAAATTATTATGTGTTCATTCTAGAACATGATTAATTTTTTGAAGATTATAATGGGTATCAATATAATAATTATTAGATTAAAATGTAATCATAGTACTTATATTAGTTTAAATTAGTTTTTAAGATATCTGATTTTCTTCAAAAATTGGATTTAATGATAAAATTATCCCTGCATAATTATTCTGTTCTTTGTTTAACTAATACATATGTTAATTATGGATATGTTCCATTTACTTCCAAACTGTTTAGTTTTTGTCATATTTGTTAATCTTAACAAAGAAGTGTATGTGGTGCCTTTCTGGACTAATAACCAATGTGATATCAATTTAACAAATCTGAAGTATCATATGTATATGGAATCTTTTTTATCTATTGATTATATCGCTCACAAAAATTTAGAATAAATTTAATTTCTCTTGCAATTTTTTATTATTAAAAGTTGTATTTTTTTTTTTTTCCATTACTTTTTTCTAATGTATTTTCAATATCTATTTTTAGTAGTAGTGATTCAGGATGAAACTGTGATAAATGATTTCAATAATAACAATAGCAAAATCATTCCTAATTGTATTTTCAAAGAAAATAATATTTTAATAATCTCCATACTTCCTTTTTCTTTTTTATATAAATAAAAATACAATAAAAGACAAATGACCCCCAAGATGCATTTCATACTGAACCAGCACTCATCAGTTGGCCCAGATCACCAGTTCTCATATATATCTTTATTACATGAAGAGTATTTATCTATGGTGAATTGTCATATCTTTATTTACACTCACCAAACGTGTTCCACTCACAACCTCGACTTCGTACATTTTTATAAACCTAACTACGTTTATCATTAATCATTTATTAAACCAGAGTTTTTCTGTAGCACAGATATAAACTTTAATCCAAGTTAAAGTTTATTTTATCTGATTTTTTTACACACACACACACATACATGGCTTTTCACCTGCCTTCTCGTATGCTTAAGCATTCATGAATTACTCATGTTCATGCTTTGAGTGAAACTGAATAATAATTGTAAGCAGATTTAGTACTTACAAAACATGCCTATTGCTTTTACAAATTAGCATCAGAAATTGATTTGAATCTCTGAAAGTAATAAATGAAAAACTTTATGAATTATAAAAGAACGCAGAAAAGATAATTAGAAGTGAATATAAAAAAAAAGTTAACTGAAATAATTTTACAGCCTGAAAAATTAAAATGAATATCAAAAATTCATAAGTGCAAAAGGTAGAAGAAAAGGAAAAGACAAAACATTGAAAAGATAAATACTGGATAAAAAATTCTGACAATCAGACAAAAAAGACAAACTACATTATAAAGCAACATATGGAGGGATATTAATAAATTAAAACATGTTTGGCTAGTTATGAGATCAAAGGAAAGCATTGGTTGGGTTTGCTGAAAAATATAAAATGTTAGATTATATCTACAATGACAAAAATCAAACAGAATTGATATATATATATATTGTAATGGTCCAGTTTTCCACCAGAAGAGGGGGAATGCATCTTACTATGGATGGATCTAGGGTGTGTGGGTAGAATGCTGTGAATGGCATGATGAAGTACCTAACCAAAGATTGTATCTACCTTTAATGGGATAGATCTAACTTTAGTCATTAAATTCAGACACAATTTAGACTAGTTCATCCATACCTACCCCATTTCAGATTCCATTATACCTCAGTATTCAAAATCAGGGAGAATGTTGCCTTTAGCTCTCTTCACAGATGAATTTATCTTATATAGCAATTATTACACCCCTATATAGGTTCCCGTTGACTTAAAATACATACAACTCTATTGCTGTGTTACATATAATGATAATACATATGTGTGTGCATTTATATAGTCAAATAAATTGATGGATGGGTGCATGAATGATTTGATAAACTAGAGATCAATTTTAATGTAAATAAAAAGTCATTGATTTATTATTACAGCAATCACAAAGCTGACTAGCTATATAAATATATATAAAAGCCTCAGCATCAAACTTTAATGATTGCTGTTTTATGTTTTTTTGGGATCCCTATCTATATATAGTTGATAGAAAAGGAACATTCATATAAGAAATTAGTCATTTATACCAAATAAACTAAATGACTATCATTAGTGAAATAAATAAATAAACAATTAACATAAACTCTGTCCTGTAATAGTTCATGTACTTAATATGGAATTGTATCAGAAATGTTTTACCTTATCCCATAATCCATGGGAGTGTCTTAATGGCAAGTCACTTTGGAGAGAATTAACCTAAACTTTATTTACATACAAAAACATATCTAAATACCTCCCCCCCATACTATATTACTTTTCAATATAATAACCTATTCAAAATATAAGCACATTGAAACTTACAAGTGTGAGAATGAAACAAGAATAGAATTTTACAAATGCATAAAAAAACATAACAGATGATAAATCAACTTCTTTTCAAATCACCCTGATTAAAGTCCTTGAATCTATTAATAAGGTCTCTCATGGATACAGTCTATCTTTATTCTCATCATTTTACTCCAATAAATCCTCCATCGCTCACTCATAATGCACTTGAAATGATGTTGCTTCAATTTCTGCAGTTGCTCCCCTCTAGAATCCATTCAGACATTTCAGTTGAAGTATATGATACTTCTTTAGACATTATGTAAACAAGTAAATCAAATCCTCATGCTTTATAACTGGGATGGTAGCATTTTGATCCTATGGTGACTTCATTTAGAAAGAATATATTTCTCAGTATTGTCTAATAAATTTAAATTTCTTCAATTTTTTATTTGGTATTTAGAGAATTATCTAAAATAAAATTTACTTCATCATCCAAGTATATATATATATATACTGGCAATATATTATTTTCCTTCCTCTCATTCAAATATTAGAGCAGTCTGTTATTTTTGCTTATCAATTTAAAATCAGTTGAGTTCTTTCATTAACTTGTTAGAAAATTATCAACTTTCTCTATTTTAAGTGTTAATTGCGATTTCTTTCATCTTTTTGCACTCTGAAAATTATACAACTAAAATGAGATTTCCGAACATGTCATCTGACTTATCTTGCACTCTATGGTTTGATCTTAAGATATTGGTTGTGTGTAGTTATCCTATTCTTTCATAAGTAATGAAAAAGAATGACAATGAACTGGTTCACTTTTATATCATGCTCAGTTTCTATTGCTTAGTATACGAGCTTTTTTCATTTCTTTTTTAATTGCTGTGGTTGTCTATTGTTGTGTATATATTAGTTGTAGATTAAGTTAAAATTATGTAATCAAAATTATGTAGCAAAATTACATAATAAAATTCTACTCTCATTCTCTAACACTTGGTTGTCTAAGTATTGACTCGACACTATGTCATCACCATGCCTACAAAGTCTAACTCTTAAATAGTGATGTTTACACATAGACAAATGACTTATTGTTAGTAATGGTATATATATATGAAAGGTCTGTTTAATTAGGTTTTTACTTTCCATTGAAAAAGAGCATTTATTTTATATTAACACTATCTTGATTTAATAACTGTTAAAATAAACTTTATTGCCTATATGTCTGATTATATAGAAAAAATTGATAATGCATATCTAATCTATTATCTCACTTAATGTTTCCAATGGATTTAATTTGATGTTGTGGATACATAAGGGTGGGGTTTAATAGGAAACCACCCTTACAATATATATATTGTGATATTTTGATCAGTTATCCATGGTATGAATGGCATATAAAATGTAAATTATGGTTCCAAAATTTTAAATTTCTAATTTAGATACTAGTAATGCCATAAATTTGGGTATGACAATAATAAGCGACAAGACAATACGTAAAGATTAAAAAGAGAATTCTGTAGAGATTTAATAATAGTTGTTATTTATAATCATTTATAAAATAATCTACTATATGATCTTAATACAATAGATGCCCCTCTAAATCAACACCATTACTTATAAAGTTGTCTTTTATTTATTTTCAATACAATGTTCCTTTAAGAGGTAAAGATCTAAAAATTGTAGTTAATAAAAGAAGGAACAATTATCTACCACAAGATAAGAATTCATTTTAAAATTATTGTAATTGTAATATCTTGTAAACAAAAATATTTATTCTTAAATTTTGTATTTAAATCCAATTAATAATATATATTAAAAATATAATTGGAATTGGTACTTTAATTATTAACAAATGATTTAAATTAATTTTATTTGTAAAATCTTTATTGATTTTAATATTTCAAATAGAAACAGAAAAAAATATTTTGTTTAAAAATTGTACAAGTTGAGTTAGGATATTGACCAATCAGATTGGAATAAACAGTTCTCTGATGTCCCTTTATCCCAGAATATTTAAAGAAAAAAAATCAAGCAGAGAATTAAAAGTAAAAGATTCAAGAAGTATTAAAAAAAGTAGATAGCAGTCTCAATTTATTTTTCTCTATAAATATCATAAAATGTAAATTATTTTAAAGTCTTAAGCAGTAAAATTGTATTCAAAAAAAGCTCTTTAAAGATATAAAATAATTACCAACATCATGGAGTAAGAAATTAATTTTCATTGCAACCTAAAGTGCCAATCCTGATAATCAACTTATAGCAGAATAATACCCAAGAAGTTTGAAAAGTTAAAGTTGTTGTTTTAATCTTGCTTGGAATAACCATGAAAAAAAAAAGGAAAACAGACAGTGCTTCAAAAAGAAACAGGACTGCAGCCATGATAGAAAGCATTGATGAGTCTATATTGAGTTAAGTGTTTTTATTAATTATAAATTAAAAAGGAGAAACCAATAAAAATTTCTTAGAAAGAAAATTTTAAAAGCTTATAAAATTACTTGGTCGAATGTTAAAAAAAAAAAAAATTAGTTGACCGAGAGCGATAAGTTTAAGAGAACTAATATTCGTTTGAATAGAATATTTGATTTTTAAAAAACAGTTTACAAAATTTAGAAGAAAATGTCAAGCTTATAATTAAGAATGAAAAAAAAAGAAGTATGATTTTTTATATTCAATGAGAAAATTAATTTTTATTATAGTACTGTAAGAACAGAACACTATACTTGGAAGAATAAGTTAAAAGTCTGTGTAACTTTTAATAGGAAATGATAGTCACCAAAATGACATATTTGGAGCCAGAGAATTGAATAAATTTATCAGATATATGTTTAAATTTTTACAAGTCTATTAACCAGAGGATAAAAGAAATGCAGAAATAAACCTATTGAAATTTTAGTTAAACCTGTTTTAAAGTGTGCAAAAGTAATAATAATAATGTGGAGATTTATTAAAAGATATATGAAAACCTTTTGTAGTGTATTTTCTTTAAAAGCAAGAATTCAGAACTTTTGTACTGTTAAATGTGCTTGTGTGTCTAATGTGTTGTTTATTATGCATGTATTTTATCAACCTGAAGAGAGGAAAAACACAAACATACAATGTATAGTAAAAGTCTGCAGAGCAACCATGGTAATATTAACTAAAAATTTGTGAAATGGATTTCAAAAAAAATACAAGGAAAAAAGTATTTCAATTTTAAAGTTAGTGTTAATAATTTTCTTGTTTGATAGGAAATATACAAACAAGGTATTTTTCATAATAGTGATTTAAAAAATTGATATATGCAACTTAGTATATAATGTTAAAAGTATTATTTTTTTAATATTAATCATTCTTCATGTTAAAAAAAGTATGCTTAAATATAGGGAAAGAGTGCCTATAAATTATAATATAAAAGTGTGTGTGAGTGGAATAAAGTGTTAAAGCTGTATATTTTGAGCCAGTATAAATTTTTAGAAAATTAAGTGTGATAAAATATGTTAAAAGGTATTTCGAATTCATTATTATCAAAACATAATTAACGGTACTTTAGTATTATTCAACTGATGACATATTATACTTCCTGATTTTCCTTCTGGTAGACGTCATTGATGATAGACAATATCATGATCTCATTTGTTAAAAAAATATCTTATTGATAATAATAATAAAAATAGAGTATTTGTTTTGTGACATGATTACAAATATAGATAGGAATGTATTTCATAGGAAGAAGATACTATATTATTGGTATAGAGTTGGTAGAATATGTGATGCTAAATACACTCACTGTAGGAGCAGATGAGTTAAAATTCCAGGATAAGATATATAAAATATCATCCTGAAAAACTGATGAATAGTTAAGTGGGTATAATCTTGAGACCCATATAGTTATTAGAATGAAATGGGAAGATTTTTGGCAAAGAAATGAGCATGGTACATACTACAAAGTACTTATTGTAGAAGCCAGGATAAAATTAAGGTAAGTTCAGTAAGAAAATGATTAATTACCAAAATATGACCCCTCATAAATAAAAGAAATCTCCATCCTTCTATTAGGATAGTATTTATAAAATCAGTTGCTCATCTTTATAAAGTTTCATAATAAATAATAATATAGTATGCATTGAAGGTAGACTCAATATATTGAAGGTTTCTATAGTTTTTCTTCTTAAGTCCGGATAGATCAGCCTGTAGGTAGTAAAACCATTTATGGAACAAATGTTCTATATAGTTAAATAAAACTTGGAATAAATGATCATATGAATAAGAATAACTGAGATCAAAGAACACTAGAAAATATAAATGATAGAGAGAATGGAGGCATAACTGAATTGTATGATATGGAAAGAGTTCTTAGCTTGGTGTTCATTTTAATTACATTATAAATATTGTCTTTTTTTATATTTGCCGCATCAGTAATAACTTTGTTAATAAGATGAAAGTGTAATATTTTAAACCAAATTTGAAATATAATTTAACTATTACAAGATTATCAATGTATTAGGAGTTACAAAATATCAGGTAATATGGAAAATGATTGTGAAGATCACAGATAACTCATGAATGATGCAAATATATCAGATTAGGATGAAAGCATACATAATAAAATAATAAATTTATAATTTCAAAAGAACCAAAAGACAAACCCAGGGAAGGGTTAATGGTATATAATAATCACAAAGTTTATTTGTAAAGAATGTAAATAATTTGTTATCAATGTATAAAAAGTTTTCATACTTATTCTTTTTTTATTGTTAATGAAGTATTTAACTTAATGTTCATCTGTGTTTGATGTTTATTAGTATTATTGTAAATAAATGACCATTTTGATTTAAACTTTATAATATTAATTTCATTGTGTCTGAGAGTCATTTCCATCATAAGATCATATCAATAAAGCACGTTATCTATATAAAATTATACATACCAAATTATGATTACATGCTTCATTTGAGAAGCTATGCTTAAGAGTTTGTAATTAATACATTAACTATCAATTGCTTTAAATTATAGCTATATTAAAGAAAGCTTATGGTACTTCATATTTTTATTAGATGCAAAAGAATTTTGAAGAGCTATATGAAAAATACTATTAAATATTACAAAAAGGGAGAGCATATAATAGAAATTAGCAATATGTTTGAGAGTCACAGTCTAATTTTGTAACTCAAGTTGAAATATATGCTATATCATAATTTAAAAGTATTATATAATTTCAGAGTACAAGTTACTAATCTATTTTAAGGTTTTTAATTCTGAAGGAATTAATTACAGTGGGTGAATGCTAACTAATTAAGAGATGTATTTCATTGAATTAAGACTTGTTAGATAATAATGGTGTGATGAAGCTTTGATTATAAGAAAGTAAGTATTCTAGAGTAATTGTTGTTGACATAAGTATGAGAATAAATCTTAGGAAAAGTAGATTAAATTATTTAATGAAAGGTAATGAGTAGATAATGAATGTTAATTTCCATGTCTTATTATTATAGTTAGATTGTTTCTAATAGGAGGTTAATCAAGGTTTGTAATAGTATGTTTTTATTAAATGGTTGAATACCAGTAAAATCCCTCTTGTGATTCAATTATTTAATTATCAATCTAATTGTTATATTGGATTTTAGAATTGAATACTTATGATCCCTGAGATAGCCATAGGATAGCCTTAATTATTTTAATTTCATGTAATTTTGTTAATGTTCTTATTTTTAAGATTCTTAAATTGTAGAAAATTAGTTATTTCATTATTTAAATGAAATATCATGGCAGTCATTGTTTGTTGTGGGAGTTTTCCTAATGATTATAATAGGATAGTGGTAGGAGAATTTTCATAATAGCATTGCCATCGTGGAGGTTATTGTATATACTTCTCAATGTTAAAACCATTCTCGTGTAATCATCCCTAAAGTCTACCTTATGATTTAATATTTAGCAAGTATCAAACCACATAAAGAGTCTTATACATTATTGTTGTTATATCTGATGGTTTATTATTGAGCTCTAGTATAGTAGGAGTACAATAAAGAAGGTAGGGTAAGGTAGAGGGGTGTCCTGAAAGAACCAGAAGGGAATTTCATTCTGAGTTGATCACTCCAAAATTTTCTAATGTTGTTTATGGTTATTTTAAGCTTTTTTTGGCTATGTACTAATTTTTATTTTTAAGATTAATTTTTGGAAAATTAAATTTCAGTTCCAACCTATGTCTGATAAAAATAAAAATAAAATTTAAGAAAAAAATTATTTCTCTGAATGTGAACATACAAATTTAGGATCTTTTTATAAATAGACAATAAGCATAAGACATTGCAAAAACTCTAAATTTCTATGAAGAAACAGTCTATTTAAAAAAATGAAAAGAAAATTAAAAGCGCTGTTGCTGTAGGATCTTCAATATCTGCAAAATATGCAACTCACCCCTAAAGGCTCTCAGCATTTCAATTGATAATAACTGCCAAAAAAGAATTACATTGGACAGCAATATCATTAAACAAAAAAGCTCTTAAAATTTACAAAGATCTTAAAAAAAATTGCGAATCTTCTGTGAGCCCAGATTTTGTGGCAAGTAAATTCAAAAAGCATTTTGCTATTCATAGCATAATAATTCAAGGTGAATCTGCATCAGCTGATCATGAAGATGCCAGAACATAGCCATAAAAAACTTCAAAAAATTATGGAAGAGCAAAGATACACACCACATTGAGTTTTTAATGCTGATGAAACTGGGCTTTGGTGAGGGGGGGGATGCCTAATAGAACCTTTATATTGAAACAAGAAAAAACTGTACCCAGATTTAAGTTATTCAAAGACTGTGTAATGTTACTTTTGTATAGTAATGCATCAGGAGACTTTCTGACAAAACTCTTGCTTGTTCATAGATCTTCAAATCTCTATGCACTGACATAAATAACATTGTTTCAGTATAATGACAAGCAAATTCAAAAACTTGAGTAAGTGGAGATTTATTTAGAAGAATAGTTTTTAAAGTATTTAGTGCTGGAGTTTAAAAATTATTTAAAGAAAAAGAATTTGAATTTTAAAGTGCTGTTACTATTAGATAATAGTCCAGGTTATCCACAAGATTTGAATCATCTCATCCTATGATCAAGTATTTTGACCATCAAACACTGCTGTTCTAGCAACTGAATCAAACTTACTACATTAGAAAATATTACAATGGATTTTAAAAATAAATGAATTGAGATCAATTGGTGTAATGAAAGCTTGGAAGCAATTTTCAATTAAGCACAGTTTTGAAATCATATTTTTATCATTGAAAAAACCAAATCATTGACATTAAATGAATATTGAAAAAAGATTTGACCATAATCAGTTGAAATAGAAAATGGGCTTGGATCATCAGAAAATGAAATTGGTGGCATATTAGAACTTGCTAAACTGATTGGAAGCGATGATTTTGGGAATACAGCTATTCAAGATGCTCAAGATTTATTGATGGAAGAAGAAATTGATGAAGCAGATTTTCTGGAAATGGTATCAGAAGTTCTAAATCAAGTTGATTCTAAAAACAACAGCAGTGATGAAGATAGTGAAGTTAATAAATTAACATTAGAAAAATTATAGGATGGCCTAAGCTTAGTTAAAAATCTATAATTATTTTTTGTGAATGCAGATCCATCTGCTGAAAAAAGGCCAAAAATTCAAAAGGGAACTGCAGAATTGTCTATCTCCATACAGAAAATCTACAATGACCTTATAAAAAACAAAAAACAAAACAAAATTACAGATTTTTTAAAGAGACCAAAAGACACAAATGATAAAGAGGATTCAGTGAGTGAAAATAATACAATTCAAGTGAAAAAACCTTTATATTTGTTTGTATTGATCAGTGATGATGAAAAAAATATTAAATTAAGGTTATTAAAATAAAAACATTATAGGTTGTTGTTGTTGTTTTTTGTATTGTGTTATACATAAATATTTTAATATTTGTAATAAAAATTAAATTGTTTATAGGGATTTAAAAAATGTTTATTTTTATAAGTTTTCAGAACCTACCCCCACCGCTTCTGTACTGGCTCTGGGTCTCATAAAACACAGATTTATACAACACGGCATTTTCTAGAAATCTGTCTATTATGTTATAGGAGGGTTATCTGTACTCAACTTTATTATATGTTTCATGATTACAGCTACTAGTTTATGGCTGGTCAGTAAATTCATGGTGCAGACAGTCCTGAGCATTGATAGTAATTTGTGTTGATATAATGATTCCAGAACTGTTTGGTGTAGGCTTAGTTTTAAGATCATTTATCATTTAGGTATGAGAATGCAGTGAGAAGTACTAATGATTGCTCTATTTTTCCTTATTGTTGGCATTAGCTTGATAATGATTAGCCTAAGATTTTGTCATAGATCTCTTTTAAATCCAGTTACACTATTGATGTTTATTTTGCTACTGATGTTATTTTATATTATTTATATTTGTTTCTGATATCTGATGATTCTTTATCTTTTATTGCATTCAATAAAACAAATACTGATTATTAATCACATTCCACTTCATTCAAACTCTGTACAATCCATTAATTTGAAAAAATGCATTTTTTTCTGAATTGTCAGAATTATAATATTGAGTGATATGCAATAATAAGCACATTTTCTAAATAAGTTTTAACACCTGGATCATTATAATGTGGAATAATATAAAGTAATAAGTATTTTCTAAATATATTTTAACATCTGGCTTCATAAATACAAATAGTAATTTTAGTTTAGAAATCAGAGAACCTCTTCCAAATAATGGCATGGATATATTTTCTTTTGTTTTTTTTTTTAGGTAAAAGCTTTTGTATTCAAAATTATAGAGAAATATTTACATAAATTTTTTTTCTTGTCAAAAAACATTTAATTAATATTTATAATATTCAATAAATGTATATCAGATAGCTTAAATAATACAAACAGGTAAAAAAAACTTAAAAGATAATGTATGAACAATAAATATTAACATTCTTGAAAAACATAATGATATCACTACTGTTAAACAGTGATATCCAACTTAATTTGTTTTATATTTTCATATTACTGATATCAATTTATTATTTTAAGCAGTACTATTTCTATTAATTAATCTTGGTCTTATTAATTCTTTTTAGCATTATGAAAATTGCTTTGACCAATAATCCAGCAATTCTTAGAATCTTCTTTTCATTGCCTTGGCAACATCCAGCTCCTTGGAAATAAAGATCATAATTTACTTTTGTCTCTCATAGTGTAAATATAAAAAAATAATATTTCATTCACACAGAGAGCCACACACATCCTGACACAAATACTTCAGTCAAAATTAGTTGCTCAGAAGCTCATGTGATGTTAAGTACAGAAAGTGACAAATGTATGACTGGGAACTTTTATGTCTAGAGTTTATTAATATTTTGGTTGTAAACTCTAAAACGATAAACAAACTTATCATGATGGCTGATGCATATAAGAAACTTCTTTATGCATATTTACCATGTAAACAATTATATAATAAAAATAGCTGAAATGTAAGAATGTTGATGTGGAGATGAGAAAATTGTCAAACTCAGTTTCTTTTAGATCTTAAAAAAGAATCAATAGATGTTTTTTTTAAAAAAATTAATATTTTTCATTTTCTTAATATTTCTATTATTTAATGTATCCTTAAAAATTGTGCTCCTACGCATTCTTCTCAACGCTTTATTCAACTCCCTTTACAGTTTCGATTGTCTAGCAATTTTTTTTTTTCAGAACTAAACATTTTTTAAAGGCAAAATGAACAATAACTTTATACATTTTTACTTATAAAATATTTTAAATACATATATTTTAAACAGATCTTATAAATATATATATGGATATCATTTTTCATAAAATTAAAAAGCTAAAAGTATTATATCTGTATGTCTATACTTACTATATTTTATTGTTCTATTATTATTAAATCATTCATTATCTTAATATATATATTAACTCATGGTAAATTGTTTTTTTTCTTAGATAGTATTAATATCATTTTAAATTAAAATAATGATATTATTTGAAATAACTGTTCATTTTTTTTTCCAATTTTCAAACTAACAATTTTTTTAAATATATATTTCTAACCTTTTTCTATATTTCATTCTACAAAATTTTTCATATATTTATTTTTATAATTAAAATTATACCAATTTCATAATGATTTTTATTGCAAATGATATATTTTGTTTATTTCTATAATTATTTTGCATCCAAAAGTATATAAATTTAAAATAGGCAAAACTCTCTCCATACAGTAGTCACTCAAAGCAAGACAGAGTAATCAGTTTTAACAACAGTTATGGGCAAGCATGGGAGATAGTGATCATGTGATGTTTAAAAGTTATATATACAATATATATCTGTCCTTTTTATGTACTATCTCTACACATACACAATATTATATATTTGTTATTATTAATTAAACATCAGTATTTTTATTCCAGAATTACTGTTCATTTTGGGTATATTATTCTTATATATAGAGCTTTTTTTAAATTTTATATTTCTGTTTTATTTTAATAAAACACATTTTATTATAATTTTCATTAAATATGTACTGTGGTTTTTATATGTATAATAATTTTTTTATCATGATTATGCTTCTTAAATCTTGTTATAATTGAATTTATTGTTGTTGTGATTAATTTTATAAAGTTTCTTATCTTTTTCAGGGAAGTCCGCTTTTGATTAACTTTCAATAAGATTTTCATTAATAGTTTGTTTTCCCTTTTTTAAATTGTTGAGATCTGCTGTCTTTAATTATATTTGTAATAATAATGATACAGTAGTAGTAGTAATAATAATAATATTAAACAAATTTTAATAATTAATGAGATGACAAATATTTCTGAAAATCATAGATATTTTATTCATGAAAAATCAAATAAATATTATGTACAAATTTATTAATTTTATTTTATTAAACAAATCATTAATATACATTTGAGAATAGATTATTAATAATGAGCACTGGATGTTTAATTAAAATCATCATTAGATTTTTTTTGTGTGTGTTTTATATGATTTCAGATTTTAAAAAAATACTGTTTTTATATATATATCATTGTGATGTTATAGACTTTTGGTATCCAACATTATGGGTTATTCAATCATTTAACCAGTTATTTATTTATTATCCATTACAATATATTTTTTACCTATTTTAAGAAAATAATAATAATTCCAATAATAATATTTTCAAGTTAAAATTTAAAATATATTTTTCATTAATTAACACAAACTTATACAGTACATGCAAGTTTAAGAGTAAGTGATAAATAGTAAATGCACGCACATTTGTTGAAATAATTTTTGTTTATATGTGAATAAAATCTAATTTAAAATATATTAAAAGCTTTTTGTATAATATATTGAATATAAAAAGACATTTTTATTAAAAATATCATTAACATGAAATTGGGTGAAATTTAATCCAATTAGAGATATAATTATCTGTCACTGCTTTATTATTTTTAAATATTAATTAGAGAGCAAAAGTTTAATATTTGTCATTAATTACAAGCTTCATTCATGTAATTCTAATATAAGTTAACAATAAAGATGTGTATTATTTATATACCATATAAAATCCTGAAGAACAACATATGAAATGGTACTCATACTTATAACAATCCATCCTGCTCGATGGCGCTGTTGATAGTCAAAAACAAATAGATATAACATTACCGGGCTGACTTACATTATAATTTTTTTTTAAATAATGCTTTAACCATTTTTTTATGACCAGTTTAATTCTATACACCCTCACATCGTACTGTCATGATATGTGAAGTGTGCGCTATTTGTATAGTGTCATGAAGCATATTAGCAGGCCATATAAATGAAATTTCTGTGCTTTTGCATGGAAACAGTGACATCTAGTGGGATGGATTGTCATAAATATGAGTACCACAATACCATAAATTATTAAGATATAAACATTTTTATTTAATGTTTTGGCTAGCTAAATATTTAATAGGAAAATAAAATTTGTAGACACTTTTTAAGTTTTTATTAAAATATAATGTGAATAGTAAACTATGAATAATCATGAGATTCAATTTAATTATTAAAAACTAAAATTCAATGATATAAGAAACAATAAATAAATAATAAAATATATATGTTAATAAATAAATAAATCTTGATGAAGATATTTGATTATGAATTAAATATCAATAGTATGATCACAGATATTGTATATATTTGATATTTATGTATCTAGCAGATGATGTGAATGATATACTAATTAAACAAAAAGAAACTATACTTGCCTAAGCATTTGTAAATAAACCCTTAAAATATATATAAAAAAATAACTAAGTCTGTTTAATTTGTTTCCTGGTTTTTCATACAATCATAAATGTAAGATAACAGTTTAAGTGCAAAATTATATTATCATCAAGGTATATAAAATATGCACTATCCTAAGTATAATTCGAAAATAATTTTATTTAAAATCTATTGGTTTTCAAATATATATAAATAATGGAAACATACTATAAAATCTTAAATAATATTTAAAATTAATTTTAAGAAAGATACTATATTTAAATTTTATTTTAAAATAATCTAAATTTTCTTTTTGGTTAGTTTATATTTAAGGCAATATAAACAAATACATTGTACAGTAAATAAATATATAATAAAAACATATGACTTGATTAACTTTTCCAATAACTGCCAGATATTCCTTAACTAAAAACTTCATTTAAAGCATATTTATTAATACATACTAACAGAGCAATATTTGTAAAACACTATAAAATTAAATTCATAAGTTCTGAAATCTCTGATTAATATCTGTCTTTTTCACTGTATGAAGATACATTACATAAGCATTGTATTTGAAGTTCAATCATATTTTAATCCCATTATTCAAAACATAATTTTTTACAATTTGAAAGAAGTATACATTTTAAATAAAATATCCTATAAGAAATATTGAGAGATTAACATTTCTATTTTTATATGAATAATAGCACTATTTAATCCTTTGGCATTTCATAATAACTTTGTTGTAGTATTGCAAACTTGATTTATAATGAATTCCAAGTAGTACCTGTTTTTTTTTTATATTTGTAGTATATTTATATTGTAGTACCAAGAGTATTCGATGAAATCCTGTGTTCCTGTGGCTTTAGAAATACACTGTGCATTGCATTGAAATGATTTTATTCCAAGATGTTAATAGATCTCTTTGGAGGAAACATTTTTTTTTTTTGCCTAAAATTTTATTTTTATATTAAAATTCAACTTTTAATATTATATTTAATCAAAGACAAATTAAAAGAGAGTCTTGATCCAAAATCAGGGGCTTTTTATACCTTTTTTCTAATGACAAAACCTTTAAGTTATTAACTTAGATATTGTTTTTATGGTTTTACACAAATATAACCCATTGCTATTGTCTCTGTTATAAAGAGTTAAATTTCACTTGTTAAAAAATTCATGAAATGCAGCAGTATTCACAAAATAAAATGTTTCTTGACTTTGTGATAAATAAAAGCTGTTTCGAAAAAAAAAATTTCTAAAAAAAAAATTCTAATCGCTTTAAAAAATAATAACAATAAAGTAAGTCTGCAAATTATTATACATTGTAAAATCACAATTTAAACAAAATATAATATATCTTTTATATTTATTTATTCAATCTATTATATTCTATATTTTTTTAAATACTTATTAAAATAATTATATATATAAATAATATTTTTAAATACCTATGATTTCATATTACAATGCATGCACACACACTAAATAATAAATTACTATTGTATGTTTATTTAAGTACATGTATTAGTGGTTAAATATATGCAATAAATAAAAATAAACCCACCAATATGAACTTATCAATACACATTTCAATCTATTAAATCTTTCTAATAATAAAATATTAACTTTACTATGATATACAATTTGATATACTTAAGGGGGATTTGAACCCAGACATCCCTATAGTCATCCACTCTATCCAATATAACTAATACACATGACCACATACACATAAAAAAGATAAATGATCTTCAATATATGTATTTCATGCTGAACCAACACTCATCACTTGATCCAGATCATCATCTTCCACACAAATATATAAACAGTGCTCAGTTTTATATTAAGACAGCAAATCTACAAACTTTAATGAACAGGCTTCAATTCTCTCCACTCTCCAATTCTTCAGCCATCCATATCACTGAAAATCTGCTAATGGAATGCTCAAAGCTTGTCTATTAAAAAAAAATTAAATTTAAAATTCATGAACATTATCTCTTATTATGATGGATTATTAGTAACTATTTATTAATTTTGTAATCTATTGATTCTTTTAAAACAATTGAAAAATAAAGTAAGCCAACAATTTTTTTAAGGAATATAATGATTCCAGGTTTAAATCCATATCATGATGATATAAATAATTACTTTGGAATTACAAAATTAACAACAGATTAACACAAAAAATAATTTACATTATTGTAATGTATTATGCAAACTATACAAAAAATTATTAAAATTTTATTATTTTTTGATAACTTATAGGTTTTTAAAGTTGCACTATTTTTTTAATTTTAATAAAATTTTAATTTTTTTTTTTTTATCTTTTCTAGACATTTGATGGAATCCAGTTTGTTATTTCAATTATCATTTGTTCACTGTTAAGAAAATTTACTTGATTTTAATTAGTATATAATTCTTAACATGAACTATTTGTATGAAATAGAGCAAGGGTGCTCTATTTTGATATGCTTGAAATTGTTCATCTGCATTCTAGTCAAGAAAATGTATAGGAGTAATAAATGGACTAAAACTCATATAACTTCATTGACAAAGGGGAAATAAAAATAATCTCAAGGATTATTACAGTCAAAACAATTAAAGTGTCATTTTTATATAACTACTTTTTGCCAGCAAAAGATGAACCAAACTAAAGTTATTATTTTCATTATTTTTTTCCTTTTAGTTGGTTAACTTACAGAATTTGGTAATGTTCTGATCTATTGTGTCAGCCACTTGATGCTAAGCAAAAACACATTGATATTATTTTCCCAGGCCAGCCATTCTATACAACTATGATGTCCATAAAATTAAAAATATAAATATAAGCAGACTTTTGGGACAGTAATTAATTAGAGACTGGCTTTTTGTGTGGGTGTCGATAAAAAAGTACATTACTTTCCAATAGCAAATAATAGTACATTAAAGACTTTTTTAGACAGTAATTCCAACAAAATTTTACAATGAAAGCTGACTTTGACCTTTTTGGGACAGTAATTAATCAGACGGGCTTCTTTTTTTTTTTTTTTGTTACTTTGCATATCTGAAAAGTTACAGTACTTTGTAAATACAAAATTACATTACATTTTACCCTTTTTTTATGGACAGTAATTAATAAGATACCATGTTTGGGGTGTGTGTGTGTAAAAATTAAATTATATTGCACTCTTTTTGTGTGTATATATATAAAATTACATAAATTTTTTAATAACAAATAATAGTAAATATAGTGGAGACTTATTTGGATACTAATTAATCAGAGATGAGCTTGTTTTTTTTTTGTTGTTGTTTTTACGTATCGGAAAAGTTACGGTGGTTTTTTTTAAGAAAAAATTATATCACATTTTATCCTTTTTTGGACAGTAATTAATCAGACACTGCATTTTGCGGTCAATGGGGGGAAGTAAATCCAATTGCAATTTATCAAATAAAGTATTAATAATTATAACAAACTATCAAAATGAAATTTGACTCCGGTGTCTGGCAATTGGCAATTTTGAGATTTGGAAGCAGCCATCTTCCCTGTCTCAGACGACTGTGCTCCACCCTAAAATCAAATTTGTAACACTAGCAGTCCTGACGAAACAAAAAAAGGTTGACCTGAAAAGTTAAATTATTTAGACACAGCACAGTTAACACACCATCTCATGATACTGTTGCGAAAATATTCAACCCAGCATTATGATGAAGTGTGTAACACAACTAACTATGGCAGCCAATGAAGGCATTTTTCTGTGCTTTTAGCATAGAAAAAAGCCACAGCGGTAGCTGGCAGCCAAGTAAACTGACTGTGTTTTATCATAGAAAGTTATCTGATTAGCTGTGGCCATGGCATATTTCTAGCAATTTAGCTAGAAATAGCACCATCAAGTGGCTGACACAATGGAACTGAATACAACCCAGAATTTAAATAAGCATTATTAAATTGTTACTGAAGAATTATCAGGAGGATGTCAGATACAGATATCACAAGAAGAGTGTCCCCCTGTTTAAGCCCTACATTCCATTTTTTAGAAACAAGTAGCAAAGTTGAAAGTGCTAAAAACTGATCCACTGTCAAAATTGCAAATCATATAATGAACATAGCCTCCAGAGCCATATTAAGATGATGATGATTCATGTAGACAGATGTACTATTGAATATTTTGCTAAACTGCTAAATGATTTTGGCAATAAAGCTTCTAATAGCAGAAAAAGAAGAGGGATTTAAATCTTTACTAAAATTGATATACAGAGGGAATAATGAACCTTGTAAAAATTCCAGCAGATATGGGAAACAAAAAATTACCAACATGGTATGAAGAGCAGCAAAAAGAAGTGCCACCAAGGAAAAAGCGAAAAAAAGTGAAATTGAGTCCAACAAGAATTTTCATAAGGTGAACAGAAATTAGGTAATGCATCAACCAAAATAAATATCACAAATCTGATCATGAGTCCCAATCTCTAAAAGGAGGATACAGTTATGCTTCTGATTCAAAATTGGAAAAAAGGCAAGATAATAATCAGGATCAACATGAACAGATCTTTGCAGAGATTAGAGGGACTTGTTAGTTGCTTATGTATATTTGCTGTACCCAAGACTGATAGTGGATGACTTTGTTACTGGCATGAAACAATGGGGTCATCACATAGTATATTTTTGCATTGCACATAGTTTAAAGTTCACCAAAACTAACCCTCAAGTCTCAAAGGAGTGGGACTTGATATCAAGTATCTACTGTGATTATTACCATGGATAGAATTATTCTATTGGTCACTAGCCTTTAAGACTCATAAATATAAAATGAGCAAGACTTCATTATGCCAAAAATGTGATGTCATTATACTTTGTGTTGCATATTGGGCTTAAAGTGAGTCTTCCTGTTGTTCATACTGAAGTGTAGTTATGACCTGTGATTGATGTTGGAGTCAGTGTGCATATCTTTTGGTTACTGAAGGTCATCCCAATCCTAAGAAACAAATTAGTCATGAAGAATGAAAAACTAATCATTTCAAGATAACTCAAAGCAGCTCATGAAAGTTTGTAACAATGATAAAAACAGCTAAGCATGAGGGAATTGTTGAAGTAATATGAAATTGTTTGAGGCAAACATGTTCACAATTCAGTTCAGCATAATTTTACTCCGTTAGATGAGAATATAGTAGCAATATGTAACAGATAGAAATATCAAATATAAGTATTAAATATTGATTTGTAATGCTCAGTAAATAAAGAATTGTTTTGTCCTAGTAGTTGTGCATGTGAGTATCTTAACATTTTATCTCAAATATTTATGTATATAAATAAAAAAAGAAAAGAGATTTTTTAAACTAATTATAAAATTAATCATTGTAAAAAAAGAGTAAAAGATTCAAAATGAAGTTATTAACATTATTAATTCCATGATAGAAAGTTTCATTTATATAAATGCAATGTTCTGAATTAAATTCATATTACTAAAAAGGCTAATATTTCTATTTTCTCCATTTTTGTACCCAATTATGAATAACCATGGTGTTTTTCACTGTTAACAGGTCATTGATAATATTTGTAAGGCAGGGGATTGACTAAACTATTTTTCAATAAATACCACTGAGATAAGATTAGATAAAGTTTGGATGGAAGCGGTTAAGTTACTTTTCAAAAACATTTGATAGCATTTTAAAAAAGTTGTGGTTGTAAATTTAGATCAGAATACATGTTGCTGGCAGAGAGTTTGGACTAAAAAAATGTATTGTAAAGACCATTATTGAATAGCATATCTATGCATGAAAGTTAGAAGAACATTATAGAGTGAGTTTACCAGAATGGTTTGCTAAAGCTCCAGTAATCCATTTCTCGGTCAACATGGCTGCTCCATGGAGGAAAAAATAATGTTGACCAGCTTTTAAGTGTAAAATGACCAAGCATAAATTAGGAAGCACAATTGCTCCATGCCATCTCTATCTTGTATTTATCTATGTGTCTTACCTACAAAAAAAGAAGAGAAGATCCACTGACACTTGATAATAACCCAGCCAAACTATGAAAATTTCATGAATCAATCACACATGACAGACCAGTGGAAAAAATATCACAAACTATTTGTATGAAAAGAGCAAGAGAGTTCTATTTTTTTATTTTGTAAACTCAATAACTGTTAAAGGCATATGGATTAAATTGTTCATTTGTAATCTAGTCAAAAAAGTGTACAGGCATAATAGATGAACTAAAACTCATATAACTTCATTGAAAAAGTGGAAATAAAAATAATCCCAAGAATTGTTACAGTCAGAACAATTAAAGTGTTAATTTATTTTCTATATAGCTATATTTTGCCAGTAAAAGATGAGCAAAACTAAAATAAGTTATTTTTTTTTCTTAGTTGATTATCAATTTTTACTTATTCTAAATATTACAACTGTTACCTAGAATAAAGGGTGTATATATATATATATATATTGTAAAAGACCCAGAAAGAGACCACATGTCAGATGGATGGATGAAATAAAAAAGTATGCAGGGGTGATGTGGAGAAGAGAAGCTAAAGATAGGAAAAGATGGATTGAATTTGGAGAGACTTTCATCCTGCAGTGGATTGATAATGGTTGATGATTATAATTCAGTTATTTAGTTTAACCTTTGATTAGGCATCTGGGGTAATAAAATAATATTTTTTGTATTTAAATTAATAAAAAAGAGAGGAGATATTGTAATTTATCATTATTTAGTGATGTAGATGCCTTGATGAGGATTGGGTCACATCATGTTTGAGATGATTTGGAGTATTTTACATGTTACTATTACTGGGAATAAAACTGTTGTTATTCACTTTCATTTATATATTTTACCAAATTAACTGAATAGAGTAACACTGCAAATTAGTTTCATGGCTGTGATTCTGTGCTAATGGGTTGTTTATTAAAGGATATAAGTTTAACGCTGCATTGCTAGTAGTGACAGTGTGAGTCTTTAATAATATGACTGTTCCAAACTAACAAATATTTTAGCCAGCTCAGACATCATAATTTATATCTATATGATGATAAGGAAATATTATTATTGTAGAATTGACATTACTGGCAACAGGTTTTAAAGTAATAATGTTCCTCAGTATGCACATCATAATTTATGACTGGGTCAGTAGGCCATCATTCTATCTACTTGCGATTTAGTTACATTTGCTTCTGTAAGATAGCCCACAGACTTTCTTCAAGGTAATCATCTAGGCATCCAGTTACAATATATTCCTTAAAAATTCCAGTATTTTTGAAGCTAATACTAAATTTTAAAACCTCTCCAGTTATTCCACGATGACATACAACTTTTTTATTTTTAAGATTACAAAAAGCTGTTTTAACTTCACTGAGCTGGATATTTTTATCCAAATCTAAATAAGTAAATAAAATGGATGATTAAAAGTTATCTCAATATTCAAAAGATGATCAAAATATTTTTTCTACCTATTCAAAATATCACAGAGGCAAAACTCTCCATACAATAGTGCCACTCAGTGCAAACCAGAATAATCAATGGATGCAGGAAGGTTTGTGCATAAATCCCTATCTAGTGCTTACTCATCCAATATACCCAGACTAGTTTCTAGCTTGTGGCCTTCATCTGTGAGGAGCCTTGGATCTGAGAACACTGCTCTTAGATCTTCGGATCTAACACATCCATTGATTAATCTGGCTTGCACTAATTGGCACTACTGTGTGAAGAGTTTTGCCTCTGTGAAAAACAGCTTGTGTAAGCATAAAAAATGATGATTGTGTGATATTTGATAGTTTAATACTAATCCTGTCCAATTGGATTATAGTGACTGTGGTTATTAAAGAACCAAAGACACCAAAATGTATCGATGCTGAACTGAGTTCAAATCTATACAACTATATAAGCTAATGATCTTAGCTTTGAAAATCTTATTGTGTTTTCATTTTGGACTCGAAGCTTTATAGATAGCTAAAGAAGTAAAATATGGCTGCTGGAGGGTTGCATTAAATCCTAAGATCTAGGTGCAGTGCTCTCAGATCCAAGGCTTCTCACTGATAAAAGCCACAAGCTAGAAACTAGTCTGGAGATATTGGACGAGTAGACACTAGGTAGGGATTTTATGCACAAACCTTTGTGCATCCATTGATTACTCTGACTTGCACTGAGTGGTGCTCCTATATGGAAAGTTTTGCCTCTGTGAAAAACAGCTTGTGTAAGCATAAAGAACAATGATTATGTGATGTTATTCAAAATATGTTGCTTTCAGTGTATCAAAAAAAAAAAGATCTAGTAACCAAGACTAGTGAAAGTCATTCATTGACTTTTTGCTTTTGAATCTTTATTTATTCTGTCAAACAGAAAATAAAACAATGTCAGAAAATCAGTCAAGATTTTTCTTTTTAGTAATCTAAAAATATGTTTACTTGAATCCATAACATATTTCTTAAAAAGACTCCGGACTTCAATAATATGACTAACCTGGAAATCTAAAGCAGTTTTAGTGTTTAATAACTATTAAAATATGAATAATAGATACTTTAAAAACAATAACATCAATTTTCTTGTGAATAGGTTTAGAATAAGATTTATTTTTAACGCATTTATAAATTTTAATCTTGGAGCATATTTATTTATTCTAACTATAATGTAATCTATTGAAGCAATTGTTTTGAGTATGGATGCATTCTTATTTCTTTATAGCAATTTTTCTACATAAAATTATTGTGACAGCCAAACCATGTGTTGTCAAGAATTCAATAACAATAAACCATTTGAATTCACAATATTGATATTATTATTTCCAATAATTTTTGAACAAAGTTTAATATTTATACCAGAATTTGCATTAGTTTCCAAAAATAAATTTTTAAACTTTTAATGTTGCTGTATTAATGTTATCCAGTAAGAAATAAAAGCTTTTCTGAATCTAAAGTTGGAGTATTGTTGCTAATAAAATGAGCATTAGTACTATTGTGTACAGCAAATTTTAATACAACCTTTTCATTGATATAAAGATAATTTCTCGCTGTAGAACTAAATTTATAGCAATAAATGCATTCTTCTTCCACTGATTAGTCTGCTTTTTTAAAAAAATCTATGGGTAGTCATCTCAGGAAGATGAATAAACTAATAGCAGCCATATCGATCTTGAAAACTCCTTAGCTATTGTTCCCTGATCTGATCTTGAAGAGTTTATATCAAGTGAAATTTATACTTTCCATGTTAGGAATAAGTTAGATGTATAATACTTATCACTAGTACTATTATCTTCTGCCTAACCACTTCAACTAATATTAAATCACTAAAACATTACATGATCACCATTTCCTATGCTTACACAGGTTGTTAAAACATTAGCAAACTCTCTAGGTGTGAGCCATGAATTCTAGAAGATTTGTGCATAAAATCCTATCTAGTTCCTACTCATCCAATGTCTCCAGACTAATTTCTAGCTTATTGCTTTCATCAGTGAGTAGCTTTGTATTTGAAAGCACAATATGTAGAGTTTGGGATCTAATGTGATCTTCCAACAGCAATCTTTACCCACTTTGTTATCAAGCCTTCTAGAATACATTGTTTGCCATGATATGCATGGAATGACACTAGGGTCTGGAGAGTTTTCTATTGTTTTAACAGCTTGTCTAAGCTTAGGAAATGGTGATCATGATGTTTTTAATGGTTTATATCAATTCTGCCCACAGGATAAAGCTGACTGTGATTTTAAAAAAACCAAAGATACCAAAATTTATAGCTACTGAACTGAATTCAAAATCTATATGACTATACAAGAGAATTAACTTGGATTAAAAACATTAATGTGTTTTCATCCTGAGCACATAGTTTTATACTTAATTAGTAGGTATAAAGAAGCTGCTGGAAGGTTGCATTAAGTCCTAATATCTAGATGCAGGGCTTTCAAATCCAAGGTGTCTCACTGATGAAAGCCACTGATGAGTAGACATCAGATAGGAATTTTATGCACAAAACTTCTAGCATCCATTGATTACTATAGCTTACACTGGGTAGAACTACTATCTGAAGACTTTGCTGTTGCTACAAATATTATTATTACTATCCCTGTTATGACTAATTTGCTAGACATGACAGACTATATATATATATATACCCATAAGCACGTCTGATGCAATGTAAAATTTAATGTAGATGATATTTATTTGATCAACTAATGCATCAACTATATCATTAGCTGATGGTCATTATTAATCAATATGAAGTTATATATATATAACTAGTGAAGGTTTCACTGAAATTTCCATCACAATAAATTTTAAATAAATCTCAATTTTTTTTTATAGCCATTTGATCTTTAAAATCTTTATTCTACATAAATTGGGTTCATTACTGAATTATGTCCAATTAAAATGGTTTCTGCTATTTATCAATAATATTAAAGTCCCTTTACAGTCTACTTTATCTCTTGTGGGCTCATTCTATAGCTTAACATTTGATTTGGTTTTATTAAAAATTTTAAAAAATCATCTTTCATTTACTTATGGATATATATGTTCTGATTACAAAATGAATGAATAATTAATTTAATTTTTTTTTGCTGTTCTCTAGGGAACATGGCAATTTTTTTCTTAATTCACTTAGACACTTTTTAAATAAGTAATACAGAAAACAAAATGTTACAAATTTTACAATTTTCTATATATTTTACAATAAATTGTTTCATTTTGTTAAAAAAAATAAAAAATGAAAGCAATAATAATTCACGTTCTTTTAATTTTATTTTGTTTTTTAAATTTTATTATAAAAATAATATATATAACAATAACAAAATTTATATTTGTAAAATAAATAATTTACATCTATTGTCAAGTAATAGCATTATTTTATAATCCTCTTTTATCCTGGTTAGATAAATCAGAATTTCTACAGCTTGTCTTCTTTGACTGAAGTAATAACAATTCATCCAAGCTACAATAAATAAATAAAAATGACATTAATTCTTTACTATTTTGTGTAATTAAAAAAAAGTAATAAAATAAATTAGAACAGAATTATCTATTTATGTATAGAATACATTTTTACTTCTCAGCATTGTATCTATGTCCCCATCACTAGCAAAATCTGGTTACTTAAGATCAGAGTCAAATAAATTTGAAGAAATATCAATTATGCATATGTTTTTTGCTATACATTAAATCATTCTGCAGTAAACATGTATTTCAGGAATCATTTCCAGAGTTACCTGACTTGAAGCACTGTTCACAATCTATGTAAATATAAAAGCCACAAGACTCATATTAATACCATAGCAACTGATTTGGTGTCAAAGAATAAATAGTTGATATTACAATTGCTTACTATAATTATAAATATTTAAAACATCTTTCATCTGACAAAATATAATAGCAATGATATTACAAAAACTGGACATTATTTATAAGTTTATTTAAAATGATTCTAATGGAATCTGGCTTGTAAAATTGTCTTAGTAACATATTCAGACTTGTTTGATCTATGAAATAGGTTTATATTAAAATGCATATTTGTTTTCCCCAGAAATGTCAATTTTTATAAAATAATTATAGCTCCAAAATCATACATCATTACTTAAATTAAGGCTATGGTGTAGGCTTTATCAGTAATATAAAATAATTTTGAAAAACTTGATAATAAGATGATGAATCTCAAACATGTACTTAAAACATTACTGATGTTAATAAACATATTTTAACTTGTGAAGCAGAAATTAAACCTATAAGATAAAAGATCATTGTTTCAGAAAAAGAAATTAATAGGTTGAAACCATAATAAAAAGGATAAAAGGTAAATAAATGTTCATATCATACTAGTATTTCCAGTCTTTTAAAAACAAAAAGAAAAGTTAGTAAATATATGATTATTATAACCAAGACAACAAATCAGTTTAAGAATAATGTTATTGAGTTAAGGGTAAAGAATTTGTTTATGTCTGTAAATTAGCCACACATGGTTTAATAATAAAAAAAGTTGCAAAAATTCAAAATATAATGCTTTGCTAATAAAGAAATCAAAGAAAAAAAACTGCTCTTAAAATTAATTCAAAAAGACATTTTATACTATTAAAAATGATCAATCATGTACAAAAAAAAAAACCCCACTATTGTGCAAACAATGCAAAATTTGTTGATGGCAATAACAAAGTCATTAAATGTACATTAGTAATAAAGAAAATGTAAGAACAATATATATATACCTTCCAAGGAGTGTGACTGAGATTGTTTAAGAGTATAAAATAGAACACTGAGTGCATTTGTACTTAATATTTTCACCATGATTGGTGCCATTGAAAAATTAATTAATCTAAATTTAAGACAATAGAAAAAATAATATTAAAAAATGCTGAAAATCTAAAACTGAATCATAATAATTCACCAGAACATAGTGTAAATGATATCATAGATGAAATTGAAATGTTTCAAGAGTCAATTATATGAATTGTAATATTTATATATTACAACTTGCCAAATAACTAAGTAGATAAAATACTATGCAGAAATAGGTTAAAAAAAAAAAATACATGCAAAAACTAGAAGAAAAAAATGAGAAAATAATTTAATGATTTTTGTTTTTTGATAAAAAAAAAAATATAATAATTTAATGATGTGATAAGAAATCAGCAATTTATGTTCAAGTTATATTATGGCAGAGTAGTACACATGTAATAGAATACTTTTTAGAAATAATTCCTGTATTGGTATGATGAATTCTTAAGTTGCATTAAATGTAAAATCAAATCTATTCCTTGTGGGAAAAAATCTTTGATCTATCATTTTCTTAAGTCAGAAGGATCCATAACTAAAAGTATCAAGATGTCTATGGATAGAAGAAAAAATCATTTAGTAGAAAATTAATATATATATGTGCTCTGCGCACAGATAATGAAGCTATTAAACGTAAATAAAATTATTAAAAGTTACCACCAAGCCCTTTCGGGACAGTTTATAGTCCCATATTCATGGCGACTTGTAATGCTAAATAACTTCTATCTTTATCTTAAATACAAATATTTATTAATGGTTTAACAACAAATCAAAGGAAAATTTTTATATGTGATGTAACTATCAGAATAAAAAAAATCTCAAAAATGTTCAAAGGAAAATAGTAACTGTACTTTATTATCATTATTATTTCCTATTTCCACTTGATATTGATTGTGAAAACAACATAGGGATGTTTTCAATTGGATTTGAATAAAATATACTACTTTATGCTATTGTCAAGTTTTCATATCAAGCAACATTTCATGATAATATGTATGATGATAGAACACTTATTGGAATTAAAACCTGTTCTAATTAATGTAGGAATTCTGAAGTTAAACTATCAGAAATAATGTGGGATAAAGTGAAGAAAAAAATTTCATAAACACTGAAAGTTAATATATAAGAATTTTTCACTGTAGATGAGTCTAACTAGATTTCAGTATAAGATGAATGCTCTGCACTAAAGTTAGAGAGACACATATATTTTCAACACTGAAAGATATAAAATTTAAATATCAACAATAAAAAAAATATTTGTTTAAAACAACTTTGTTCTTAACAACAAACTTTTATATGTAGTTTTTAATTTTGATATACTTATTTTAAAATTAACCAATACAATTTAAACTTTCAAATTTCATCTTTTTGTTGCTCATAAAAATTTTATTAATATAATTTCCTCTTGAAATTATGAATTAAAATGTCAGATTAAATAATATTTTTATTTGTAATCTTTATTAAAAATATCAGCAGCAATGAATTATTTTGCCTGCTCTTGAATATGATCAATTAGCAGTTTATCCACATTCCATTTTGATTATTTAATGGAACAGGTTAAGAAGCAATAAAGTCAAAGACAGGTTTTTATTTCTCTAGTTACACAGCTCTAAAGACAAAATGATCATTATAATTTCTATATTTAAAAAAATATGACATCAAAAACCTAAATATCCAGCTGCTTCAAAATTATTTTACCTCTTATCAGGTACCCTATATAACTTAGCTAGTAACTAATTTGGAAGGATATCTGATGAGGACAAATAACTTTGAAAATCTAAATATGTAGATTTCTTGCCTTATACTTCTTAAGGATAAATAATGAAATAAAACAAATATTCAATAAATTTTTTTTTATAAAGTTATACAGTGTTTGAAAAATTTTATGCAATTAATTTTTATAATAGATTATTAACATACAAAGTAAGTCACATTTGACATTCTAACAATAATTTTATAAATAATATATTAATTTACTCAAACTTTTTTATAAAAGTATTATCTAGTTAGTAAACTCCAAATGGTAATGCAATTAATAGTTACAGATTCCCTTAGCTAACTTCTGCTCATTTAGATAAAAAAAATTATAAACAACAACAAAAAATCATCTGTTTACTATTCATTTTGATAAAGTTATTGATTTGAAGATTCAAAAAAATTAGATCTTTGAAGCCAAGCTATCTAACTTTCCATATATACTAATTCTGAAATGATATATTTTGATAATCAAAAATATTATATACAGATCAAATTTCATTAATACAAAATATTATTTGTTAAGTGGATTTCATCTTAATCAAAAGAAAAGATACTGCATTGAAAGTAGGACAATTGATGTATATTGAGATGTTAATGTTTTTTCTCATCTTTTTTTATTTTAATGTATGTACTTTAGTAGATTAATAAAATAAATTTATATATTTTTTCCCCCTGCATACAAGAGTTGTTTAGTTCATGCCTTTTTTTGTTTTATTTTTCATATTTCTGTTACTATAACTTATTTTGGAAAAAAAGTCTCAAAAAATCATTAACTTATTCTTTTACAAATGATTTTTAAAAATTTATAAGTACAGTAAAAGAGATTGAATTTTTCTAAGTATAATAAAAAAATAAGATTTTTGGAATTTTCTTTTATCTATTTTGTTTATTATTTTTGTTTAATTAACTGAAATTTTTTATAAATGTATGCACACACACAATACTGTATGTTAAAATATTTTAGTATATTAATATAGAAATTTAAATGCTTTATTAAATGTGTTATACACTCAATATATGTTTACTATTATTCATGGATTTATGGTATCCTCAAAATATTCACATATATGTGCACACATACACAAAATAATAACAAATATTCATGCACATGAAAAAGAGTACTTTTGGATTGTTTTGATTCCAAATACAAAAATATATATTAACAATATCAATAACAAATATAATTTGTTGCCCTGGAATTTCCTTTATATAATAAATGTGTATATATTGCAACCTAACTTTCAATCTTGAAATTACATAAATCTATTTTAGTAAGATTTATGTTTGAATGGCTAGATAAATATGCTCTATCATCCATTATATGACAACAGCCATTTAGTAAATTGTCTTACGGTTTCTCTGTAAGCTTCTAACTCAAATTATAATTTGAATATCAAATAATTAGTAATATAATGATTTAGATAGTAATGGGGTTTTATTTGCGCTCAAGCATTGGATAAATGTCTGCAATTTCATCTAGCAATGCGGGTAAAACAATAATGAATATCCTTCATAAGTTAAAATATCACTAAATCTATTTAAAATATATGTGTTTATGACTTTAGTAACTTTTATATCTTGTAATTTTTTACACCCTTTTGGAATTTTTTTTAATATTTTTTGTAACCTTTATATTTTTTATAATTTTTTATATCTTTTGTAAATTTTTATATCTTATTTTCAAAAGTAACTTTATTGCCTATGAATATAAGAAATAAATATTACAGCAAATACAAAGTAAAAAAATAAACAAATTGTCTTGAATTATGATGAGCATTCAGACAGTTTGAGAACATGCACACTTTTAAACAGACTTGTGCTTTTTTCTAAAATTGACAGTTCGGCATCTTTACCTGCCAAAACATGAGCAGGGAAACAATACATATTCTCCAGCCTTCTGGCTAATCCTTTGAAGTATCAATCACCCAAAACAGGCATACCTAACCATGGCCAGAGCTGTCTTAGTGGCTTAGGTATAATGAATTTTGGACAAATCATGAAGGAAACTCACCCAACACTGAAGCAAAAACTATTCTGGCAACACCACAAGCTTCCAGGTACCATTATAGATTCTTTTGGGTGAGATTAAGTGATCCCTCTTCTTGATAGCCCTGATCTTGCACAAAAGTTCATTGTGTAAATTACCATTACTTTTCCCAAATAAGAGATGTCATCTCATTGTCCAGACTATATAGTTCATCATGATTGACAGTCTAATTATTCCAAAGACTCCAGTTTTTAGGCATTCATTCAGATTAAAAATTCTTTGTTTATAGAATGTCATCTAACCATTGAATATTGCTCTGCATTTATTTAATGCCACACAACCAAGCTGCATTGATTAATTTTCTCGATTGCACATCTGGCAAAATGAATTTAGTTTGACAAAGCCTCTTCTCATGACTAGTTTTGTAACTTTTATATTTTTTTGTAACTTTGACATCTTTTTGTAACTTCTGATGATATAAATGATGATGATCAATGACCAACTCATTTGTTGAACAATAATAAAAAATATATTTTATTTAAAATGAGTAGTTATAAAAATAACAAATATAACAATGAAATATGAAAAGAAAAAATATATACAGTCTTATTCCCCTTCTATCTTTTTTAAAATCTTTTGGTCACATATCATCAATTAATAAGATAAGCATAAATATAATTGGCAAGTAATGGCAATACAACAGCCTATACTCAATTCCCAGTTCAAGTGCATACAACCATTTTAATTTAAATCAAGAGGCTTTAAATCTAAACACCATTATGAAATTGCCATATACTAAACAATATCTCATCAGATGCTTAGGTAGGAATAAGATCCACCAAACAGCAATGGACAAAAATATTGTTTCATTCATTCACTCATCACCATTGTTAGTTCACATTGTGAGGAAAAGTGTCAAGGGCAACAAACATGATATAAATCCAAAAATAACTGGATGTATAATAGTTATAAGTAGTAAAATTCAATATAGCATCTCCAATATCAAACACACACACACAAACCACTAAGATTCTATATTTAACCATATCTTACTCTACACATACTCTTATTGAGATCTTTGATACCCTATTTCAGGGATGCCCAACCCGTAGCTCGCGAGTCACATGTGGCTCGCGTAACTGTTTAATGTGGCTCGAATTGCACTCTTCAAAAAAGTAAACATTTTTACAATACAAACAATAACGATATGCAGTGTCAGGTTTCACATTAAATAAAATATATTTTTCCTGTAATTGTAATTTATATGTATGTTACCAAATTTTTAATAAATAAAATGTATTTACATTTTTTTTTCTTTTTAACATATTACACCATTTTTTTTTTTTGCTGTACACGTTTGGTTTGGTGCTATATATATATTGTGTTTAGTGCTCTTGTATATATTGTTGTTTTTATTGAGAAAGATCCTTGTAGACGTTTGGTGCTGTATATATATTGTGTTTAGTGCTGGAAATAGTTTTTATCGAGATAGATCCATGTACACGTATATATTTTGCTGTATATATCGATGTTTAGTGCTGTAAACAGTTGTTTTTATCCGTGTACACGTATATATTTTGCTGTATATATATATTGATGTTTAGTGCTGTAAATAGTTGTTTTTATCGAGATAGATTCGTGTACACATATATATTTTGCTGTATATATTGATGTTTTCATCGAGAAAGATCCGTGTACACGTTATTTTGGCCACATTAGAAACGGCGGATACCAATGTGAATAGGCCATCCCCCCCCCCCACCTATCTCCCTTAATTGCAGGTTTAGTACCCAAGTACCATGTTTATAAATGTAATATGAAAAATGTAATATATAATTGTGGCTCCCCAAATTTTTTTAAATTCTCAACTGGCTCGCGCCAAGTTAAAGGTTGGGCACCATTGCGGCCTATTTAATCAACATATAAACACAATATCCCAAAACAATCAAAATAGTTTACTCTAATACCCTTGAGTAAATCTTTAAGAATACATCATTATTAAGATGATAAGACCGATGACAAGTATTAAAGAACTACATCCAGGGTCATTAACTATTAAAATTTTTTAAAAATTATTATTATTATTATTATTTACTTCTTCATTTATCTTCAAAATCAATGTTTTCTTCTTTTTTCTTTTTCTATGGAGCTTTCAACATTAATTCATCAATGCAGTTTGCAATGATCATTTCATCTCTGCTATGTGATTCCAAACTGCTAACTATTATTTTCACATAGTTCAAGTACAAATTCAATGATATGTCTTTTAGCAATTACTTTTTATTCACAACACAGTTTGATTTGAATAAATCCATTTGACCAAGCATAATAAAGTATTTGTTTTAAAAAAAAAAATTTCCCGTTATTTTTTTGTCACTTTGAAAGTTAAACACAATACTATTCATTTGTCCAATTCGAAATTCTTTTATCATCAGCAAAGCTGATTTTCCTTTATTTCATGGGTTTAATTTAGGTTATCAAGTCTACTATAATTTTAAATTTTCTTTGACAATGGTATTTATGTAAGCAATAGCAATTCATTAGTCCACATTCAGTAGTTAACCCATACAAAGATTCTAATTATTTCTTTCTCTTTTTTTAATAAATATTCCATAGGTTTAAGAAATTATGATATTATTCCATAAGTAATATCCTATTTATAACTGTTCAATTTCTATTGCCTTTGTAGAAATAATATAAACAATACATTAACATACAATGTTTGACAATGCAAATTCATAGGTAACATTCCAAAAGGTTTGTAATTACATAAAATTCTTGTTTATTTTTTTTCATGGTAAGCTGTTGCAATTACTTTCTGTTTAACATATACTCCAAGTCCAGTATGATAGAGAGGTCTTGACAAGAGACAAATCCCTTTTGGCAATTATTTTAACCTATCATACATTGATGAAGCAGCAAATTAAATGGCTATTATATACTCCAAGTCTGCTTAGGTTTTTATAGCACTCAGAGTAAATAATAACTCCTAAATTTCAACATATGATTTCTTATATAACTATGACCACATGGTATTAAATATCGTCACCATTGCAATTGTAGATTAGACAAATAGCATTTTCTTGCCCATCATTATCTAATGAATGATAAAACTGAATTTCTTCATTACACCTACATGATTTTCAACTACTTTTACACAACCTATAAACTGATAATCTCTTCTATAAGCCATAAATTTTGTTTCTAATACCTTACTTCTACTTTGCATATTAAAAAATAAAAATGGCAGATTATTTTTCCAATCTCTTCTTGCATCATTCAAATCAAAGGCAACACTTACAAATCTCATATTTGCACTATGAAAATGTAATATATTTATACATTCTGCATACCATTCCATTTTATACAATATCTCTAAATATTCATGCTTGTGAAAACCATTCCTACTTTATAATCTAATAAGGCCCACATATTCACAATTACAATTGCTATACTCACAATTTTATACTTTGTGATAGGAAAACCATTTAAGTTTTCTAGGTCTCTTGTTCTTGGATTATAGCAAATTTTTGACTTGACCTTTCATCAAAATGGGATTTAATTCTTTTACTATTAGCAATAAAACTTAAGAATAATATTTTCTTTAATATTATTGTATTCCATTTAAGATAAATTAATCTCCTTTTGGTCACATTTCTCAAAAAAATATTCAGAGTGTTGTCATATAATTATTAATAGATTACATCTCTAAATACGGATTATCAGTCATTAATAGAATAATGCAATATAGAGAGCATACCAATACAAGCTTTTATAAAGCAATGTCATGTTATATATGACTCACTTTATTGATTATTATAATAATAGAATAAATGCAATGAGATATTTCAACTTGGTAACTGTTTAGAGAAGAATTGTGTAAAAGTTTCTTCAGTTTCTGATTATTGTCACCCGATTTCTTTTATTGTAATTACTTTCACCTACAAACTTCAATATATTTCCCAATGTAAGATCTTTCATCACCTTATTCTTCAATATTTCTAAAACTGTATGACCTTTCATAAATTGATGAAGTTGTGTTTAATTATGCATGGCATTAATAAAAACTTTTAACTTGTATATCTCTACTTTTGTCTCTTTACAACTTCTCTTCCCAAGCATAATTTCTGTATCAATTTGAATATCCATTGCAGTTCCTGCATAAATTTTCAACACTTCTAAATACATCAACACTTTCAAGAATTTTCAATTCTTCAATATCTATTGCACCCATTTTACAATTGTTTTCAAGTTCATCATCAATTTTGATTAAATCCACATCAGTTTTAAATTTTCCTATACAGCCCACATTATCTTTAGTTGACTCTATGCTACCTACCTCAAATTTACATTCATCATCAGCAACCATAGTAAGTTAAGATTTTTTAACAATAAGAATCCTATTGACCTTTTTTTTTTTTTAGGAAAATATCTATATTAGTTTCTTTTTCCTGAAAATCCTTTAGTACTATACTCATTTCTTCTTCTACCTTTAGACTCTCTATCATTATTCTCATTTTATCCATTTTCTGTTCATATTCATACATTTTTTGTAATATATGACTGAACATTTCTATATGAAATGTATAGTAAATTTACATAAAATATATTGTGCTTTATTAAAAAAAATATGGCTTTATAAAAATTCAATCTTATATCTTTTAAAATTTTAAAATTAAATCATTAAACTTTATTAATTATCTCAAGGTGTTTTATTTTATTTTGAACCCAGCAAATTGGAAAGCTACAATTTTAAAAAGAATGTTTATACTCTTCAATATTTATCTAATCATAATTAATAAATATAACTTATTGGGCAAATAAAAAAAAATTATTTACTCTGTAATATATCAGTCTTTTATTTTTAATAGGTAAAATTTATCAGGCCTCAAACATTGGATAAGCCAAAATCTTATAAAAAAATGTTATATTTTTAAATATCTCAGTCTTTATTGAGCTCTATGCATTGAGAAGCCAAAATATATTTTAAAAAATACTTCTCTTTTGAAATATCTCAGAGTGATTTATATTATATTGAACCTTACACATTGAGGCCAAAGCTTTAAAAAAATTATAATAAATAAGAATTATAAATAATAATGTAGCTTAAACCATGGCACATGTACTATTAAGATGGAACACTATTTATTCAAACTGAACACTCTCATTTCCAAATACAAGATAACGTCATTTTAAAAGATAGACAGGATCCACCCTATCTTTTTTACCCAGACTATATGTATGGGCCAATCTGAAGCATTTGGAACTGAGAGCATGAAGATTTTGATTAATCACTTTAAATTACTAATCATATAATTTTATTATTAATGACACCTGCAAAATTTTAATAATGTATGATATGTCATTACTAGATAAAAACTTAAACATATGTAAATATTTTACTTATATAGCGTGATGTTTTTATATAAATTATAAATAATAATGTAGCTTAAACTACGGCATATGCACTTTAAAGATGGAACACTATTTAAACTGAATATCCTCATTTCCAAACACAAGATAAAGTCTTTTTAAAAGATAGAATGGATCCACTCTATTTTTTTCACCCAAGCTAATGACGTATCATAAATTATTAAAATTTAACAGGTATCATTAATAATAAAATCAAATGATTAGTAATTTAAAGTGCTTAATCAAAAACTTCACGCTCTCAATTCCAAATGCTTCAGATTGGCCATACATATAGCTTGGGTGAAAAAAATAGAATGGATCCATTCTATCTTTTAAAAAGACTGTATATTGTGTTTGGAAATGAGAGTATTCAGTTTAAATAGTGTTCCATCTTTAAAGTGCATGTGCTGTTGTTTAAGCTACGTTATTATTTATAATTTATATAAAAACGTCATGCTTATATAAATAAAATATTTAAATAAATAAGAACAAATCATAGAAAAATAAATTAAGTTTATTTGTAAATATCTTAGAGTGAGCTCTTTGTATCGAGCTTTCCATGTTGAGGCACCAAAATCCTAAAAAAAAGTTCTACTCTATAATGAATAAAGTAATTTGCTATGTAACTTTGCCACAAGACACCACTAGATAATAAATCTAGACCAATTTGCAATGTAACTTTGCCACAAGACACCAATAATAAATCTATACCTTTTTATACCAAATTATCTAACAATCAAAGAAAGCAATTAAATTTACAAGCAAAGTCACACCACCATAAATCCATGTGCAAAGTTATTTTTCTTTTAAATAGTCAAGAGATCATGGAGATCAGAAATCTTTTATAATAAACTATATGTAACACCTATAATGTATTTATAATTTTATTCAGGTAATTCATTAAATAATTATAAGTAATAAAAAAACAGAAGCAGTATTTAACAAAGAAAATCAATTCTTTTAAGAAATAACAAGGTTATTATAATAACGACTGACATCTAAATTCACATACCAAAATCAACCAATGCATACATGATTGATGAATTACCATATTATCAAACTAAATCTATCCAGCAATGATATAGAGTCAATAATCCAGCAAACTATATACTGAGGCTCATAAGAGGAAACAATGGGTAAAATGTCTAATAAAAATATAATAAACTTAATACTGTAAATAAAATTTAAAGTAATGACATTAATAGAGCAGCTATACTTAATATCACGTATATTTGAATAATATCAAAATTAATTCATTGTTATATCCATATTTAATAATATATAACAAAATCACTCATGCTCACAAAAAAGTATTTATTAAAAACTAAATCATTATATAAATGAAATCATATGAAATTTACATTTGGTACTAACAATATATCAAACTAAATACATTCCATATTTAAACTGTCAATACATGCAGCATCAGTCAATCCCTTATATAAAATAAATAATCATCAACAATCAAACATCATTATAAAAATTAATTTAATTATCTTTAAATAACATAGATTATATATAATTTTATAAGTTGTATTAAAATATGACAACAATATACTACCAGTAATCAAGAATAAATTATTATTTATCATATTTGTATTACATTTTGAATATTTCAATAAACATTTTAAATTGTTAATTTAAATACATATTTTGTCAACCGGTTATAAATTTAGACAATGTTTAAAAAGTGATAACAAGTAATAGTTGTATTAAAACAATGTTTACATCAAAAAGTTTTTTTTTTAAAAAAATGTTTTTATTTACTTTGATTTATTTACCAATAAAGTTATGCTTCCCTTTTGCAATTTGTTGAATAAATTGATAAAAGCAGTAAACAGAAGCAGACATTTCCCCCCCCAATGTGGCACTCCATTTAAAACACAGGTCTGTATGAAGTTAAAGAGAATATAATAATTTATTACAGCAATTGATGGTTTGAAAAATATTTCAATTAATTTTTGATTAAGAGATAAATGAGATAATGAGATGCACTGTGACATCTTTGGAGTCAGGAATCTCTCAGCTACCATGCCCAGAGAAACCTGATAGTCACTTTACCTTCTCTTTCCATTCCCTACCCTAAGTTTTTGCCATATTCTTCTCTATACTTCTCCATCCCATTTCCACTACATAACCTTTGTCAACTCCATGGTCTTTATATCTAAATCCCCCTTATCTTTTTCCAAACCCAGCATAAAAACCAAGAACCCATTTTCTGTATAATCACTTTGTTTATATTTATTCTCCCACAAATTTCATTATTTGTCTTTTTTCTGCTTGCCTTAAAACTCTTTTTACTCTCCATACTAGTTCTTTATCTCTCCAACTCCCTATTCTTTATTAATGCATCTATTCTTCTATCCCATTTCTTGCAACTATTACACTCAACAATTCCCCTAATACAATCATCTCATCTCTTGTATAAGTCTACTGACATATCTTTATGCAAATTTTCTGCATACCATACCACTTTTCTCACCTATCTTGTTACTTGCCCTTTACTCATAACCCAATTGAATACGATTCTGGATTTTCTCTTATTATCCATAAACTGCAATCTACCAAACATTTTCATTTTGCTTTTTGCATCTCTCATATAAAAACTTGACCATCCCATATCTCCTTAAATTGCTCCTTTGCCATCCACACATCTACATCTAATGCATGTCTTCCTACTTCACTTTGTACTTTTTCTAAGTAATCTAACACCCCTTTATTTACACATAACACATCATTACCATATGTTAACCCGGCTACTGCCACTCCCTTGCATACAATTCTAGCTACATCATTCTTTATCAGTTTCTTTTCTTTACTTCATTTATCAATTTTTTCTCCCAATCATCCAAGCAATTTCTCTGATTACTTAAGATGATTCCCAAATAGTTATACCTATTCACCACATTTAACTTATATCCTCCAATAAAAATTCTTTGTCTTCTCTTTCCCCAGTATTAATCATCATTACTTTTGACTTTTCTTCACTAAATTTATCCCCTCCTCTTTACCCACCCTTATGCATGTCCGCAGTATAATTTTCATATTTTCCTTTCTTTCTTTGCACAAGAAGACATCATCTGCAAATAGAAGACCTGATAATATATATACTCCTTTGCCATCTATTAATGGTATCTTTATCCCTCTTCCTAGTTTTTCTATTGCTCTCTCAATTCTCTCAAATATAACAAAAACAAATAGGTGACATAGGGCATCCTCACCTTACTCCCACCCTATTTTTAACTTTAACTGATTCTATACTCCCTAATTGATATGTTTAGTAATTATTTTCATACAATCTCTTAATAAGATCCACTAAATCTCCATCCATTCCCAAATTTACTAAACTTACCAATAATCTATTTCTTTTTACTTTATTATATGCCTTCTCTATATCTATAAAAACCATATATAACTGCCTACCTGTATTTTTACTCATATATATATATGTAAGATGTGTAACTACAAATAAGCTATCTCTTATATGCTTATCCAATCATAAACCTCATTGGATTTCTCCCATTATATTATTTTCTTCCATCCATTTTGTGCCCCTTCCAGCCATGATATATGCGAAAACTTTATATAACCCTGATGTTACCACTATCAGTCCATAATTACTTAACCTTCTGTGATCCTTACCCTTTCCTTTAAATAGTACCCTTATTCTTGTATTACTCCAACTATCCAGAAAATCTATTTTCTGTGTCACCTTATTAAAACATGATGATAGGTTTAATTTTTCCCTATGTCCTAAATTCATTACCATCTCTGCTGCTCATCCATCTAAACCTCTTGCCTTTCCACTTTTCAATTTCTTCCCTGCCCCATTCAGTTCATTTTCTGTAAACCTAATATTTCTATTATTATATGCTTTTATGTTTGTTATCACTCTGTCCTTCACATCTAACAACTTTTCTATATTCATTACATATTTAAGATTGTCTCTAATTCTTCTCTAGAGCTACACTCTATTCCCTCATCATCTAATAATATTATTTCTCTCTCCCCTACATTCCTTCTTTTAATGCATTTCCAAATTTTTTTACTCCCATCTCTTCCACTATATCCTCCAATAATTTACTATTTAATTTCATTCTCTTCCTATAATTATCTATTTTGAACAACTTTGTTTTTTAAAATACTTTTCCCATTTAACATTAACATCTTTTTCGCTTTCTTTATTCTTAGTAGTACCCTTTATATTCTCTGCATGCATTTTCTCTTTCTTTTACACTTTTACTAACTCTCACTTTTCTATTATTTTTATTTTCCTGAATATTCTTACCTAAAACCCTATTTTCTGATTTTTCTATTTCACCACACCAGTTCTTATATTCATCCCCAACCAATTCTTCCATAGTTTCATCAACTTTATTTTATATTCTTCTAACTTATTCTTATCATTCATTCTTCATCCACATCTTTCACTATCCTTTCTACTTTTACTACAATTTACTATCACATTACTAACCATTTTTATTGTAAAAAAATTATGAACACTATTACATACTCTCTCTTCATTATCAAACACTTTAATTTTCCGTACTTTATTCATTTCCTCTTTTTCTATTAACACATCATTTTTATTGTGTGAAACATATTATTTATAGATCATGTGTATTGTCCCTCATAAATATTTGATAAATTTCTAATGTTCAAATTCATTCTCTGACAAAAATTCTTCAAAAACTGTCCACACTTATTACCTACATCATCAATTTCTTCAATATGCCCATTCATATCCCTATAACTATTATTCTCTTCCCCTTTTTTTGAAACTCTGTATATCCTTAACTAGGCATTCATATATGCTGTTCCACTCCATTATAATTTGACTGTCTCCAGTGGCTATATACACTATAGCTACCATCCTTTTTTGTCTTCCTAACCTTATCTCAAACCACAAATGTTCTTGACATTTAATGTATTTAAATATTTTTTTGACATAACTCCTATACTACTATCCCTTTTTTCTTTTCTATTTATATACTGCCATACCAAGTCTTCCAGTATAGGTTCTTCTTCTTTTCTTAGATGTATTTCCATTACTGTTAATACCTCAAACTCTTCATTTTTAACTGCTTTGTTTAATTCCAGCCATTTTTTTGGTCTCCTACCACCTTGCATATTCAAATATCCAATTTCTTCTTTTCTAACTTCTCTTTTATAAATTCTTTTGACTCTTTCTTTTCCATTAAATTTATAAAAAAACTTGCTTACCATTAATATCACAGACCCATTCCCTCTCCACATCTACATTTATATCTAAATCAGCTAACCTTTGTGTATTTCTTACATCCCGCCAATTCTTCTTCTTTCTGACAACACTGCAACTTAAAACACCACCCCTCTTTATAAATTTCCCAAACTATATTCTTTATAAATCAAACTCCTTAAAACTTCACTTCCTTGTTAAATGCCCCAACATTACCTAAAGATGATAAGCAAAAAAACATCCATGCGTAATTTTCATGATACCCAATGCCACAGATAAGCAAAAAGTCCTCACATAATAATATTAATTATGCAGTAGGCTTATCAGGAGAGTCTCTTAAAATCTTTGAGCAGATTCCAAGTTTGTGATTACTTATATCTCAGTAATAAAATATTATATATATGTAATAAAAGTAAAAGAAAAGAGGGCAATTAGGATATTTGACATTGTATTTGAGAGCATACATACATTTATTTTAGTTAGATAGCAACATGTAATCACAAAATAATCTCATAATGTTTTTAAGTAAGTTTACAATTTTATGTTGACCACATTCCTGAGTTGCATGTGGCTCATAGGCTACATGTTGGTCTTATATCATAATTCATTCTGGTTCTCAATCTAGAGTGTCTAAACAATACTCATAGCATGACATCTTTAAGATCAAAAACTGGACTATCACACATATAAAAAATATATAATTACACACAAAATGCAAGCAGAAAACAAAGACTCATTAAAATGATAAATTAAGTTAATAATATAATAATCAATCTAAATAAAAATGAGATGAAAGCTGGGTTGATAATTAAATAATTGTAAATACAATCGATTGTTTGTTTCAATTTTATTTAGATTGATTATTATATTAAGTATATATCTCTAGCAACATTGTGGACAAATAATTTTTTATGTTGGATATTTGACCATTGTATATATTTAAAATCAATGCGCATTAATACAAATATCCTGTAATCCCATAGTGCTAAATTTTTCCATAAAGCACAGTACGAAAAGTTTATTTATAACTTATTATATTAAATAATGGCTGCAGAAAAGAGTTTGCTATTAACTGAAAGGAGACCCTTTGATTCCTCTTGGAGGCCTTAAAGAAACCGAGCAGGGCAAATTCCTAAAGTCCACTCCATACATTCTTGTCATTGCAGCTGTTATTACTATGTGATTATTCATATAGTATACGAACATGGATGGGCTGCTCACCAACACGCATTAGCCAGTGTGGTGAGTTTATTGGCTTTTTACCTCTGAGTTTAAGATCAAAAAACACCGTGGTCTTTCTTCTCAGTGCCTGATAAAGCAGAATGAATGTTTGTGTAAATGATAAATATTTTTCCAATACATATATACAATTATGACAGGCAAAAATAAAGCATGGCCCTTATTCCCAGGAGGCTGTAAAGTCACCAACCAAGGCAGCGGTTGGTGGCCGAAGGCGGAGGGTGCTAAGAATCCCCTGATTGCAGACCCAGGCTGCCATTTGATGACGACTTTTTATTTAGGTACTTACAACTGCAGATCACTTTCAAGTGAAGGAAGATTGCAAGAATTAGAAGAACTGTCTTATATTAAATGGGACATTATTGGACTTTGTGAAGTTAGAAGAAAAGGAGAAGAAACAATTGATTTAAAAAGTGGACATATACTCTATTATAAAGGCACACATATTGGAAGTACAAGTGGAGTAGGATTCATTATAAATAAAAAGTGGAAGAACAATATTGTGGAGATTGATGGTGTATCGGACAGAGTGGCAAGATTAGTTATACAACTTAATAGCAGATACCAAATGCAGATAATTCAGGTTTATGCCCCAACAAGTTCTCATAGTGATGAAGTAGTAGAAGATTTTTATATGGATGTACAAAAGGCTTTTGATCAGAGTAAACAACATTTTAAAATTGTTATGGGAGACTTTAATGCTAGAATTGGTAGACAAATGAAAGATAAAATTGCTGTAGGTAATTTTGGTTATGGTAATAGAAATGAGAGAGGACATAGACTTGTGGAGTTTGCAGAAAAAGAAAAACTTTATATTATGAATTCATTTTTTGAGAAAAATGTTAAAAGGAAATGGACATGGAAGCATCCAAATGAAGGTACAGCAGAATTGGATTATATTTTGACTAACAGAAAATACATATTTCAAGATTGTAATGTTCTTAATAAATTTAGCACAGGAAGTGATCATCGATTAGTAAGGTGTAAGTTACGTGTTAATGTAAAACTAGAGAGACAAAAATTATTAAGAAAAACAATATTTACAGTTGATATTCCTAATCTTCAGAAACATTCTAATGAATTTAAATTAGAACTTACAAATAGGTTTCAAGTGTTAGGAGATTTTGAACATGATTCAGATTTGAATGAAATTAATATGAAAATAACTGATACACTTTTAAAAACTGCAACAAACATAGCTGGTAGAAAAAAGCAGCAATTGACTAATAAAATTTCTACTGAGACTAGAGAATTTATGAAGAAAAGAAGGAATATGAAGATATACAAAAATGATGTATTAAAAAGAATTGAATATCTCGAATTTTGTAAAATGGTACGGAAAAGAGTTGAAAATGATATAAAAAAGTATAACTGTGAAATAGCAAGGAAAGCTGTAGAAGAAAATAAAAGTCTCAAAAATGTTAAACAACATTTTGGTATTGGTAGGAAATTTATATCTGCAATAAGAAAAAAAGATGGAATTATTACTAAAAAGAGAGATGACATCATGAAATTGGTAGAAGATTTTTATCAAGAATTATATAGTAATAAAGAACAAGTACCTCCTATATCTATTACATCTTCCGAATTGCCCAGAATTTTAAATGAAGAAGTGAGACATGCAATTAAGTGTATGAAGAAAGGAAAGACTCCAGGAAATGATGGAATTATAATTGATATATTAAAAGAAGCAGGTGAAGAAATAGAAACAATTTTAGCAAAGTTATATACCAAATGTCTAAATGATAAAGATGTACCGGAAGATTGGAAGAATGCAGTAATAATATTAATATTTAAAAAAGGTGATAAAGAAGATATTAGAAATTACAGACCTATCAGCCTTTTATCAGTTTTATATAAAATTTTTACCAAGATAATTACAACTCGTCTACAGAGAACTTTGGATTTTCACCAACCAAGAGAACAAGCTGGATTTAAAAGTGGTTTTAGTACAATAGATCATATCCAGGTATTGAGAGAAGTCATAGAAAGGACAAACGAATATGAGTTGTCATTATGTTTTGGATTTGTAGATTATGAAAAGGCATTCGATTCTATACACATTTCTTCAGTGATTAAAGCATTGGATCATCAAGGTATAGATCCAGGATATTGTCATATTTTAAAGAATATTTATAAAAATGCAACAGCAACAATTAGATTTCATAATGATACTGGAAAAATCAACATTGAGAAAGGTGTAAGACAAGGTGACTCCATATCTCCAAAACTCTTTACAACAGTGCTGCAAGAAGTATTTTGTGGATTAAAATGGGAAACTAAAGGAGTGAAAGTAAATGGAGAGTATTTAAGTCATTTAGATTTCGCAGATGATGTAGTTGTTTTTGCAAATAATGCTTCAGAGCTGCAGAAAATGTTGCAGGAGTTAGCAGATGAAAGTAGAAAAGTAGGACTAAAGATAAATGTTAAAAAGACTAAAGTAATGTTTAATCGATTTGCTCAAAATATGAAAATAAAGATTGATTATGAAGAATTAGAAGAAGTTAACAGTTACAAATACCTTGGTCAGATTATTAATACAGATGGAAACATAATGGAGGAAATTAATCATAGAATTAAACTTGGTTGGAGTGCTTTTGGTAGAAATAACTTGATACTAAAAGGAAATATGCCTATGTGTTTAAAAAGGATGGTTTTTAACAAATGTGTTTTACCAGTTCTTACTTATGGATCTGAGACTTGGACACTTAATAGAAGAGCAATACAGAGACTTCAGACCACTCAAAGGAGTATGGAGAGATGTATGTTGGGAGTAACAGAAGAGATCGAAAACGCAATGTATGGGTAAGACAACAAACAGGTGTTACTGACCTTATTGAAAAAATTAAAAGATTGAAATGGAGTTGGGCTGGACATATTGTTAGAAGAGATGATAATAGATGGACAATTGAAATTTTAAACTGGATTCCAAGAGATTGTAAAAGACCCAGAAAGAGACCACATGTGAGATGGATGGATGAAATAAGAAAATGTGCAGGGGTGTTGTGGAGAAGAGAAGCTAAAGATCGAAGAAGATGGATTAAACTTGGAGAGACCTTCATCCTGCAGTGGATTGATAATGGTTGATGATGATGATATTAAATAATAAGGTAATAGTATGAATATTGAACCCCACCACTTAATGGCATCGTTTCTCACAAAATGCACATCAATAGACCATTTTAGTGACCTTAATTTATGGCTGACACTACAATAGGTGTTTTTTTAGCCATAACAATCCGCCTGGGGGTGATGTATTCTACGATTATGTAACAAAATACTATGCAGATTGCATTGTGACAGTATTCGTCAAGTGAGCACCCTTGAATTCTCACTACCGTCTGATTTAATGGTGGCCATATTTGAAAGAGACCAAACTCTGCAAAAATTCATTGTTGGAAATTTTTTAGAAAGCATAGTGGAATTAGTATTCCATATTAAGAATTGTCATGTTGTCACACACGCTTTCCTATGCTTTTAAACTGCACACAACTTGAAAAGGTTCTTCTTTTCAGCAGAGTTGTTTCCGATTTTGTGTGCAAATGCCCATTTACATAAGAATTCATGCGAGAACTGTAAGAGAAGTTGGTTCGAAGGCCCCAAAATCCTGTTACTTACAGCTTTGAGGCTTCCTTATTATTTTACTTGTGTGTTACTTTTGTAACAGCTTTGAGGCTTCCCTGTTATTTCATTTGCATGTTACTTTTAGCTTTTTTTTTATGCCCTTGAAAATGGTGTTTTTTTTGTTATCTGTTTTTGTCCAAAGTTTCGTTTATTTTGAATTCAATAAATTATTTTATGGGAAGCTGTTGTTTTTGTTATTGTTCACTTAATTAGAAAGTAGGTAATAAATATTTGATATGTTTCATTAACAGTTAATTAAAGTAGATAATATTTTATTATACCAAAATAAAAAAAAAAGTGTTTAAGAGTTTATTCAAAAGACCCCACCCAAAATATATAAAATAATAATAAAGAACTGTGTGGTAACATAATAAAATGTTCAAAAAGAAAATCCAGAAAGAAATCAATTAAAAATCAAAACAAACCTTCCCCACCACCCATCCCACCGGCTTAAAAAAAAAAGTGTTTTCAAAAATGAACTGTTTATGTCTTTTTTAAAAATAAAGGCCCAAAAATTAAGGAAGAATTTTTCACTATCATATAATATAGCTTTCTGTAGCGTAAAGATTTGAAACAAAAAATAGAAAAGCCTTGTAATAAATTAACAAAAAAAAAAAGACGACAATTCAAAATCAAAACAACCCCTCTCCCCTTCACCCTCTAAAAAACCAAGTGTTTGTTTATTCAAAAGTACCAAATTGTTGAAATCTTTCAGCAAATCAAAACATCAATCAAAAAAAAAAAAAGAAGATAAGTTCAAAGCAAACAACCACCCCCCTCCACCATCTAAAAACAACAAAGTGTTTGTTACCGTATTTTTGTGTAAACAAACTGACGGAACATTAATCAATAATTTCAAAACAAACCAACATCCCTAACATCATGTAAAAACAAAGTATTTGTTTCTTTAAAAAATGAACCAAAAAAAAAAAATCAGCTGAAAAAAAACTTTGGTTTACCGTAAGTAATATTATGTAAAGAAACTGATGGGCAGTTAGTTGATAATTTAAAAACAAACCAACACCCCTAGACCACCTAAAACAAAGTATTTGTTTATTAAAAAAAAAAAAAACAGGTGGAATAAAAAACTTTAGTGGTTTACCGTAATATTTTGTAAACCAAATAGGCAGGCTGATGACGAAAAAAATTAAAAACCGGTTGAAAAAAAAAAATAATCTTTTACCGTAATATTATGTAAACAAACAGGGGGCCCATGAATCAGTATATTGATGTGTATTGGGCAAAAAAGAGCGCCATCAAACAGTAGGGTTCAGTATTCATACTATTACCAATAATAATAATAAAAATTGGTAAAATTATATTTCTTTACACTAATGCATATATATAAGCGATATTTTTATATACAAAAGCTATTATTTAAAAAAAGCTTTACCCTATTATTTTCTCTTAGACATAATTAACTTATGAGAAAGAGATAATATTCCAACTAATCCTGTTTCCTCCTAATAATTTAACATTTCTTTTTCTAATAACTGTTCAAAGAAGTTATCTCCTTCCAATAATCTCACAAATTTCATACATTATGCATATGTATATAGTACTTCATATAAATTATATTTCCATAATTTTATACTTCCAATCTCATATATTTTAATTTAAATACCATTTGATGAAATTCTAATGATTTTAATGAGAAATGTAATGCTAAAAATACAAACTTATTCTCAGAACAAACAAGTCTGAATACATTATCAAGACAATTTACAAACAAGATTTCTAAAGAATGATTTAAATAATCTTGTAGATAAGCCCATCTTTTATTATATTGGCAATCTATTTTGTCAGGTAAAAGATTATCATTTTTTTGATATTTGATTAATCAAGCATGGAAACTAAAAAAAGTTAAAACTTTGTAGTGCTATTTTTATTTTCATATTAATCAAGCCAGCTTACAGTTTCAAATATCAATTTGACTAATTAATATTTGAAATTATATGCTGGCTTGATTAATATAAAAACAAAAATTGTCACTAATAGTAAATTCTAGTCTTTTTGGTATCAATGATTAATTTATTGCTAAAATAAACTGAAGATCAGATAAAATAATCATCTTTTATCTGGAAAAACAGATTGGCATTGATATAATAAAAAGTGGTTATTATTTACAAGTTCATTTAAATAATTTTTTGGCAATTTCATGAATTATCTTACTAATGTATTCAGACTTATTTGTTCTGTGAATAGATTTATATCTATTTGAAAATAGGACTTTGCTGTTTTCATGTGTTACAAAAATGTTGAGATTTTGGTAGTTTCAATTTTATAGTTGAATAATTTTAGAGATAAAAAATATTTCAAATGATTTTTGATAAGAAAAATTCATGTGCATGGTAAAAACTATTTGACATAATAGTATTATTTGCACTGACATCTTCACATAAAGGACAGTGACCTGACATATTTATCTATTCTTAGTTGAATAGAAACTTTTCCATTTAAGCTTAAGATAGCAATTTTATGACAATAGTAATAACGCATGAAAATATCAGCTTTTATTCTATTATTTTCATAGGATTACTGTCAGATTGACTTCATAAGAAGAAATAGAGAAATACTGGAGACATAAAATTATGAAAATGTAATTCATACAATATAATATATAAGTGCGCAATATACGAAATACCTTTGATTAAAATTCATGTACGCAGTGTATATGTATATATGGAGAATACTATGTTTGAAAAACTACCAACTTGTACAATTCACTTACCTCAAAATATATATAAAAGAAAGTTTTACAAGTTCCAAATCTGCATCTTTATGAATCAGAATTACCAGAAGTTTCAAGTAAACTTTCATCTTCAGCTAATGCACCTAATTCTTCTTCAATTGAAAAAGATAAGATTTCACTCTTGACAATTTGAGATTTTTTTAGATTATCTGTATGAAATGTAGGAATAACTGAAATATTGCTTTGTGTTTGATGTAAAATAGGCTCTGTTATAGTTAACATCTTATCAGATGGTAGTGATTCTAGCTGACAAGCCAAATTTAAATCATTGACAGTATTTTCTATTATATCAGAAGATTCACCAAGAAATTTGTGATCAGTCTGCTTTTTATCAAAATAGTGAAAACTACTACTATTTTCTAAAGAACTAGCACTCTTCTGTGATTTGAATTTTTTTCCTAATTTATCCTCGCAAAAGTTAGAGGAACTGGGATGCTTAATTTGCTTTGCTCTCAATAATATGTCCCTCAATGAAGGCACTTTATGTTTATCTGGAATGGTTTCAAATTTCATTTCACTTTTTATAATATTATTAGTTGTAAGTGATTCACTACTCTTCTCATGAGCTAAGAAATTTATATTTTCCAAATGAATGAGTGATTTGTTTATGTTACTTTCTCTTTTTTGCTCTTCTCTCCAACTGTCAGTCAATTTTTCTGTTTCATCTTTTTTTCCTTCTAAATTATAAAAAAATAGCTGTGAATCTGGAGAAGATTCATAGCTTTGTAAAGAATCACTGACTAATGGACAACTTTGTTCTAATATGCCAACACTGCTACTAACAAGCTCTGATATCATTTTTTCTATTTCATTATCTTTTATGTTTTGATTTAGTTGTATATCACTATGTAAAGTCGGTGATATTCCATAGCATGTGCTTATAGTATATTCTGTACTGCTTTTGGCACTTATGTTTTTTTTTGTATTATTATCTAAATGTTCATGATAATTGAATCTTCTAGATACTATGTCAGTATCCAAAGACATATTACTTAAATAACTATTTTTCTTAGATATTTTTTTAGATTCACCTGTGTTTCTATCTCTTATATCATTCTGCATATCTTCATAGATTTTGTTAAAGTATGAATTAGAATCTCTTGAGTTTTGGATCAAGCTAATATCTGAATTGTCATTTAAATCATAATGTATGTTATCTTTTATTGGACACAATGGTTCAATTATTGTAATATCCTCTAAGACATGAGTAGGTGCATTATCTGTTGTGAGTATTTGTTTGGAATAATCTTGTGAAGTATCATGAACAAATTCATCTACTAATTTATGCTCCATGCAGGTTGTGTCAGATGAAGTACTGTTTCTTAAATCATTTATGGAATTAATATATAATACTGATTCAGGTATTAAATTTTCCTGACAATCATTTTGTGTTATAGGTAAAATATTTTCAATGTCTGAACTACTTTCTAAAACACAAGACCAATCTTTCTTTGTATACAGTGACTCTTCTATTGAACAGATTGGTAAATTATAGGACAATGTTTCATCTGAAGTACATAAAGACTCGGGTATTAAACTCTCTTTTAAAACTTGGACTGACTTATTAAGTAATGTATGTATGGGTTCAATTTTTAATGACTTTTGACAAATATTTTCTGTAGAGGGATGAGGACATAATTCATCTGATATGTATTCTGATTCAAGTTGTGAAGTCCTTTCACAAATATTTTCTGATGATGAAAGTTTATAAATATCTGTTGAAGACCCTTGCCAATCATTAGAATAAAAATAATCAAAACTTGGATGATCTTCTATTTCTTCAGTCACTGGCAGAGTTTCACTGAAGTGGCATGATGATTCAAGATTAGAAAAGGTTTCAAGTGACAACTTGACTGATTGTAAAATACTTTTATTTAAAGACAGACCTGAATTATGATCTTCTGAACTTACACATGACTCTGTATTTACATCACCATCAATATTTTTTGCAAAATTAACATATTCTTTAATTATGTTCCCACTGTCCTCACTATATTTTATTTGTTCCGAGACATTTTCATTTCTTATATCATCAATTATGTTTTCATAATCAGTAATCTGTACTTTTTCAATACGATAATTGTTATTTGAAAGCTTATCTACTTTCTTTACTGCTTTTCTAATATCATCAATGCTTTTATTAATATTATAACTACTCTTTATATATAAATTTGATTCTTGAGTCAGTTCTTCAATAGTATTAATAATTTTATCACTACTATCATCTCTTTTAGTAAATGTATTTGATTTTTTAAATGTTTTTGCAATATCATCAATACTCTCTGTTGTTTCATAGCCATAATTCTTTTCATTTGTATCTCCCATCACTTTTTGTGATGCACTAATCTTTTCTCTCATTTCATCAGTGTTTTTAATTTTTTCACTACCATTAACTTTTGAAAACACTTCATATTCTGCCATTGTTTCCCAAGAACTGCAACTATCTTGTGAAAGTTCTAAAGAAGTTATATTATTATTATTATTATTATTATGAATTTCAGTATTAATTCCATTAGGTTCAAATAAATTATAATCTTTATTAGTCAAATTTTCATATTGTAAATATGTTTCATCAGTAATTTGATTATATTCTTGTGGTGAAGGAGATTTGATGAGAATCACACACTGATCTGAATTGTTTTGAGTTGAAAGATTTTTATTTGTTACTATACTTTTCATTGAATAATCTGATGATGCATCATTCCAAAATTTCATTGATTCACTTAAATTCAATGAAAGGTTCAAAGCCTGTGATAATTTCTTTGGAGAAAATAAATCCTCACTCTGTATGGTTTCTCCATTATCAGAAATGCTATTTTCTAATAATGTATAAGAGTGTTTAATTTTCTCATTTTCACAAAATGTTTCTTTATTAATTAGTTTCTTTGATTTTTCACGTGGATAGACAGAATTATCATCTATTTTTATAGACAATTTACTATAAGACTCAATTACATTTTCAGTAAATGATTCTACATTTTTATTTGACAAAAGTGTTTTTAAAAATCTACTTTCAGAAGATTTTAAAGACTTATCACTGTATTTTTGAGAGATAGAACTAGACATTGCAACATCTGGAATATCATTTATTTCATTAATTACATGAAGTTCTGATGATTCTAGGTTTAACTGATCAATTACATAATTACATTGATCTGATATTTGATGTACATGGTTTTTTGTGGCATATGGCATTTTAGAATTAAGAGCTAAAAGCTGATTTTTATTATTCTGAAAAGAGATTAATTTACTTGTTTTAGGTGTTATCTCAAAATATGGTTTAATTTCAAAACTGCTATAACTAGAATCTGTGTCACCAGAATGACTTGTTTTTTTTGAAATTATAGCATCATCATCAGATGGCATAAACTCAGTGGCCATATTTAAAGTACTTTGAAATACAACAACAGGTAAAGTATTACTTTCATTTACTTCTTTCAATGACATTATAATCTCCTTTGAAATATTATCATTATTAGCATGTGCAATCTGTTTTCTACAATCTACTTTAGTAATATCTTTAAATGGTTTGGTATGAAAGTCAGTATCAGAATCATAATGCAATGATGATAAATTTTTAATCATACTTTGTCTTTCATTGCTATTGGAAATGTCAATCTTAATATTTTTATGCTTTTTGCTATCAATGACACAACTTGCTTGTGAAATGTTTACTAGTTGATTAAATATCTTATCATCGGGTGGAAGCTGATGAAATGTGTTTATATCATGTACATTTTCATCAAAATCATATACTACTTCTTGTTCAGATTCATTGTTTTCCATCTGTAGAAAAGGAATTGCTTCCTCTTGTTTGTATATATCCTTTTCATTCATTTTTTTATCAATTACATTTTTACTAGATTTCTCTAATTTTTTATTTATATCAAAATACTTTTTCTCACTCAGATTATTTGATTGTGATACAGATATGCTAAAATCCCAGTCAGGTAAGGATCTATATAAACTAGCATTAGAATATAAAGAGATTTGACTCCCTGGTCTCTCTTCAAAAGATTTAGATAAATATGACTTACTTTTTTTATAATTTTGAATGGATGCTTTTTTTATTTTAGAAGAAATATCCTCTTTAGTTATATCTTGGAATGACTCTTCTGTCTTTTCATATTGAAGAGTAAGCTCCGATGATCTTCTGTTAATTAATTTATCTGTGGATTCAGATATTTCTATCGCATTATTTTCATGAGAACATTTTTCTTTATTAGAAAATAGTTCAAAAAACTTTCTGTTATAATTACTGTTAGGTGATAGCAAATTTATATCTATCTTATTATATACTTTTTCTGTCAGAGAGTTTAAAGTTGATAATAAATTCTCACTTTTAGATAAATGTCTTCCAGTATTTTTAACTATTTTATTAACATTTGGCAAAAATATTTCCCCAGAAGAATGGGTGATTCTGATATCATCAGTAAAAATAACTTTATTTGTTGTTTTCTCTTTTGAAATAAATGGTATTTCTGTTAGAAAAGTTTTATTAGTAAAAATATTAGCACTCTTATCTAGTTTTAAATATTCATGTTTGTTAGTTGTCAAATATTTTTCTTTCTCATAAAAAGAAGAATCTTGTTTACTTTGTATATCTTTTGGAAATACTTTGTCACAAAAGATTTTTGATTCAGAGATTTCTTTACTTAATGACTCATCTGAAATAATACAGGATTCTTTGTGGCATTGATTTTCTTTTTTAAAACTATTAATAGATATCTGTGGATCTTTAGAAGAGTTATAAGAAATGTTTTGCAAGTCAGTAGTATTTTTCCATCCAGATATCTCACTGTTATTATCATTTGAGATGTAATCTGCATACTCATGTGTAAAGAGCATTTTATCACATATACAAGATTGATAATCATTATCTATGTTATCTTTGAACCACAAATGAATATCATAAAAAATATCCTCAACTGTGAAATCATTATGAGTATGCAAAACTGATTGTTTGATTACTTTTAAATTATTTTTATCTGAAGCCAAAGATGAATCAATTTCTTCTAAATTATTTTTATTTTTGAAAGCAGAGTTTTCACATTTTATAATTTTGACTTTTTGTTTTGAATTTAAATTTTTAGAGTTTTTAAAATAAAATTCCACTATATTTAAATTAGAAGATGAAGTGTCTGTATTACTATCTTTATCAGAAGTAATCTCAATCATTTTTTTTACATCAGATTTTTCAGGATGTGTAAATGTTGGAGAGATGTTAACATCTTTATCATTATTAATTAAAATTAAAGGTTTATGTAATAATTCACTAAGATCAAGTGTTTCTGAATTTATCAATTTATCTTTTTCTGATAAACTTGTTGATCTTATGTGTTTTAATGATCTTTTTTTGGATTTTAGTATAGAACTTTCTTTTTTTGTTATAAATGTACTCTCATTTTCTCTTGAAAAATTATCATGATTTTTTTCAAGCAATAAACAAACATCATCTAATACATCAGAAAATTCTTGGGCAATATCTTTGTCACTTTTAGAAGCAATAATAGATGGTTCTAAAGAATCTATCAACATTTCTTGAGATAATATTTCAAATTTTGTTTGAATATTAGTTTTTGGATTCTTGCTCTCAATATTATTTGTATATACATAATCTTTATTCTCATGGCTAGGACTGATTTGTTCCAAAGTAATTGCCTTAAGTAAATTATTACATTTACATTTTTTTCTCCTCAATTCTTCTTTTGAATTTTCCTTTTGAATACTGTCTTTTACAAAGAAAGTACTTTTTTGTGTAGAATTATCTAAATTTTGAAATGATTTACTAATTGGAAGAAATATTTCTTTTCTTGAAGCAACATCTAATTTACTACCTGAAGCACCAATTTCTTTATGAAGTAATGGAAGTGGATCAAGAGATTCAAATTGAAGACTTTTAGTATAAAATTGTCCTGAAAATATTACATTTTCAACATTATATGTTTGTGTTAAAATGCTTGGTATTATTTTAGCTTGATGGATTTCATTATTGTGAAAATTAATTGGAATGCTTTCAGGGCTCATAATGGTTCTTATATTTAAAGAAGTCTTAGCATCTATAGATTTAGATAAAGTAAAATTTTGTTTTTCAGAATTTTGATTATCACTTGTATTTCTTTTGGTATCAAAAAAAAGATAAGAATCAAATGCTTCACAAAAACTAATTTCTCCTTGAGATATTTCCTGCAATTCTTTCATTCTCTTTTCAATTTCTCTTAAATGTATTGCTGGTGATTTTTCAATCATTGATGATGATGATAATGCAGCATCCAAATGTAATGAAATTAATGGTTCACTTTGTATTCTTCTTTTATCTCTAAAAGTTTTATTAATGTCTGATACTGATGAAGATTGAAAATGTGGAATACTATAAGAAATTGCTAAATTGTTATCTAAAATAGTACAAGCTATTTCTTTATTTTGTTCTAAAATCTTCCTTTCATTTGGATCTTCAACATCTGTAAATTCTTCAATAAATATTTTGGGAGAAGTACAATTTTTGGGATATCCCCACCATTTGTATTTTAGTAATTCTTCCTCACTCACACATTGTTTAATTTTTGTTTTTTTTGTGATATTACTAACTAAAGTACCAGCAGACTTTATTTTTCTTTCACATAAATATGTTTTTACTGGTGATTTATTTATGGTGTTCATAGACAAACGTTGTCGAGATTGTCTCAATTTATCCTCAGAATGTTCATATTTAGAAATATTTGGTGATTTGATTATAGTAGTACCAGGTAGAGGTTGATGATATTTTCGCATTCGTATTCTTTTTATATTATCATAATATGCTGGCTTGGGAATTTCTGGAGGTTTTATTGCCTCTGTATCTGTCATCAAATATTTGAAAATATTTTCTGGTGATTTATTTAAAGTATCAGTAGAAAATGGTTGACAATCTTGTTGTGACTTGGTGTTAGGAGTATCTTCTGGTTGAATAATTATTGAAGATTTAGCTAACTCAATTTCTTGAAATGGATGATGTATTAGGTTAGTTTCTGGTAATTTATTTAAAGTACTATCAGAATGAGATAGTCTTTGTAACTTTATATCATTGTTACTTGATTGTTTAGAAGTGCATAATGGTTTAACTGATTCCATTTCTTGAAATGACTGCGGAATCAAATTTGTTTCTGGTGAATCATGCAAAGTACTAATAGAATGAGATATTTCAAATGAATGAGTTGCAACATTTGTTACTGCCAACTTTTTAAAATTGTCAGATGAAGATTTATACTTTTTCATCCTTATACTATTATAATATGTGGGCTTAGGAGTTTCAGGTGGAAATGGTATTTTGGTTGTTTCCTGCAACAAATTAGATGATAATTGTAATTTTGATAGTACACTTTGTTTGACTTTTGGGGATCTCTCATTAAACAAAGATGACAAACTTGAATAAGATTTTTCAATAATACTGTGTTGGTTACAAGAATGTTGAGATATATCAGAATGCTTTTCAGCTGAAGCACTATTTGACTGTTTTATATGTTTACTTTTTTCTGGTGTCTTAATTTTATGTTTTTGAGACACTTTCAAAATATTTTCCTTTAAGGATTTTTCTAATTTTTGTTGAGAAGAATTAACATTTTTCTTAGCTGATAGTGCAGCAAGATTTAATTTAGATGCAGCACAGGCTTTTTTTTCCATTTTAACTACACATATAGTTGCAGTGATAGTTTCATTTTTTAGATCTGAAGTCTTTGATTTTTTTCTCTGCTTTATTTTTAAATTGTCTGTATTGTTTAAAGTAATTCGAAATTCTGAAAAAACATTTTTGGATAATGTTCCATTGAGTGGACTTTTAGAAAAAGATTTGTTCATTTTATTAAAACTATCAACAGATTTTGAAATATGATGCTTTGACAAAGATTTTGGAGATTGCTTTCTATTAAAAAATGTTTTCTCTTTTATAAAATCCCCTTTCAAAAAATTAAAACTTCTTTTAGTTATTTTTTCAGGATGAGACAATCTTTTAAATACATTTAAAGTAGATTTTTGATTAGACGATGTTTTTAAATTTGAAAATGTAACAAATGGAGCACTTTTTCTGATTTGCCTTACATCATTCTGAATGGGAGCTTTAAAAAGAGATGGTGCACTTTTATTTTGTTTCATTTCTTTTGGACTGGTGGTTTCTGATTTTGAAGTATTTCCTGTCTTAAGATTTACATTTGATGTTTCATTATTGTTAGAATCAGTAAAACTTGATAACTTATCTTTCACTGCATCATTATCTGTTGATTCATACGATGTCTGTTTTTTTTGTAATATACTATTATTACTTTTATCTTTATTAAAAGTTTCTTTTTTAGTTAAATATTTGTCATCTATACTTTTTGATATAGTTACATGACTAAAATGAGGAACTTCATTATTTTTTTCATCAAATTCTTGAGAATAAGATCCAAATGGTCTATATGGTAAATCTGATTCCCCTAAGTCACCTTGTGATGAAATATCAGATATTTTGAACATTTTTTTCTTCTGAATTCTAATCAAAGGAATACAACAACAGAATACATTAACTTCAAGATTTTTTCTAATAATCTGGGTATGATGTCTGCATAGTTCTGTTTTTCTTCTTATATCTTCCTGGGTTGTACCTTTTGTAAATAGTTCTAATTTTTCCTTGTCTTCAAGTTTTTTAGCAGCAATCCTTGCCATCATCAGAGATTTTTGATCCAAGGAAAGTGGTAACCATTTCATTTTATCTGTTTCTGTAATCTCTGTTTTTTCAAATGGTACTTTTTTAAATGGTGCTTTTTCTAATGGTACTTTTTTAAATGGTTCTTTTTCGAATGGTGCTTTTTTAAATGGTGCTTCTTCAAATGGTATTTTTTTAAATGGTGCTTCTTCAAATGGTATTTTTTTAAATGGTGCTTTTTCAAATGGTACTTTTTTAAATGGTTCTTTTTCGAATGGTGCTTTTTTAAATGGTGCTTCTTCAAATGGTATTTTTTTAAATGGTGCTTCTTCAAATGGTATTTTTTTAAATGGTGCTTTTTCAAATGGTACTTTTTTAAATTTTCTTTCTTCAGCAGATTTAGGTCTTACTAATGTTGATTTATCATCCACTTTTTCACGAACTAATTTTTTTTGTTTAAAGACTTTTTCAAAAGCAGGTTTAGGCTTTTTTTTTTCAACAGAGACTTTTCCAAAACTAAGTTTAGATGTTTTTTTGCGAATAGTTTTTTTAGGCACTTTTTTAAAAACATCTTTTGGTGTTTCCAAATAAGTAGATTTTTCCGATGGTGTTTCTATTGTAAGGAGCATTCTACCTTTATCGCTTGCTCTAGAAGATAGTGTGGATATAGAAAATTCTAATTTCAATTCAACTTCCTCAGATAATGAAGACATTTCACCTTCTTGAATTACTCCCAAGTCCCCTCGAATAACATCCATAATATCATGTGCAATTAGTTTGGCTATTGTAGGAGCATTTGCATCATCAATGATCATGTACTTTGTTCTAAGTTGATAACGATCAATATCTGCCTCTTCTAATAAAACTTTCATTACTTTTTCAGTTAGTAATTTTGCTATAGATCTTATAGTAAGTTGGCTCATCCTATCTTCAAGATCTACATCCAACCTTTCAGATTTCAAAGAAGATAATGATTCAGATAATGGCTTTTCAGAACTTTCTGCAGATTTTATTAAAGATGCTTCAGATGGTTTTAATGATTTTTCTGACAATTTTTCAGAAGATAAAGATGATCTACTGAGTAAGCCTTCATCCACAGAAAGTTTATCAGACAACATGTCCTCAATATGCAATGATTCCTCAACTGATTCAGTTTCAATACTTTCACTAATTGCTATTTCAGATATTTTATCAGATTCACGAGATGGTTGTTTTGGAATTTCTATTACAACTTCTTCCATTTCTTCTAGAGAAGATTCACTCGATAATTTTAAAGATAACTCTTTAGTTTCTTCTTCTACTATTAAACAAGTTGCTTCAACTAATTCTCTTGAAATTTTATTTACAATATCAAAATCTGTATCTCTAAGAGCTCTTTTTAAAATTAAGATTGTTATATCCTTTGCAAGATCAGTAATAGCTGCTGTTAAAGAAACTGTACTAACAGCTTCCTCACTGAAAAACTCAGCAAATGCATTATCAATAGCTTGTTGAACTAATTGTTTAATTAACTCTTCTTCATTAAGATCTGAAAATGCTTCATCAATAGCTTTCTGTGTTAAATAAGTAACAACAATTTCCAAAAGATCATTGAAAGCTTCAATAATAGAATGCTGAACTAATTGCTTAATTAGAGCTTCTTTAGTAAAATCTGGAAAAACTTCTCTACCAATGAGTTCTGCAAATGCTTGACAAATTGATTGTTCCACCAACAAATCACAGAAAGCTTCAAATATCACTTGTGTTATTAACTGCTTAATTAAAATTTTTTCTACTGAAAGTTCTGCAAGGGCTGTATTTATAGCACGTTGTACTAACTTTTCAATTAGAGATTCCTCTCCTAAAAGATCTGCAAATGCTTCATTTATTGCTTGAAGTACCAAATGTATAATCAATGGTTCTTCAATTGAAAGATCTACAAAAGCTTCATTTATTGCTTGTTCAATTAAATTCTTAATTAGAGTTTCTTCAAATAAAATATCAGAAATGGCTTCATTTATTGCTTGCTGTGCTAATTGCTTAATTAAATCTTCTTCACCCAAAAGATCTGCAAATGCTTGATCAATAGTTTGATTTATTAACAAATCAGACAATGCTTCAATTAGTGCTTGTTGTACTAACTGATTAACTAAAGCATCTTCAACAGTAATATCTATAAAAGCTGTGTTTATAGCCCAGATTACTATTTCCTCACATAACACTTCAGGAAGTGCTCCATTTATTATCCAACTAACTAAACTATGGGCTGTCATTTCTACAGCTCGCAACCTATCTATTTCATTCATCAACTCTTGTGAGGCTCTTGTTATTGCAGAAATTACTAAATTTTGGGTCATTAAAATATTTTCATCTTCAATTGTTATAAAATCTTCATCAGTCATAATACATTTGTCCAAGTATTCTTTACTCATATCAATTATTCTTTCTGTAGCAACATCTGAAACAGATGATATACGCGGAATTGCTTTAGATATGAATTGATCTTCTGGTTTATGATAAGCTGATGCTGGAAAATGAAATCCCTTCCATTTAGCAGCTGGTATTTTAACTTCAGAAATCTTAAGGTCTTGGGGAACCTGGGCTGCTTTATCTAGAGTGTATATTGTTTTTTTATAATCTGGTTCTTCCACTATTTTTGATTTCATTTTCTTAAGAAAACTTTCTCTTTTAAATATTTTTATATCCATTGTTTCTTTTATAAACTTTTCATCCTCACGTTCCACTACCGCTGAAATAAGACTTGCAGATTTTAAATGGACTCTTTCTTCTAATATTTCTTTTTTATCCTCTTTTATCATCTCCTCTTTTTCAATTGTCAAAGTAGTCACTGTAGTAACAGAAGAATCTAGTTCATATTTCTTTTCTTCCAATAATATATCCTCTCTCTCTTCTACAACTCTGAGATAACCTCGCTCTTTTCTCAGCAATTCGTCTTCCATAGCAATAACTGCTTCAGAAATAGCACTAAAATCAAATTCAACAAAAATCTCTAATTTCATTTTTTCTTTGAGTTCTTTTTCTTTTAATACAAGTTTTTCTTTTTCCAATTCAAGTGCTCTTATCTGAGCTTCAATTTCTTCTAACTGAGATTCTTTTCCAAGTTCTTTTAATTGTCTTGCTCGTTCTTCTAATATCCGTATTCTTTCATCAATTTCTATTTTATGAAGACCAATTTTTGCATATTCCATTTCAAATGATATTACTTCCAATTCAATTTCTTCTTCTTCTTCACTAAAAACTTCCTCTCTAAATTCAACTTTTCTTTCTTCTAACTTTTTTTTTTGTTCTTCCATTTCATCTTTTTTTAATGCAATTGCTTTTAACTGGGCTTCAATTTTTTCTAAATCTATTTCTTCTTCAAATTCTTCTCTTAATTGTTTAACTCTTTCTTCTAGCTTTTTTATTTTATCATCAGTTTGTTTTTCTTGTAGATCAAGCCTTGCATATTCTTTTTCAAGTTCTTCTTTTTCTAATAGTAATTGTTTTATTTCCATTTCAATTTCTTCTAATTCTGGACCTTCAATTTCTTCTTCTAACAATTTGCGCCTTCTTTCTTCCAATTCACTAAGTTTTTGGTCAACAACATTTAATCTCTGTTTAATCCTTTCTTTTTCACTTTTAATTTGTTCTTGTTCTATTGTTAAATTGTTAATTTCATCTATACACTTTTCGACTTCTGTTTGAATTTCAAGTTTTCTTAGTAATATCATTTCTTTTTCTTCTTGTTCCAAAATTTGTCTTTCTAATTCTGCTTCTTTTGCTTCTATTAGTTTTCTTTCTCGCAGTTCAAGCATTTTCTTCATAAATCTATTTTTTTCTTCTTCATCCATTTCTTGGGTAATTTCTTCTATTAACGATCTGGCCTGTTCTTCTAACTGACTCAATTTTTCATCAATTACTTGTTCTCGTAAATCAAGTCTTTTTTTTTCTTTATCAAAATTTTCATTTTCCAATTTGAGACTTTTTATTTCCATATCAATCTCTTCTAATTCTGAACCTTCAATCCCTTCTTCAAATAATCTTTGCCTTTTATCTTCTAATTCTTTAACTCTTCCTTCAATATCTTTTTGCTGATGTGCAATATTTTGTTTTTGCATTATAATATTTTCTTTTTCTATTTTAAGTTGATTTATTTCATCATAAATATTTTCTAATTCAATTTCTTTTTCTAATCTTTTCCTTTTTTTCATTGCTTGTTCTTCTATTATCATTTTTTCTTTTTGAATTTTTTCTTTTGCCATCTTAAGTTCTTTAATTTGATCCATGATTACTTCTATGTCCACTATTTCTTCCATAGCTGATAATAATTGTGTGGCTCTTTCTTCTAATTTCGTTATTCTTTCATCAATTTCTGCTTCTCGTAATTCAAGTTCTGCATATTCTTTATCAAGCTGGTCTTTTTCTAATGTCAATTCTGTTATTTCATTAATAATTTCTTCTAATTCTTCTCCTTCAATTCCTAATTCAAGTAAATGATGCCTCTGTTCTTCTAATTTATTTAGTCTTTCTTCAATAGCCTTTTGGCGATCTTTAATTCTTTGTTTCTTATTTTCATTTACTATTTTTTCTAATTTAAGTTGAGTTATTTCATTTTCAATTTTTTCTAATTCAATTGCTATTTCAAGTTTTTTTTGTAATTCTTCTAATTGTAAATCAATTTCTTTTTCATCCTTTTCTTTTTCTTGAGCCATCTCTTCAAGTAAATCTAAGCTAGTTGGTTCTTCTTCTTTTTTCAATTTCTTCATTACTTTTTCATCAATTATTTTTTTTTCTAGTTCTGCTATTTTTTTCCTTCTTCTTTCCCTTAAATCTTTTTCAATCTCTGCAAGAGTATCTGTGACAAATTCTTCAGTTCCTATATCTAGAACTCTCTCTTCTGCATCGGCAAATGCTTCAGAAACAACACCTTCAGCAAACCCTTCTAAAATAGCCTTTTTCTCAATTTCCATTCTCTCTTCAAGTTCTTGTTCTGTTAAGTGAAATTTTTTTAGTCTCATTATCTTCTCATAAGACAAAACATTCTGTAAAACAAAAAATAAGAGCAGCAACAGATAATTTTAAAAACTCACTGTTTATTATTAATACTTTAAAAAAAATTTGTAACAATAAATACTTAAAATATTATATAAAATAATTTTCAGTTTTAAAGTTATATATATATATATTGTAAGTAACCAGATTGGTGTATGTCACAGTATTTAAAAAAAAAAAAGAAGTTTGTTGGTCTTAATTTTTAATTCACTTGATCTATGGATAATGGGGGTGTTGAAGTATAATATTAATTAGGTAACTATGACAACTATATTATTCATGGAACATTCTTATTTATTATTAACATTTAGCATCAATTTATAAATTTGTTGTGATCAATCTTAGAGAAAAATACAACAGGTGAATAATTAAATAGATTTTGGAAATAGTTAAGTGAATCATTAAAAAGTCACTGGAAGAGAATCAATATTATTATTAAGTATTACACATTTCAATTTCTGTTATTATAATCATCATAGTAACACCTATTATAAAATTTAATGTTTTACATTTCATATGTTTGTTCATAAATCAGTTATAAAAAAAAATTGTTAAGAAAAAAACATGTAAAAATATTTACATCCATTAAAACGTATTGGAATTACAATAGGAATTCTTTATTTTTGTTTAAAAGGGAAAAATAATATTGAAATTATAAAATGGGATTTCATTTTCATTGTATCAATTTTTTTAAAAAAATCTCCATTTCACTTACTAATTGGAGCCAAATTTTCTTGAACAATTTTTTTTCTCATCAAGTGAAATTTAAATGATTTCCAATAGTCATTGTGACAACAGTAACATCATCAAGAGTATCTTATAAATAGAAGGAAGATGCTGTAATTTGAGTTCTGGTAATTTTATCATTACCAGAACAAATGCAATTAGAACTGTCTTTGAAAATTATTTAAATTTTATTATTTAGGTGATTAATTTGTAAAACTATGGAAGAATAAAAATTTTAAATATCTGCCTGTTCAATTGGGGCAACTTGCTGATGAAATTCCAGGGGAAACCCCCATCAACATGCACTGTATTGCAGGTGAGCTATATAAAGATGTTCCGTGGTTAAAAATTCAGAATTTTATTTATTTGTGATGAATATAAACTCCATTGTATGTCTATGGATGTCATATTTCAGATCAAGGAATTTTACAAGATTGATTAATTCAACTTGTGTGATATTAAGCAAATTAAACTTTACTTTCATAATTCTAAAAGAAAAAAAGGCTAGTATTTATTCTTCACTTGATTATAAGTGAATTGTGTTATTAAGCTAATTCTCTTTGTACATTATTGTCAATGAAAATGGAAAATTAAAACCAGTGATATGTCATTTTGCATTGAATAAGTACCTATGGTTTTAAATGCGTGGATATATTTATATTGTACTGGTCAAATCAGTCTGCTCACTTAACAAGATTCAAATCCTAAGCAAAAGGACCTCAAATCTGATCATGCCCGCGATACACAGGTTGAGCAATCCTGAATTTTAACCTATTTGTCTATTCTTCGAATCTCTGACCTAATGAACAACAATCCTGATGATACAGCACAATTATTTTAATTCCGGGCCCAGAAGCAGAGCGGTGGAGCATAAGATCAGAATGATGATGATGATCGAGATAAGAGTAGACCAGGAATTACATTTATTAGTTATTTATTAATGCTAAGCTATTAGATAAAGAAAATAACTCTAAATATTAACTAGGAAATAATAATTCAAAACAAACCAGGATTTACATGAAATATATATTTAATAAAATATTGAGAAAATGCTTATATATGTTACAAAAGGTTTCACGCTTGAATAATATTGTCTATTTACGAAACTTGGGATTTGTTTTTATAAAATCCCCTTTACATTAATTATTTAATGAATATAATTTTATGGAGTGCATTATAACTTGTGCGGAGTTAACATGCCAATTTAATAACATTTTACAAACAGAACATTATGGATGCCTAAAATAAATATAAAAGATCATGACAGGTTTAGTACTAAATGATTTGATAAACAGACAAAATATACACTTTTAATCATTTATCTATCTTATGAAAATCATTATATATACTTTTATTGGCATTGTTTGGAAAAGATGTCTTTGGAACTTATAAATACGAAACAAACAATGCGCTACATTTACGAGAATACATGATAATACATTAAATATCAGCCTTTTACAGTTATTGTATATGCACTTTTACGAGTGTTAAATAATAAATAAATACTTTGACTGCCAATACAAGATATAGCATTTAAAAAAGAATAAAATGAATCACTTATTCTTTCAAAACCCAAATGTTTAAATACAATCATTAATGTAAATTGATTTATGTCTATGGGAATCGATAAGTATTTTAAAAGAAAGCAGCTTTAAAATCAACATACTGACTAATTAGCATGTTGGCACATTTCATGAATGAGTCCTTATTTTCAACGCCTAACGAAACGTCAAACAGGCATAAATCATTTAAATAAAGAAATACGGATCTTATGGTAGTTTATATGCTTCATCATTGTAATACATTTGATAATAAATGAGGGGTGATATGTCCACCATTTTGATGATACAGTATTGAATGGAGAGGTTTGGTTTGAATTCCCAGAGCCAGTTGTATGGAACTTCCGCAGCACAATAAAAACCCTATAAACCTCGCATTGCACAGGGAATAGTATATACCCCTGATTACGAATGATTTTGAGAACTAGTAGAAGGAAAGGTAGGCCAGCAGCATTATACCTGTGCAATAAATTTAATATATTATATTTGAAAGCCTGTAAATTGTTTGACTCCTGCGCAATGATATATTTAAATAATGAATCATTCATCAACTTATAGTGGAGAATAACTCTTTTAACTATGACATTAAACTAACACAATTTATATTTAATTTTGATTCCCATATACGTATTACTGATAAAATTAGCTCTCCAGGCAACAGCAAGAAAAGGTGGAATAATTATATTAAGGTTCACGATCTTTTAAAATCAAAATTTAAAGACAAATTCAAATACTAAAGTAAAATATGCATCCACAATAAAATATTTTAGATAAAAAAAATGTGAATAACAGATTTAAATATAAACTCAACCTAATGAGTGATTTCTGTTACAAATGAATAAAACGTTCTGCCCCTGCTTCTTTCCCCATTAAACAAAGAAAATAAACCCTTATTAGATTCCATGAGTTTGAATGATATTGGCATATTAATTAAAGAGCATAAATTGTTTACATATATAACATGAATGAGTTAGAAATATCTAATGGTGCCACACAAAGTTATATATATATGAGTTCAAGCGTGAAAGGTAAGTTAAAAAATACATTATATTAGTAAGGGATTACAGAGAGAGAATTTCAGAGCATAATTAATAAAAACTTATGAATTAATACACAAATAAAACATAAGATTTTCATTATAGCTTAGATAAACAGATTACCTAAGGACTTTATATTAAAGGCAGCTCCACACAGAATGAGGTTATCTCAGAATAGCAGGCAAGGTGCATTATTAGCAGTCAGCAGTTAGATCAGGCGGTCACCTTGTACAAGCTGGTCACATGGAACATGGCAGCAGCAGGCAAACAGTTTCTCTGAGAGGAGAAAGGTGAAAGATTCCTCTACTCAAACTTCATAGTGCTTGACTTTTCCATACTTCTTAAAGTGGAATGATGAATCGATTTTTCTGGAAAATTACTAACTCAAACGTTCTGAAATAAGTTAGTAACTAATTCAAAGTCTAATTACTAACTCAAAGTAACTCAAAATAACTCAAAGGAAACTGAATGTAACTGACTGAAAAGTATTGAAAGTAACTAACTGAAAAAGTAATTAAACTGACTCTTTTGTTCTATGGGCCCTTTTTATACACCTTTTAATCCCACCATAAATGCAATTTCAGTTGCCCACAGTTATCTCTGTAACCTCTTGATTAAAAACAACATTTAATTAGCAAAATATTTTTAAAACAGATAAGGCTCAAAATACCATTTGATATATTTTTAAAGATTTGAAAACAACTAACAAAAGAATTGCTTATGATTTTAATTAAGATTTATAATTTTAATTAAAGAAACAATCTGAATCTAGATAAAGATTATTTCAGTATTTCGAGCCTTCCCCATTTTTCTCTGTTTTTACATTCCAATACTTTAATTAAATACACATATAAAAAAAGATATTTACAATTATAAAGAACATTGAATTTTCAGCAATAAATATTAATAGAATTATTGCTTCGTTCATATATACATGCATCACACACACTACTGTTTTACTTTACTACATAATTTTATTAATTCCTTGGATAATTATGACTACAGTGTGTGGGTGAATGGCATATATCTATGGCAAGGTCTGAATTGCGGGCCCCACAGGAGGTTAGTGTAGATGGTGAAGCATGAAGCTCGATGATGATTAGACATCGACTGCTTCACACTTCCCCCATTTAAAGTGATCATTAAAAAAATCAAAAAATTACCTTAGTTGAAATCTAATATAATTTTGGTGAGAAAAACAACCTTAATAAATGAGCATGAAAACTTTGCTCCTTGTTGATGAAAAAAAACTGCGTTATTATTTGAATCGAGTTTCTAGTATGGAAAAGAAAAAAAAAACTTTCATTCATTTTTTTATTGTTGCAACTTATTATTACTTTTTTCATTAACTGAAATATTTGGTATATGGATTCAAAATGTGAGAATGTCCATTTGCATTTTCTATTGTCTTCGACTTTGTTTATCTATGGCTACTTAGGGATTCATAATATGAGCATGTCCATTTGCATTTTCCATTGTCTTAAACTTTGTTTGCACACGGCTGCTTCTTCCTTTTTTTTCAATAATATTTTCCTGGATCTGGAGGTATATAAGGCTCAAAACAATGTTCCCCTGGGTCAGAGATACATATTTCTAGGTCTCTTACTAAAATAACAAAAAGTATTACAATATCGTGCTTTGGCATTACATTATCATATTTTTCTACATTAAACATCTTTTGCATTAAAATAATTTCTCCAACTTCCTTTGACATAATGGTATCTATTATAACATATTCACTTTGAGAATTGAGAAGTTTTTCTACATCTTTTATGAAACTATTTTTCTTTAAATATGTCCATGCTCTCAAATAGATTTTATCTTCTCTGTCCAATGAGTTCAATTTCTCATCAATTTTGTTCTGAACATATGTCATAAATAAATAATTATTGGACTTATTAAAATGAGCAGTATTGGCCACACTTAAAGATCTATCCCCTTCCTTCCTCTTCATATCAGGAGGCCATTCAGTATCATTCCTAAACTTTAATTTTGATGTTTTCATCAACCCCTCATTATCACTTTTCCACAGAACATCTTTATAGTTATGAAAATGTAACTCAGAATTATCAATTATGATTTCAGAAGATTCATCCAAAACAGTATGTATTGTTCTTTCGATCACATTTTTCACAATTGATATAAGCACTCCATTAGAATGTACTATACTGGTATCACTTTGAGATGGGTTGATTTGCCGTAGCCTTGAGTTCCATATTTTATTAGTGCTTTCCTCCTCCATAGCTGAATCTACTAGAGTAACACTCTGACTATGAGTAATTTCTGTCAATCCAGAACCTAACACTTTATATTTTTGTTGAATAGAGGTGGCATTTGTCTTCACCAACATAATCTCATGAGGTTCTAACCTTATTTTAGTTGGTTGAGGTTCTTTGTCCTCTGTTCCAATGTCTTTTAAAAATGCTTCCATGAAAATGATCTTATCTTTAGTTTCAGAATCAATATCCTTTGATCTAAAGGTAGAACCATCTTCAACTCTTTCCAGTTCTCTTATTTGGTTCACCAGATTCTCTATTTGGTTAGCCTCCCACTTCTCTGCAGTATCTTCAATTTCATTCACAAATTTTATATCTTCCATCACTGTGTTTTCCAAAATTGTTTCTATACAGATTATCTTGTCTTTCATTAGATCAATAGACTCCCTTTGCTTGGGAACAGATACATTTTTGAAACCATCAGGTTATATGTTTGGCATAGTACTAATCTTCTCAATATTTAATTTTTGGCTTCTTTTTAATTCATCAATATCTCTTCTAAGCTCCTTCAACATTTCCATGTGCCATCTCTGAAATTCTGCATCTCTTTCTGCTTGGTCTTTTCTTATTCTTATCAGTTGCTGTAAGATTTTTATGATATCCTGACCATTCAGGGCTGGCTCTTTAAAATTTATTTCTGGGCTATCTGGTGCCAATGAGTCAAAAATGCTGGACGCTGGTCAGTCATCTGGTCTTTCTTCTATTACAAATTCCTATCCTGAGTTTTCTTCACCACTCATCTTTTTTTGTTTAATGTATTGCCACTTATAATTGTTTGTGAAATAAGGCTTGTTTCTTTTTTCTTTTATTTTATGCAGGATATATACTAATCTGTCCCTCCTCTCTTCAACTGTCTCCATTCTGCCATTTTTTGTTACTGCTGACTGCTGCCTATAAATGAAAAAAGAATAATTGATCATGCCATGTATGTATATGATCTAGAATTCAACTGCCTTGCTTCTTGATTTTTGGTTGTTTTTCTGCACCTATAATAGACTCTTACAAAAAAAATTGATTAATTATTTGTTGCTACAATATAATATATATGTTTGCTCATGACAATATACATGGAAAAACAGTGAGACAAAAAGAAATATAATTCTCTCTCAACCACTAACATCCTGTTTTGAACTCATTTTAATACCTTATTTTATTATATTACCTGTTGGCACATTTATATAAAGGCGCCAGCCAACAGTAAATAATAATAAAAAAATCCAAACACTTACTTAGGGCTACTCAATTAGAAAACATAAATAAGTATTTGTTACACATTATTGACTCTATTACATATATAATGTACAGAAAATAACTAAACATGAACTGCACCTTGTTATAATTTCAAGTTTTCTAACTTATGGCTGAAATACATGGGTTTTATTTATAAAACATTTTCATTTTTGTATATATAACATAAGAAACACATTTTATATAGTTATAAAACCAGATACAGAAAAACACTTATGCTTGTAACACATAGGTATCACAATTCTTTTCCTTTTAAAAACAAGATTTTTTTTTTACATTTGTAGCTATAAACATGGAAAAACAATATTTTTCTATAGTTGAAAAACCAGATACAGAAAAATTTTTTTACATTTATGGTTGCAACGCATGGGCATTGGTTTTTATACAAAATTATCACATTTTATATATATATATAACATCGGAAAACAAACTTGGGTAGGAAAGAAATATCATTATATATCATCAATGATCTCTTCAGGGTGTGGAATTATTAATAAATCCACACATTGGGTGCCAAGCCTGGGAAAAAATCAACTGTACCATCAAAACAGTCTGCTCACTTAACAAGATTCAAATCCTAAGAAAAAGAACCTCGAATCCGATCATGCTTGAGATACACAAGTCTGGAGCAATCCTGAATTCTAACCTATTTGCCTATTCTTCGAGTCTCTGACCCAATGAACAACAATCCTGATGATACAGACAATTATTTTAATTCCGGGCCCAGAAGCAAAGCAGTGGAGCATAAGATCAGAATGATGATGATGATCGAGATAAGAGTAGCCCAGGAATTACATTTATTATAGTTATTTATTAATACTAAGCTATTAACTAAAGAAAATAGTTCTAAATATTAACTAGAAAATAATAATTCAAAACAAACCCAGATTTGCATGAAATATATATTTAATAAAATATTGAGAAAACGCATATATATGTTACATAAGGTTTTATGCTTGGAATAATATTGTCTATTTACAAAACTTGGGATTTGTTTTTATAAAATCCCCTTTACATTAATTATTTAACAAATATAATTTTATAGAGTGTATTATAACTTGTGCAGAGTTAATATGCCAATTTAATAACATTTTACTAACAGAACGTTGTGGATGCCTAAAACAAATATAAAAGATTGTGACAGGTTTAGTAATAAATGATTTGATAAACAGGCAAAATATACACTTTTAATCATTTATCTATCTTATGAAAATCATTATATATACTTTTATTGGCATTGTTTGGAAAAGACGTCTTTGGAATTTATAAATAAGAAACAAACAATGTGCTACATTTACAAGAATGCGTGATACAATCATTAATGTAAATTGATTTACATCTATGGGAATCGATAAGTATTTTAAAAGAAAGCAGCTTTAAAATCAACATACTGACTAATTAGCATGTTGGCATATTTCATGAATGAGTCATTATTTCTAACACCTAACGAAAGGTCAAACAGGCATAAATCATTTAAATAAAGAAATATGGATCTTATGGTAGTTTGAATGCTTCATTATTTTAAGACATTTGATAATGAATGAAGGGTGATATGTCTGCCATTTTGATGATACGATATCGAATGGAGAGGCTTGGTTTGAATGCCCAGAGCCAGTTGTATAGAACTTCCACAGCACAATCAAAACCCTATAAACCTTGCATTGCACAGGGAGTAGTGTATACTCCTGATTATGAACAATTTTTAGAACTAGTAGGAGGGGAGATTCGGATTTCCGAAGTCCCCAATATATGTGGAAGTACCATAAGAGAAAGGAAAGGTAGGCCAGCAGCATTTTACCTGTGCAATAAACTTAATATATGATATTCGAAAGCCTGTAAATGGTATGACTCCTACACAATGATATATTTAAATAATGAATCATTCAGCAACTTATAATGGAGAATAACTCTTTTAACTATGACATTAAACTAACACAATTTATTTAATTTCAATTCCCATATACATATTACTGATAAAATTAGCCATCCAGGCAACAACAAGAAAAGGTGGAATAATTATATTAAGGTTCACAGTCTTTTAAAATGAAAATTTAAAGACAAATTCAAATAATAAAGTAAAATATGCATCCATAATAAAATATTTTAGATAAAAAAATGTGAATAACAGATTTAAATATAAACTCAACCTAGTGAGCGATTTCTGTTACAAATGAATAAAACTTTCTAATAAATTTAACTGAAGCTCCTGCTTCTTTCCCCATTGAACAAAGAAAATAAACTCTTATTAGACTTGTGAGGTTGAATGATATTGGCATATTAATTAAAGAGCATAAATTGTTTACATATATAACATGAATGAGTTAGAAATATCTAATGGAGCTGCACAAAGTTATATATACATGAGTTCAAGCGTGAAAGGTAAGTTAAAAAAATACATTATATTAGTAAGGGATTACAGAAAGAGAATTTCAGAGCATAATTAATAGAAACTTATGAATTAATACATGAATAAAACAAGATTTTCATTATAGCTTAGGTAAACACATTACCTAAGGACTTTATATTAAAGGCAGCTCCACATAGAATGAGGTTACCTCAGAATAGCAGGCAAGGTGCATTATTAGCAGTCAGCAGTTGGATCAGGTGGTCATCTTGTACATCCAGTCAGATGGAACATGGCAGCAGCAGGCAAACAGTTCTTTGAGAGAAGAGAAAGGTGAAAGATTCCTCTACTCAAACTTCATAGCCCTTGACTTTTCTTGACTTCTTAAAGTGGAATGATGAATCAATTTTTCTGGAAAATTACTAAGTCAAATGTTCTGAAATAAGTTACTAATTCAAAGTCTAATTACTAACTCAAAGTAACTCAAAGTAAACTGAACATAACTGACTGAAAAATACTGAAAGTAACTAACTGAAAAAGTAACTAAACTGACTCTTTTGTTCTATGGGCCCTTTTTATACACCTTTTAATCCTCCCAAGAATGCAATTTCAGTTGCCCACAGTTATCTCTGCAATCTCTTGATTAAAAGCATTTAATTAGCAAAATATTTTTAAAACAGATAAGGCTCGAAATACCATTTGATATATTTTTAAAGATTTGAAAACAACTAATAAAAAAATTGCTTATGATTTTAATTAAGATTTATAATTTTAATTTTAAAAAAACAATCTGAATCTAGATAAAGATTATTTCAGTATTTTGAGCCTCCCCATTTTTCTTTGTTTTTCCATTCCAATACTTTAATTAAATACACATATTGTGACAGTCAGATGATGTGTGTAGATTTAACCCAGTTCGAATACTAAGCGAAAGTACCTCAAGGTCAACCATACGCGAGATATAAATCAAGAATACGTATGACCTCTGCCCATTCGCCTGTTCTCGAGGCCTGATCACAAACAAACAACACCATCTGAGCCATGCATAAATTATTTTTCAACCGGCCACAAAGCTTAGCAACAGCGGTAGAGACATGGACGGGAAATCCTAAAGAGCTAAAAGCTAAATGTGTAAAGTACATAAAAAGATGTGTTGGTGTTTGCGTTTTGCGTGCCTGGATCATTGAAAAGTAAAAATAAAGCATTTAATATAACTAAGAAACTCAAGTTTTTGATAATTAAATAATGTTTAATTAATGGCTTTAAAATATGAATAAAGCTTTAATGGGCCTCCGCTATTCCCCTAAATTACTGCAACAAACTAATTAGACAATATAAATAAAACAAGTTAATAGGTTTGCGGTCAAATTCTTTTCTTCCCAATTTTATTAAAAAAATTTCAACTCGATCTTCTCGATAAAGTACGATAGATAATAAAAAACCTTTCGCAAAGCATTTCTTATGGCTTAGCGCTAAAAACCGTGTTTAAAATTGACTTAGAACGTATATAGCTAAATCAAATATACGTGATAAGCAAATGGCGGACAAAAAGAGGTGTTATCAAAGAGATCAAGTTGGCATACAAAAGAAACTGACTTGGATTTAATTAACAACATAAATAAAATTGGAAAGAGATTTCAAATGACAAAAAGTTAACTATTAAATTTAACCACAACGAAATACTACATATTTACAATGGTTAGTAAGGAAGAATAGCGAAGGTAAAAAGGTTACATATAGCTAGATGATCCCAAAATATATTTAAGGTTAATTCAAAAAGGTTTACATAGCAAAAACATATATTTCAATACAACAATAAAACAATATGAATCAAAAGTAGCATACGAGATAGTTTAATATAGTAGATACTGATACCGTCCTTTTTCCCGTGATGTTCCTTACGGCGTCGTGGCTTGATCCGACTGACGATAGGTGTTTGTCCGGACAATGAAAATATGAAGTATGGCTTCCATGAAAAGTTCTCCAGACACGGCATAGAGTCCATATGGTTATTGAATGGATGTTAAGGCATTTTTGGATGGTATTTAGGAACCTCAGTGATAGGCAAAGCTATGATTTGCCTAGCTAAGCATATCCATTTTCCTCAAAATACGGTTGGTTTTAACTGGAGCAGGTTCCAACTTCTCCATTGTTTGAAAATGACAGCTGTATAACTTTTTTTTGAAGCCAAGCTAAATGTGAAGCAAAATCTGACAGATTTCTCCCAAGAGAAATCTGAATGCACTTTCAGAAAACTTGGAAATAAAACAGCAAGAAAAATCTTAATAAATCGCCTTCACAAGCAAAATCAACATCAACTGACTCCTTCAAAAAGAAAAGTCTGAATAATCATCTCTTTTGTTCTCCCTACTATTTATACTTTCTCTGCCAGCTACCTTCCATTGTTTGTATGATCTGAGATCTTGATAAGCCCCCCCTTGCTGCTTTGTTTTAAAACAACACGTTCTAAAAATAACTTCAATTTTTTTACTCTAACTTTCTTACTTTAAAGTTGGAATTCTATTAATTAAAAAGCAAGAAAGAAAATGCCATCTTTAATTAGACTTGAACGGCTCACTAATTAAAATATACATTCTTTCAGAAATGTTGGTGGGCTTATCTCAAAATCAAATCATACTAAATATTTTAATAAAATTTGAACAACAATATATTATTATTTTACAATAGAATAAGCATTTTATTTCAGCAGAATTTTGCATTAACTCATATATATACGCTAGATGTATATATATGTATGTTTGACTAATAGGTTAAGCAATTTTTATCAATAGAATGAAATTTATTTAAAATAAAATATTTAACTGTAATACACATTTAATAAGCATAATTATTTTTAACTCTAATGCAAAACCCTGCTGATATTGAACTATAAACTTAATTCAGGTCTACAATACTAATTAAGTTTATAGGAAGATGTGAAGCATGGATCGGGCTTCAGATCCATTGCTTCATTTCCCAATAGTTAGTGAACAAAAAAAAAATGTTAAAAAAAAATGCTGTTGCTTCAGGTCAGAGGTAAGAATTTTGCCAGGTGAGTTCAAGCCTACTCTTTATTTGCTGTAATATTTAATTTGTTGCTACCTACGGTGTTTTTCTTTCTTTTACTAAATAACTAACAGTTTATCCATAATTCACTCTCCTATATTTTAAATCAAGTCCGTGTTGTTTTTAATCTGACAAGTTATTTTTCTGTTTTTAATTTCTAAAATTTTCCGGGGTCTGGTGGTATATAAGGTTTTAAGTTTCTGGCATTGTATACTCCTTTTATGCCGTTATTATCTTCCAAAAGGAACGCATTTCTCCCGCATTCCTTTTTCAATGTGTATGGCCCTTGATATATTGGAAAAAACTTTTTGAATTCTTTCCGCAATGTATTACTTGGCCTAGGGTCTCTCAGCCATACTTGCTCCCCTTGCCTGAATTGATATTGCTGGTTTTGTTTTTTATTTTTCCGGTGCAGCGCAGCCCGTTTTAATCGTTCATATGCTATCTTTTGATCTTGTAGTTTATCTATCTTCTCCTCTTCCATCGGCATTTTGGTTTTAAATAACTGAAGACATGCTGTGGCATACTGCAAATGTATCGGAGTAGCTCCAGTCAAGTCACTCATTTTATTATTAATGTCTTGTCCCATCTTTTCAGTTTCGTTTACCAAATCCACAGTCTGCAGCGTCATTGTGCTCTTGCTATCCTCTATGATTCGACAATTTTGTTCTCCACTTTGCCTTCTGTGTTTGACTGACAAGTCCAAGTGGTGACTATCTTTACATGCTTCTTCATCAATCAGTGATTCAACCTGAATATCACCTTGCTCTTGTTGGTCTTGTCCCTTTCCCTGATTATCTTCATCTGGTAATACTTTTGTTCTGGTAGTATGTTGTTGCTGGAGACCCATGTTTTCCTCCAAACGGTTCAGTCTTTGTGATGTCCTATTCATGAATTCTTGGAACATGTTCATCATCATTTTGTATTTTTGTCTCATTTCTGTGATGAGATCTTTCACATTGTTTTTTTGTTCATTATGAGTACCTATTGACCTATAAACTTCGCCTATCTTCTGTTCCTCCATTTTTGCCTAATATTGGCTATTTTGTTATAAAACAATTTATTTCTAAAACGTATTTTAATAACAATCTATATAAGTATATTGTATTACGTGTATCTAGGAGCTATATCCTGTATGTGAAGAAAAATTTTAGTTCTTTAAAAAATAAGTCAGTATTCTAAATTCTTTATGTTTTCAGAAATTAACTTTGCCTACCTCACGAGGTCCTATTTTAACCCTATGCCTATATGTATCTGTTTGTACATGAAAATATATATATAAAATCCTGCCGTGTCTGTCTTTAATAACTATACCACATATTATTCTCCTCACTTTACTTTATTTATATTTCATTAAAATATCATTGCTATGTTAATATAACTGAAATAATCCACTTACAGCTTGACCTGGCTTTCTCTGACACCTGAAACAACTAAAAAATGCATTTACATTAATACAAGTATATATATATAAAGAAATATGTGAGCAAAATATACATGTCATGTTTAAAATTATTTTGGCTCACTAAGCATACATTGTTATTTTGATCATCTACTATAATTTAGTTTATTTGATATCCGATATGAGAAATTGCACTTGCCGACAAATTTATTTGAAAAGGGCGCCAGTCGACAAGACAATGGCCATATCAAATATACATATTAATGGATAATGATCCAAGCACACATTTATAAGGGTTTATAAAGTTTCAATGCAACTAAAATTTTACTTTGCGTTTCACTTCTTTTTTAAAAAAATTTAATTTGATTCTGCTGAACGAAAAAAAAAAAATCTCTGCATGAATAAGTAAATGCTATTTTAAATGACACAATATTATTTAAATCTAAGACGTATAACAACTAAGTACGGTAATTTGTCTGACCTGGGATCGAAACCAGTTACCATTTTGGTCATGACACACAAAAAAAAATTCAAACAGCCAAAGTATGATTAACAAAATAAAATATATACAAAAAAAAAAAATTAAAAATAGAAGTAAAATCCCATGATAACTGCCACTCCGAATTATGAACCTGGGATCGAAACCAACTACCATTTTGGTCACAACTCGAAATAGATGAACAATTATCAAGCAATTTTACAGAATCACGCATTGAGATCAAAAACTGTTTCAAAAAAACATTTATATAAAAATGGGTTTTACCAAACTATAACGAAGTGTATACCATATACACCCATATATATGAATATGTACACACCAAATAAGCATATATATGACTACATATAAATATACAAACAGATATACCTATACAAATATTTCTTTTATTATTATGTACATGGCTTTATTAGAAAAAAAATGTCATATTGCAAACCGCATACTCCTATTATTTCAGGCAAGTAACGCTGGTCACAACTATGACACGGAAACAACAATTGCAGACATAGACCTATTATTTCAGGCTACTCAGCAATTCTGAACTCTAAAGTGTAAGGGGTCTTCACCTAACGGTTACTCAAAAGGTCATCACCTAATGGTTACTCAATAAATGATTCAATTGCATAATCCGAAATGGAGAAAAAAAAATCTTAACTAAAGGGTGGCTGACATATATGTTATACAAAAATATAAATTAAACGACATACGCATTTACTCTTTATTAAGTTGAAAATTAAGTTTGCTATTATTAACAAAACTTATATATATTTGGTAGGACACGTAATTACAAAATATTTAACAGTGAACGAGAATTTTGCATGATTATAGCATTCATTTTATATCAAAACGAAATGCAGAGAAAGTGAAAAAAAAATGTTTGTTAACACCATACACTGACACGTGTAATTTTGACTTATCAAAACTTTCAATCTATGAAAAAAAATTCTATTAACGAAAAAAAAGGTTATCTAAGATATTTACAAAAATTTATCCAAACGGAAATAAAAATCTATTATGTAACTGTACTTTTTTTTTTTTTTACTCAAAATATTAACACTACCGTTTATACTATATTTCGAGAAAAACATTATTATTCCAAACTTTTTCATATTTGAGCGATACTAAAAACAATCTAAAGTACGAAAGCTAATTTAAGGGAGGGCGGGTGGGTATATATTTGACACTTCCGCCTTATCGAAGCTATCTACTTTATACGACAAAAAAAATATGGCGTACTGGCCATGACGGAACTACTCATTAGGGAAAAAAATTACTTTAACTCTGAAATCTTCTTTTCTAATCACACACAAAAAAAACAACTGACGGCGTGTTAACTTTTTAAATATAAAATATTCATTTCATATATATCAAACTCGGAAAAAAAATGTTTAGCTTATGGCACATTTAACTTCTTAATTAATTAAAAAAATGACATTTAGCTCACGTTAGGAAACAACTTGAAAAAAATTATACATATATTATTTTATATAAATACATTAAACTAAAACTAGCTTCTCAGGGTACTGTTAAAAAATTTTTTGAAGAAAAGAAAAAAAATGACACTCGTCCACGCTGCCAGCGTCAGAATCGGAAAAAAAAATTATACGTCTACCCATATTTTCCTTAATTTAAAACAGAAAAAAAAAAACATTCCACCCACATACAAATGTCATATAGGGCATTGCAGGGTATGGAAAATTTCGAAAAGCCACACGATGGGCGTCCAGAATGCAGAGAAAAAAAAAATCTACTGTGACAGTCAGATGATGTGTGTAGATTTAACCCAGTTCGAATACTAAGCGAAAGTACCTCAAGGTCAACCATACGCGAGATATAAATCAAGAATACGTATGACCTCTGCCCATTCGCCTGTTCTCGAGGCCTGATCACAAACAAACAACACCATCTGAGCCATGCATAAATTATTTTTCAACCGGCCACAAAGCTTAGCAACAGCGGTAGAGACATGGACGGGAAATCCTAAAGAGCTAAAAGCTAAATGTGTAAAGTACATAAAAAGATGTGTTGGTGTTTGCGTTTTGCGTGCCTGGATCATTGAAAAGTAAAAATAAAGCATTTAATATAACTAAGAAACTCAAGTTTTTGATAATTAAATAATGTTTAATTAATGGCTTTAAAATATGAATAAAGCTTTAATGGGCCTCCGCTATTCCCCTAAATTACTGCAACAAACTAATTAGACAATATAAATAAAACAAGTTAATAGGTTTGCGGTCAAATTCTTTTCTTCCCAATTTTATAAAAAAATTTCCAACTCGATCTTCTCGATAAAGTACGATAGATAATAAAAAACCTTTCGCAAAGCATTTCTTATGGCTTAGCGCTAAAAACCGTGTTTAAAATTGACTTAGAACGTATATAGCTAAATCAAATATACGTGATAAGCAAATGATGAGACAAAAAGAGGTGTTATCAAAGAGATCAAGTTGGCATACAAAAGAAACTGACTTGGATTTAATTAACAACATAAATAAAATTGGAAAGAGATTTCAAATGACAAAAAGTTAACTATTAAATTTAACCGCAACGAAATACTACATATTTACAATGGTTAGTAAGGAAGAATAGCGAAGGTAAAAAGGTTACATATAGCTAGATGATCCCAAAATATATTTAAGGTTAATTCAAAAAGGTTTACATAGCAAAAACATATATTTCAATACAACAATAAAACAATATGAATCAAAAGTAGCATACGAGATAGTTTAATATAGTAGATACGATACCGTCCTTTTTCCCGTGATGTTCCTTACGGCGTCCGTGGCTTGATCCGGCCGACGATAGGTGTTTGTCCGGACAATGAAAATATGAAGTATGGCTTCCATGAAAAGTTCTCCAGACACGGCATAGAGTTCATATGGTTATTGATTGGATGTTAAGGCATTTTTGGATGGTATTTAGGAACCTCGGCGATAGGCAAAGCTATGATTTGCCTAGCCAAGCATATCCATTTTCCTCAAAATACGGTTGGTTTTAACTGGAGCAGGTTCCAACTTCTCCATTGTTTGAAAATGACAGCTGTATAACTTTTTTTTGAAGCACAAGCTAAATGTGAAGCAAAATCTGACAGATTTCTCCCAAGAGAAATCTGAATGCACTTTCAGAAAACTTGGAAATAAAACAGCAAGAAAAATCTTAATAAATCGCCTTCACAAGCAAAATCAACATCAACTGACTCCTTCAAAAAGAAAAGTCTGAATAATCATCTCTTTTGTTCTCCCTACTATTTATACTTTCTCTGCCAGCTACCTTCCATTGTTTGTATGATCTGAGATCTTGATAAGCCCCCCCTTGCTGCTTTGTTTTAAAACAACACGTTCTAAAAATAACTTCAATTTTTTTACTCTAACTTTCTTACTTTAAAGTTGGAATTCTATTAATTAAAAAGCAAGAAAGAAAATGCCATCTTTAATTAGACTTGAACGGCTCACTAATTAAAATATACATTCTTTCAGAAATGTTGGTGGGCTTATCTCAAAATCAAATCATACTAAATATTTTAATAAAATTTGAACAACAATATATTATTATTTTACAATAGAATAAGCATTTTATTTCAGCAGAATTTTGCATTAACTCATATATATACGCTAGATGTATATATATGTATGTTTGACTAATAGGTTAAGCAATTTTTATCAATAGAATGAAATTTATTTAAAATAAAATATTTAACTGTAATACACATTTAATAAGCATAATTATGTTTAACTCTAATGCAAAACCCTGCTGATATTGAACTATAAACTTAATTCAGGTCTACAATACTAATTAAGTTTATAGGAAGATGTGAAGCATGGATCGGGCTTCAGATCCATTGCTTCAATATATAAAAAGATATTTACAATTATAAAGAATATCGAATTTTCAGCAATAAATATAAATAGAATTATTGCTTCGTTCATATATATATGCATCACACACACTACTGTTTTACTTTACTAAATAATTTTATTAATTCCTTGGATAATTATGACTACAGTGTGTGGGTGAATGGCATATATCTATGGCAAGGTCTGAATTGTGGGCCCCACAGGAGGTTAATGTAGATGGTGAAGCATGAAGCTCGATGATGATTAGACATCGACTGCTTCAATATGTTTAAAAGAAAACATTGGAATTTAAACATGAAAATGATTAGGTTCAAATCCACAAAAGTTATTATCCATGCTTATCTTCTCTACTTAAAGGAAAATCATCTCTACACCTTAGGATCGGAAATAAAGAACCAGAAGCTATGATGAATCCATGGATAGTGAGTGAAAATGGAGACTTTAGTAACCTTCTATAGCTAATCTAGCTAGTCAGTCTACACATTTGGGAGCCATATCCTCTGCAACCTTTTATAGCTAATCTAGCTAGTCAGCCTATACATTTGGGAGCCATATCCTCCTCTGTAATCTTCTATCAACAACTGTAACTAATCAATCTAGCCTCAGGTTTTTAGGGTGACATATCCTCCTCTGTAACCTTCCTAGCTACAACTAATCTAGAATATATGCCTAAAAATAAATGTCAAACTAAAGAGATGATTTCTTTATTGACTAAGCTCACATGAAACTATAAACTTAAAGAAGATTACAAGGTGATTAATGAAAATAATAACTTCTGGTCAGACTAGTTTTAAAATCCACAAACAAACAAACAAAATGTTATAAAATAAATTTAATATTCATCAAACCAATAAATAAATAATAATTAGATCGATGGAATGAATATGAAATTAAAATTATAAATTAAGCAGTAATTAAATTAGGATGTAGATGACTAAATGGATAATGAAAATAAGTAATAATTAAATAATAAAATGAAAGAAGTCTGAGAATGAAGAGAAAAGAATGAAGATGTATCAGAATGATGAATGATTAAGATATTGGTAGAATAAGAATTAATGGATGATGAAGATGATAATGGAATAAGAGTTAGTGAATGGGGTGAATTAATTAGGATAATGAATTAGGATGAAGGAAGAATAAAGAAAGATTGAAATGACAAATGAGAAGGATGAGGATGATGGAATATGATGTCCAGAACTCTAAACTGATATTGAATTAAATGATAATAAGACAACTAACTAAAATACAGATTCCAAGCTTGACAAAAACAGAATATTCACCATAAAGTCAAAACAAGCTATACATTTAAGACAAAAGAAGCAATTTACACCTTCAAATTTGGTTGACTTTCATAAAACAGTGAGTATAACATAACTCAAATCCAACTACAATAAATAACTAGATATAAAATTTACCATAAATTCAAATTCTACATTGCAAATTACTAACTTATTCTTTTCAGGGTTCAAACAACTTAAAGATTGTTATACACGATATACTTAGCTCAGTGAGAGGGATTTTACCAGTACCCAAATATAATGCACAAAATAGCTCTTAATACAAAATCCAATTAACAAACAATATTTAGTAATTTCAAAGAAACTTTATAAATTCCCTAACTATTATAAACTTTAAGCTCCAAGAAATAGGAATAATTTCAATAACTAAACACAATACTTACCAACTTCCTTTTCTCAAATAATTATAAATAATGTGATCAAGATCAGTGAATGATAGATCTGTGGGTTCAAATAAACTGATTAAACCAATATTAAGTGTTTAATCTTTTAGTATACCACTTACAATAAGATAAACTCTAGGTTAATAATATTTTGATTATTAAGCAATGATGCCTTATATGTACTCATAAATCAAAGGCCTTACCAAAATTATTACAGTATTCCAACATATAGTTACTTATACTATATTGATCGATGATGATTTCCATATAATCAGATGATATGTTGATAGCAATAACAATAATAATGTGTGTGGTGATTAGCAATAAGAATACAGACAACTAAATAAATTTCAACACAATAAGATTTATTTACATTATCTACAAATTTATTTCAGACACATTGCATGAAATAAGACGAATTCATTAAATAAAATCAGGGATGGAAAATAATTGGTATCCCATTGCCTACACACATATGATATCAGATAAATTAATACAGTGACATTCATAGTATCACTATCATTATGGCCTATGTTTCTATTATTATTCCATCTTATAGAATAAGATAGTTAAACTTTATTTAAGCTAAATTATCATTCAAATTATAAAACAAAATGTATTTAGGTCTTTGGGATATACACAACTTTTTAAATGTAAAACTCTAAGTTATAATTTAGTGTATTAAACTGTAGCTATTTTATTTATCAGAATATGATAAGGACAATTATCATATTCAGTACAATGAGCAATTATTATCATTTACTATAAAAAGATTCATTGTATTAATGTGGGGACAGACATCAGAAGTCAAATGCACACATGATACCAAAACCTTGCCTATGTCCACAACTTAATTATTTTAATAGTTAACATATCTTACCGATCCATCAGCAAATCACTGCTTGATGAAGATAAATCAACATTGTCCATGTGTATCTCCTGCTCTTTCATATAGAAGTTCTACAATCACTAGTAAGTTTTGGTTGGCTTGTTTATAAACTGATGAAGATCCTACAACATCATAAAGACACTACTCCAATTAGGCAAACACTCTAGATAGACCAGTGTCCCTTAATCTAACTTTATCTTATCCTTGCTATTTGATTTTGAAATACTAAACTTCACCATACATGGTGGAAAACTAACTATATAACCTCATGAGGGATCAAACAATAAAGGGAGGCTCTACAAAACAACATGATAGTTGTACAACAATATGGCCAATTCTAATACCTTTTCAAAGCTATAAAAGTGTGGTCATTGCCTCATCACAGGGAAATAGAATTTAGTCCATGGATATCATCCTCTCTCGGGATTAACTATGCTAACTAAGCACTAACTATTACTCTGCCTCGACAATATCTTCCTCTCATGTAATCAGCAATGGGAGATTCTCCATCAGCCCATGTATAATATTAATATACTCTATTTGATACCATTATATGTGGCACATACTTATCAGCTGAAAGCTGTCACAAATCCTTATCAATATAATAGCAAGATAAAATAACATTAACAATAAAAGTGGAAACATAAATATTCCATTTCACAATGCAGAAACTATTAATGTATTAATAAACAAACCACCAACATAAAAGTCAAATGACCATTAATTATTTTAAAATAATAATTATACTTTTGTTATAGCGAGCCATACAGACGTAAACAGTGAAGATCAGCCTACATTTTATATTTAAAGTGGACATGTTTATTCATAGGCAAAATTAAGAAATGAAAGATGCTTATATTAATTATTTTATATAATAAAACAATTGGGTCATTATGTATATAACTTTGACAAATTTGGGTCTGTTTGTTTACCCTTCAATAAAATATTAAAATCTGTTTTAAAAATGCAAGAGAAAAATATATCTCTCTCTCTGTCTAAATAAATGATAATTAATATTATGTTTTCCCTTAACTAAAAAAATAACAAAAATATGTGTAATAAATGTATATCTCTTTATATATCTCTTCATCCCTATAAATATATTTTATACCACAATAAATATATAAAATAAAAAAAATCCCTGAATAACACATGACAAAAGTATATTATAATATCGAACATAGCAATAACAAAAAATAAACAAACATTTTCTCCCATTAGATTTTATCCCATTTGTTCAAAGTTTGTTCCATCCTTATGAGCAAAGAATAACTGATATCCTGAGCAAACATTCCTATGTAACACACACACACACACACACACACATATATATATATATATTGTAACCATATGTTTTGGCTCAAATATAGTAGTTTTTATCCAGTGGATAAATGTGTAAAATTTTAAATTTTAATTGGTAATAATTTGTTAAGATATTGAACATCAATATGTAGAGACTAGTTATAGAGTGAAATGTTTGTGGATTATAATTTTACCACTAAGCAAAAGCTCACTAAGAAATATCTTAAGAAGTGATAATGATCTTGACTGTTTGCGAGACACTGGAAAGTCTGATAGAGTGGATATAAATCCCATAAACATTTTATCACATGTTCCAGTGGCAGCTATTTCAAATGTTTTAATAGTATTAAAATATTATTGGGAAGCATAAAAATAATTAACACTTTATTGTATTGGTATTGTTAAACAATAATTAAAAATAAACAATAAAATCAATTTATAAGTCTTCTAAATTTTCTTATAAACAATCTTTAAATATACTATATTTTAATGTAAATTAAAATGCATCAGTCTAGATGATTCTCACTAGAGGGATGAAACTATTAATTTATTCACATTTTACAGTGATTGGCTCATTTAGAACCAATCCTGCCATGTAATACAAAGTATATAATATAAAAGTTTGTAAGGGGAGGGGGACTACTCTAAGAAATGTAAATCTGAACAAGACTACAACTCTCCACTTCTGAAGTAAAATAGAAGAAATAAGCTAGAAAATAATAATTTTTAAAAATAAATTGGGACAAAATTTCATAGTTATATGGATTTGAATAGTATGGAGTAAACTTACTAACCCTGTGAAATCTCTACACTACTTTTCATTGATCTTAGATTCTTAACTTTGCCTACTAAAGGAAAAACTGGAATGACTTCTATTTGGGTGTTTGCCTAAACATGTACTATTTGGAATGAAAAATAATACCAGAAAACGTAAGCATTTATTTTTTTTTTTTTTTATTTTAATCAATTATCAGAACTAATCATAACATAAAAGTTATTTAGACTGAAGCAAAAAAAAGATTAAAATATTTTAATTTTCGCGCTGCCATTAATTCAGCATTAAGCAAAAAAATACGTTTGTGTATAAATTGATATTTCAAGAAAATATTCTAAATCATTTTTAAAAAAAGTTTCAAAAAACAATGAAGAAATTAAAATTTCACTTTAAATCATATAAAGTAATTAGTTTGAAAAGAAAAGTGCATAAAATATTTCTTATTCATTGGGAAAAAAATTGTCTACTCTGATATTCCCCGCGAAGCAGTCACGTATATATATTATTAATAATTGCTTACTATTAAATCAATTCTGCTTAACATTCTTAAATATGAAATAAATTGCCAATAATAGTGAATAAAAAAAATATTGATTTTTTTTTCCCCTTGATTATACAACATATAAAGTAACAACATTTTAAGTGTTTAAAATTACGCAGATTATTTATAAGATTGTGACAATTACTGTGGACGGGAAAAACAAAGTAAACATAATCCATAAATAATTTAAAAAGTTTATTTTCAAAGATCGTAATAAACTGATTATAATTGTGCTACATTTGGAAAAATATGTTACATATTAATTAAAATCGTCTAGAAGATCATATTTATAATTAAATAGATTCTTCTCAGTATAACTTAAAACATCCTAATTTGCTGATAAAAGGGAAGTGAAAGAAGTATTTATTTATTTTATCGTTAGTGAATAACTTGCAACGTAATAATATTTTAAACGGTTTTAAAATCACCCAGATTATTTAAGATATAACAGATCTTCGCACAGATGGAAAAAAACAAAAATAGACAAATCAATAGATATTAATTAAACCTATTTTAAGTGTCTTATTCTCGAAAATGTTTTAATATTGCTTCAGTATGCTTACATTAGTACACAAACCAATAAAGGATTTCTATTGCCATTGGAGAAGTGTTTGAATTTTGTTTGAAGATGTTAATATTGAACCGGATAACCAAAATATATATTATTTAGGAATGTTTGCTTATCATATCCGTTTTCATGTTTTACTTATAAGAACGAATCAAACTTTGATAAAGTCCAATGGTAGAAAATGTAATGTTTGTTTAGTTTGTTAATTGCTATATATAATATTGTAATGCATTTTTTTTCTTTCATGTGTTATTCAGGTATTAGGTTTTTTTTTATATATATATCAGGGTATAGAATATACTAAGTAATGATGTAGCTGTGTAAAAAGTTATATACATTTATTATCCATATTTATATTATTTTCCCAATGAAGGGAAAGCATAATGTTAAATATTATTTATCTGGTAAGAAAGAGAAATGTTTATCTCTTTCACTGCTAAAACAGATGTTAATATTATATTGAGGAGGGGAACAAATAGACCCAAACTGCTCAAAAATATACACATAAAGATACCATTGTTCTATTATATAAAATAATTTAATAAGCATTTTTTTTATTATTGCTTAGTTTTTCTTATGAACGAAAATGTCCACTTTAAATACAAAATGTAGTTTAATCCTCCTCGTTTACGTGTACATGGCTTGCTATAATAAAAGATATAATTATTATTTTGAAATAATTAATGGTTATTTTACTGATATTGGTGGTCTGTTTATAAAACATTAACAGTTTCTGCAATGTGCAATGGAATATTTATGTTTCCACTTAGATTATTAGTGTTGTTTTACCTTGCTATTGTATTGATCAGAATTTGTTATAGATTTTAGGATGAGTTTGGGCTACATATAAGAGCCTTAGATATAATAATAATTAATATTGTACATGGGGTGATGGAGAATTCACTATTGTTGATTAATATGAGAGGATGATATTGTTGGGGCTGATTAAGAGTTAGTGCTTAGAGCATAGTTAAGCCTAAAAGAGGATGATCCCATGGTCTGAATTCTATTTTCCAGTGAAGAGGCACTGCCCATACTTTTATACCTATGAAAAGGTATCAGAATTGGCCATATTCTTATACAATTATTATGTTGTTTCTTGATATACAACTATCATGTGGTTTTATAGAGCCTCCTTTATTTAGATCCCTCAAGAAGTTATATAGTTAATATTCCGTGTATGATAAAGTGTAGTGTTATTTTTAAATCGAATATCAAGGATAAGATAAAGTCAGATTATGGGACACTGATATAACTATAGTGTTGTCTAATTGAAATAGTGTCTTTCTGATGTTGTGCAATCTTCATCCGTTTATAAACAGACCAACCAAAACTTACTAGTGTTTGTAGAACTTCTACATAAAAGAGCAAGGTATGTACATGGACAATGTGGAGTGGTTTTCAACAACTAGGTATTTACTGATGAATTAGTAAGATCAGTTAATTAATAAATGATTAAGTTGTGGACATAGTGAAGGTTTTTGGTGTCATGAGTGCATTTAACTGATGATGTTTGCCCCACATCAATACAATGAAATTTTTTTATAGTAAATTGTAATAGATTATTATTTGTATTGAATATGATAATTGCCCTTATCATATTCTAATAACTCAAACAGCTACAATTTGATATAATAAATTGTAATTTAAAGTTGTTGTTTTTTTTACATTTAAAAGTTGCGTATATCCAAAAGGCATTAATATATTTTGTTTGCAATTTCAATGCTAAGATAGCTCAAATAATTTTAACTATCTTAGTTTACCCGATAGAATAATAAAGAAACATATCTAAAATGTTTGTCATATTAGTTGGTCATTACTTACCACATCATTAATTTCCATCCCTAATTTTGGAATGGATTTATCTTGTTTCATGTAATGTGTAAATATTGTTGTGCTAAAAATTTATTTAGTTGTCAGTATTCTTATTGCTAATCAACACACCCACACATTATTATTGTTATTGCTATCGACATATCCTGTGATTATAGGGAAATTGTCATCAATCAATATTGTAAAAGTCACTATATGTAGGTATATCAGAATAATTGTATTAAGCCCTATAATTTATGAGTATATCTAGGGCATCATAACTTAATAATTAAACATACTAACCTAAAGAATATTAGTTTAAGTGATATACTAAAAGATTAAAAAACTAATATTGGTTTGATCAGTTCATTTGAATCCACAGATCTATAATTCACTGGTCTTGATCATCTTGTTTCTAATTAATGGAGAAAGAAAGTTGGAAAGCTATTGCGTTTAGCTATTGAAAATTACTCTTACTTATTGAAGCTTAAAGTTTAGCATAGTTAGGGAATTTATAGAATTTATTTGAAATTATTGAATATTGTTTAGTAATTCAATTCAGTATTAAGAGCTATTTTGTGTGTGTTATGCTTGGGTAGTGGCACAATCCCTCTCACTGACCCAAGTGTATCTTGTACATCACCCTTTAAGCTATATGAACCCTGAGAAGAATAAATTATATCAATTTGTGATAGGATTTGAATTTAGGGTAAATTTGTATCCAGTTAATTATTGTAATTAGGGTGGAATTGTGTTACATTCACCGTGAAATATAAGGTCAACCAAACTTTAAAGTATCTATTACTTCTTTTGTCTAGAAATATATAGTTGGTTTTAACTTTATGGTGAATATTCTGGTCTTAGTAAGCTTAGAACTGTATTTTATTTAATTGTCTTATTATCATTTAATTCAATATCAAATTTAGAGTTCTGTACATCATCTTTCATCAACATCATTCCTCTCCTCTGTCATTTCAATCTTTATTCTCTTTTTTCATCCTAATTCATTATCCAAATTCACTCATCATACATTAGCTCTTATTCCATTCTCTTCTTAATCATTCATTAACTCTTACACATCTTCATTCTCAGACTCATTTTATTTTATTATTTAATTATTACTTATTTTCATCATTCATTTAATCATTTACATCCTCATTCACTTATTGCCTAATTTATACTTCTAATTTCATATTCATTCCATCGATCTAATTATTATTTATTTATTAGTTTGACAAATATGAAGTTTATTTTATAATTTTTTTTTGTTTGTTTGCTTGTTTGTAGATTTTGAGGCTAGCTTGACCAGAAATTATTAATCACCTTGTGATCTTCTCTAAGATTATAGTTTCATGCGAGCTTAGCTAATAAAGAAATCATCTTTAGTTTATCATTTATTTTAGGCATATATTCTAGATTAGTTGTAGCTAGGAAGGTTACAGAGAAAGATATGGTTTCCAAACGTGTAAATTGGACTAGTTAGATTAGTGGAAAAGGCTACAGGGGAGATTATAGCACCTAAAATGTGCGGAATGATTTATTTATGATTACAGCAATGTAGGAGAGGGTTACAATTGGGATTATGCCACACAACATGGTGGCTTGATTGATTGATTAGGGATGATGAAGGTTATATGGGATTATGGCACCCAGAAATGTGTAGGCCTGATTGTCCAATGATCAGAAGGTTACAATATATATATATATGCTTATTATGGTCGATGCTAGCATAGTGAGACAATATTCAAACACTTTTCCGAGTGTAGTACAATTAAAATAGGTTTATCCACATTTTTTTAGAGATAATTTTCTTTAAATGAATTTGTAGGTCTATTATGATCTTTAAAACGAACTTTTTAAAATCATTTATTGATTTATTTATCAATGTCAGCATAGTGAGACAATATTTAAACGCTTCCGAGTGTAGTACAATTAAAATAGGTTTATCCATACTTTCTGTAGATAATTTTCCTTAAAATGAATTTATAGGTTCATTACAATTAACAAGCTTGACTTTTTAAAATCATTTATTGATTTGTTTTCTATCCACAGTAGCATCTGTAATAATTTTAAATGATCTTGACATTTTTAAAACATTTTAAAATATTATTAATACGCATGTTGTACAATAAAGATTGAAAGTAAATATTTATTTATTCATTTCTATCAGCAAATTAATATGTGTTTAATAATACTAAGAAGAATTTATTCAAATGTGAGCAATTATCAATACGATATCCTTGGCATTAATAATCTGTCATTTTTCTATTTTCAATAACTAAGCAAATTCACGCTGAAACACCATTGGGCAGATGAGTTTTCTTCTTCAATGAGAATAAGAAATAAATTCATGCATTTTTCTTTTTAAATTGATTAAACTTTATATGACTTTAAAAAAAAATGAATTTTAAAATTTGTCTACTTGATATTTTCACACTTTTGTATGATTCTTTTCTTTGATGGAATCTGCAGAACTACAGATGTGTGTTGCAGCTCAAAGCTTTATGTGAATTAATATTGAAGTTCAAAGTTGACAGAGGTCCAGGGCTAATTAGTATGAAGCAGCAGGTAGAAAGGAATTCCTGATGACAGAATGAATACTTAATTATTAATTACAAGTTAAAATAGGATGTTCAGTAGTTTTTCTGACCTATATAAAAAGCTATTCAAACACAAGGGGCCCCTGATTAGCAACCATGTAGTGCACAACTTAGCTCACAATGTAGTTGCCACATCCTTAAGATATTAAAATTAAATTTGATTAACATTTAGTTAGTTTATTTTAGTATTAGAAGTGATTTTAAATGGGATATCTCTGTTGTTTTGTATCTCCAGCTCATTATAGAAGTTAATTTGCATTTATTTAGTTTATCTCATAGGGAAAAGTGATTTTAAAGGTAGTACATTCATTATCCAAAGCATGACTTGAATAAAAATAATGTATTCAATAAAGTTGTATTTTTATTTTATGATAATGTTGTAACATTTAATGTTTTGACACACAGTAATTGTTAATCATGTGAACTACAGGTATGTATATGAAAGAGAAAAAGATTTTATGAAACATTCAGAGGAGTAAAATATATAAATATATTTTTTTAATAATGCAACTATGGTACTAAGGAAAATATATGGCTATTGGAGAGTAACTAATGATGTTTAGCTTTAAAACAGGCAAAACTCTCTATACATACTGCATGTGATGTTTATCAGATTTTTAGCTTTATGAATAGATTTTTCTTTTGTGAAGTATTTAGTTAATAAAAAAAATACTAAATATTTTCTCTAACTGTAACTTTGAGGTATTGTTATTAAGGAAATTACTGAAGAAAAGATAGAAAGATGTAGAAGATTAATTATAAGTCCAGTATAAGACTGACTATTATAAAAAAGCAAATCATAGAAATGTAGTTGTACTACATAGGGGGTAGACTTTGAAAAAAAAGTATGCATGGGTACTAAGAGGGTAAAGATAAAAAGGAATAAACAAATTCCATATTGTTTTGATGAGGATAGTATATTTGAAATTTTTAAGCTGATGTATTAAATAATATGTAAAAATGAGTAAGATAGAGAGAATAAATGTTCATCTATATTAAGATTAAAGTTATTTAATTTTAAAAAGGAAAGAAAAGAAAGAAAGAAGAGGAAGGGAAAGATTCTTTTTTTTCTTTTGTGAATGGAAGATATTGTAAATAACCAGATTGGTGTATGTTAGAATATTTTAAAAAAATAAAAGTGTGTTGGTCTTGTTTAATTTTTATTTCACTTAATCTATGGATAATGGAAGTATTAATATTAACCAGGTAACTATGGAAACTATACTATTCAAATAACATTCTTATTTATTATTAACATTTAGCATCAATTTATAAAGCTGTTGTGATCACTTTCAGAGAAAAATATAAACAAGTGAATAAATAAATAGATTTTGAAAATATGTGAATCATAAAAGTCACTTGAAGAGAATCAATATTATTATTAAGTATTACAGATTTCAATTTGGTATTACAATCACCATAGAAACACCTATTATAAAATTAAATGTTTTATATTTCGTATATGTTCATAAATTAGTTATAAAAAATTGTTGAGAAAAAAAAAACATATGTAAAAATATTTATATTCATTAAAATGTATTGGAATTACAATAGGAATTCTTTATTTTGGTTCAAATGGAAAAATAATATTGACCTTATGAAATGGAATTTCATTTTCATTGTATCAATTTTTTTTAAATCTCCATTTCACTTACTAATTGGAGGTAAATTTTCTTGAACAATTTTTCCCCCCCTTATTGAGTGAAATTTGAGTGATTTCCAACAGTCATTGTGACAACAGTAACATCATCAAGAATATCTTATAAATAGAAGTGAGATGCTGTAATTTGAGTTCCTGTAATTTTGTCATTACCAGAACAGACTTGTTTAGATTTGTCTTTGAAAATTTATTAAATATTTTTATTTAGGTGATTAATTTATAAGCTATGAGAGAATACAATTTTTAACTATCTGCCTGTTCAGTTAGGGCAGCTTGTTGATGAAATTCCAGGGGAAATGGCAAGAATGTGAAATATAAAGATATTCCATGGTTAAATGTTCTGAATTTTATTCATTTATTTGTGATGGATATAAACCCCATTGGGTGTCTCTGGATGTCATATTTCAGATCAAAGAATTTTACAAGATTGATTAACTGACATTATGTGTGATATTAAGCAATTTAAATTTCACTTTCATAATTCAGAAAGAAAAGAAGTATTTATTCTATACTTGATTATAACTGGATTGTGTCATTAAAGGAATTTTGTTTATACATTATTGTCAATGACAAAAAAAATTAAAACCAATGATATGTGATTTTGCATAAAATAAATACCTATCATTTTAAATTCTTGGATACATTTATATGTTTAAATGAAAACATCAGAATTTAAACATGAAAATAATTGGATTCAAATCCACAAAAATTATTATCCATGCTTATCTTCTCTACTTAAAAAAATAATCTCTCTGCCTTAGGGTTGGAAATAAAGAACCAGAAGCTACAATGGATCCATGGATAGTGAGTGAAAATGGACAGACTTTCACTTAGGTAGTATGAGTTCTATGCATATATATATATATATATATTGAAACAATCAGTTGTTTCACATACATAATTTAAAGTTCCTCCCCCCCCCCCAATTTAAAACTGTCGAGATAAAATAATAATAAAAAAGCTGAAAGTTTCAAACATAAAAGTTAAAATGAAGAAATAAAATTATGACAGCAATTTAAAAATTGCTGTAATTTTAAAATATTAGAAATATTGTTAAAATGCAATATTTTGCAAAAATAAAGTTTACAGATTATCAAAAAGAAGGCTGTAATTAATGATTAATAAAAAAATAAAGATTGCCGGGTTTAATAATCAATAGTGTTTTCCAAAAACATTAGATAAGAGTTATCAGAATCTGTTCCTGTCAAAAGCATAGAGATAAATAGGGGAATAGAGAGTGCTTAAGGGATTTTTGTAGCAGACATACAGTCAGAACACATCGACTGTTATTAGAAAAAAAGCCATATTATATGAATACTAGCCCAACTAAGCTTGGAGAACAGTGAACAATAAAAAGAAGGAACTTATAACTAATAAAAGATTAAATGAAGGAATAAGTGGTTAAAATATTATATCTTCAAATGGCTGAATAATTGAAAATAGCTTTCTCTCTCTTTTTCTCTCGGTTCAGCTATGAAGTAAAATAAATCAAGGCCTGTGCCATTGGCTGGTCAAGCCCTCAGACCCTCTCATTGATTGGAAAATTGATAGAATGAATTGCCTCTGGAACCAGTAGATATTGTTCAGGTAGGAAAAATTGTACAGCTTTGATAACCTATTATAATAAGTAAAAATATTTCACAAATTGTATTTCTTAAGTGAATTTATGATATAATGAAATGTTGCTTTTAAATTAATTGATTGTAAATAATACAAAAGGGAATACAGTTAAAATTGGAATGCAGTGGAATAATATGTGAAATAAAAATATTTTGTAAGATATGTTTATTAAGATAATCTATGATTTAAATATCATTTTCTGGATTAATTGATTATTAAAATATTTTTTAAATAATAAGAAAATAAAACGATTTATTCTGAATAATGGTCACGATTTTTTAAAAAAAAAACCTTTGATAGGATGAATTGACTCTGGAACCACACATACTAAAATGTATTGAACGTTTATATATGTGAATTAAGAAATAATAATAAATCTCTTCCAGATAATGATTACAAAATGTATTGATCTGTTGGACAAGTGGTTCAAAACACACTGAATATGAAATAATAATAAATCTCTTCCAAATAATGATTACAAAATGTATTGAATGTTTATATATGTGAATCAAAAAATAATAATGGATCTCTTTCAAATAATGACTTTAAAATATATTGATATAGTGGATACAGTGGTTCAAACCACACTGAATATGGAATAATAATAAATCTCTTCCAAATAATGATTACAAAATATATTGATCTGTTGGATAAATGTTTCAAACCACACTGAATATGAAATAATAATAAATCTCTTCCAAGTAATGATTTCAAAATGTATTGATCTGTCGGATAAGTGGTTCAAATCCACACATGTATGATATGTGAAATACAAAAAAAAAACTTAATACTTTGGGATCCCTGGATTAAAACACATAGTTTTCAATACATGGATAAAGTAAATACTTCAAGATACTCGGATAGAATAAACACTTCAAGATACCTAAGTAAATTAATGACTGCTATACACATGCATATGTACCTATATAGATGAGGGAGCTTCTAACCTAGAAGGACAATTCCCACTCTGGAACAATTAGAAATACCCGTGACGTGCACACAAACAGGAAGACAGCCCATATAGAGACTGTCAGCAAACTTTTTCTTCCCCCTTTTTACAAACTTTAACTTACATTATTGTTAAATAAAATTGTTGTTTCAAAATAAATAATATCATTTGTCAATTTCATTTACATTATTCATCCATTTATGTGCTGGTTCACAAGAATCTCATGCCTCCTGAGCTATGTAAGCATAACCAGACGATGGTAAATAAGGTTATAGTGAGATGGAACTCTAGTGGCGCTATTTGGGAAACCAAACACATAAATTTCTAGATGCTTCCAGTCTCTATGGCACTACATCCTCTGATGAGCAGGAAATATTGTTGTAGGTGGGATAATATCTGCATTGGTGAATGCTAATTGATAGTTCCTTCCTGCAATATGCTCATCAGGAAATAGTTACAACCGACATGAAGAGGTTGGATGAGCTTGTCTGGTTACAAGATATATATATGTCAACGGATGGCATTCTACCAAAAACACCATCAAGCGTATGTTTACATAAACGTCAGAGCAAGCATTCACTATCTCTAACTTTAATTCCACTTTCAGATCATGATTTCAAGCTATTTGCTATCATCAGTGAAAGACAGGAATAAGAAACTAGATCTAAACACAAACTCTGAGCGTTTATGAAACAGTTTCTATTCAGCTTGCAAGCGTGAATCTTTTAGACACGTAATGTCTTCAAACTCAGCATAGCAAGCCAGATAGCTATATGGGTCTGATATCAGTTCAGCATTACCACATAGTAGAAGCCTCTGCAATATATATCAATTCTAGAAAGACCTCAAAGGTACATTTATGAAAAACAAAAAACAAGTTAAAAACTTGCTAACGCTTGTATTTATGTCAACAGATGGCGTTCTACCAAAAACACCGTCAAGCGTATGTTTACATAAACGTCAGAGCAAGCATTCACTATCTCTAACTTTAATTCCACTTTCAGATCATGATTTCAAGCTATTTGCTATCATCAGTTTCTTATTCCTGTCTTTCACTGATGATAGTGAATGATTGCTCTGACGTTTATGTAAACATACGCTTGACGGTGTTTTTGGTAGAATGCCATCTGTTGACATAAATAGGTAGTATTACTTGTTTTTGGTTTTTCAAAAATTTACTTTAGAGATTTTTTTAGCAATGATATATATTGCAGAGGGTTTTTATATTTTGTTGTGGTGGAATTATTTCCATCTCAAAATAGTTTTTTGTTTTTTTTTTTTTGGTTTTAAAAAATTTTGGTTTTAAAAATTTACACTTTTAAAAGAAAAAAAAAATTTTTTTCAAAATTCATTTATAGTTTTTATTTAGATTTTTTTTTTTATTTTTTTTTTTAAAATAAGAAAGAAAATAGAAATTAAAAAATGAAAATAGAAAAAAAATAAAAAAAAATAGAGAATATCTTCTTTTTTTTATATAAAAAAAAACAAGATGTGTTTATAAATACAAGCGTTAGCAAGTTTTTAACTTGTTTTTTGTTTTTCATAAATGTACCTTTGAGGTCTTTCTAGCAATGATATATATTGCAGAGGCTTCTACTATGTGGTGATGCTGAACTGATATCAGACCCATATAGCTATCTGGCTTGCTATGCTGAGTTTGAAGACATTACGTGTCTAAAAGATTCACGCTTGCAAGCTGAATAGAAACTGTTTCATAAACTCTCAGAGTTTGTGTTTAGATCTAGTTTCTTATTCCTGTCTTTCACTGATGATAGCAAATAGCTTGAAATCATGATCTGAAAGTGGAATTAAAGTTAGAGATAGTGAATGCTTGCTCTGATGTTTATGTAAACATACGCTTGACAGTGTTTTTGGTAGAACGCCATCTGTTGACATAAATACAAGCGTTAGCAAGTTTTTAACTTGTTTTTTGTTTTTCATATATATATAAGAAGAGCTTACATTTTATTTTGAAATATTTAATTTTTTTTGTATGTTCAAGATTTAATTTGGAGATTCAGATAGAAAATGATTTAAATATAATGGATTTTTTTATGTTTGTTTAATTATTTAGAGATTACATTAATAAATAAATATGGATCAATTTTTATTTAATCACATTTTTTTTTATCATGATATATGCTATTTAAAATCTCTCCTTCCATTTTATACATATAGTATTATTGTCTTGCAACACATTTTTTTTTAATTCCATACACATAGATTTTAATATTATTTTATTGACTTGAGTCTATTGCAAACATCGACTGTTTGTTCTGTTATATTTTTGTTTTTACTGTTATAAATTTTTATTATAAACCAATAAATTTAGAGTTGATTTAAAAATCTGGTAAATCCATCTAATTATTTCTTTTGAATATGTAAGGTAATTTTGGTACTTAATGTTTGATCCATGCTAGTGAAATAGAATTAGATATATGTATATTTTATAAATCTTTATTAAATGCATTTAGATATAAATGTGATGTTTATCATTATATTGAAATATTTATCTGCTTATTTAAGTGGATATTATTGGTAGAAATAATTTAATTAGTTCAGAGTTGATTATTTATTTGCTTATCTTGTCTGGTTACAAAAATCTTAATAGATTTTGTTCTGTCATTAGAATAATTTGTCCTAATTATTTCTTAAATTTCTTTGAAGTGGAGATCATAAATGTTCTTGACTAGTTTAACATAATATTGTTATAAAATCCATTTTTATAATCGATCAATTGGAGATTTATTTAGATGAGTAATGTCAGTGATTGTAAGCCAGTAAATATGTGATTGCGTACTGTAAAATGTGAAATTATCTAATGGAATTTATTGATAATACATTCTTGTGGAGTATTTCATTTTCGAATATAACTGAAGCAATAATTGCATGTCAATCTAATGTAGAGTATGAATGAAATGTTTATATTATATTTAACATTTTATGAAAATAGATATAAAACTGAGCAGAGGTTTATTTCATTTAAACAGTATAAATATTATGTAGTTTAGAAAATGATACCAAAATGTAATTATAAATATTTAGAAACTAATTGATTTAAATAGAATGTCATTAAATATTAAAGTAAATTTTGCATTATTATAAATAATATTAGATTAGTAAAGTATGTTGGAATTTAGTTTATTGATTCGAATTTAGTTTTATTCAATTATCAATCAAATAGATGCCTTAAGCATGTATCATTGTTTAGGGCAATGATATATTTCACTGCTTATTGCAGTTTACTTGGGAATTGTGAATAAATTTGTTGATGTCTATAGCAATGATCTCATTTGCTTTATTTAGTTTTAAATATAGTCTGAATAAATTGGATTTTAATAGAGATTGTTAGTATTTTATGATAGTGTTGTGGAAAATTTAAATAATTTTATATGAGAAATATTGCAATTGCCTAGTGTGATCAATAACCAAGCTAGATAATTTTACACAGGTTCTAACATAGTTATTAAAACAGGCAAAACTCTCTATACATATTGCCACTCAGTGCAAGCCAGAGTAATCAATGGATTCCAGAAGGCTTGTTAAGAGCAAACATAAGACATAGTGGTCATGTGATGTTTATTGGATTCTAACAGAGTTACTATTTGTTTATGTATATTTTCACTCTGTGATTAAAAAATATAAATCTTAAGGGCATTTCTTTATGACAAATGTTGACTGAACAAATGTAGAGAGGTAGTGAGATAAAAAAATCCATTATTATTGTGATAAAGTAGCTACCCAATGCTAGCCTATGATGATCATGTATATGTGGCAATTATTATAAAGTGCTAATTCAATTTTATGGCTTTTATAAAGTGACATCCCACATTTAAGCTAGATCTATATTATCAGGAATGATGACTCAATTCTGAGACATAGTAATGTTTTTTATATTATCATCCCATATTATAATCAATAGTCCATTACAAAATGGTGACCAATGATCAGGCTATGTTTTATTCAGATTAGATTGTTCATCTCCCCACATCATTATTTTTTTATCATGTTACTATATATATATATTACAATTTTCTTATATAAGAATGAACATATGTCATAAAACTCTATGCATATGTCCTTCAAACTTCTCCAAATATCCAATTAGTTTAGTTTGATTTGAAACTATGCAGTTTCTATTTTAAAAAAAAACCATTATACCTATATATATATATATATATAACCATTAGAAACTAGTAAACACTTAGATAATCCCAATATAAATAACAATCAACAATACCCAATAAATATACTATTTTAATACAAAAAAAAAGAATCTAATTCAATAATGTTTCATTAATTTCTTCAAATATGTAATAACATATATAACAAAAAATTACATATAATTATATCAAATTTTAGCTATAATTTTCTCTAAATATGTAATTCAATGAATAACGTTAATACACTAATACAAGAAAAGATTACATTCTGTTACACAATTAAAATATTCTGTTACACAATTAAATAAATAATTTGCTGACCAATTGCTTTCAACCCAAAGACGAGTAGTCATAATCATAACATTTCAGCTTGTCAGCGCAACTGGTATTAATATTGGCACTAATTGGATTGACAAGCGGAAGTGCTATAATTATGACCTCCCCCCCAACCCATGTCGAAAGCAGTGCTTAGCAAATTATTAATTTAATTGTCTAACAGAATGTAATCTTTTCTTATATTAGCGTATTGACGTTATTCTTGGGATATTTAAATTTTTTTTTATTTTTTCATTTTGTAATATTTTTAGACAATCAACGAAAATATACTAATAATATTTATGCAATAACATAACTACAAAAGTGATTTAAAATATTTTTTATATAATTTACTTTTATTATTAATATCAACATCATCATCATCAGCCATTATCAATCCAGTGCAGGATGAAGATCTCTCCAAGTTCAATCCATCTTCTCTGATCTCTAGCCCCTCCACATTACCTTCTTATTTCATCCATCCATCGTACGTCATCCATTTCTGGGTTTTTTATAATCTCTTGAAATCCGGTTTAAGATATCAATTGTCCATCTATTATTATCTCTTCTAGTAATATATCCAATCCACCTCCACCTCAGTTATTTAATTATTTCAATGACGTCAGTAACAGCTGTTTGTTCTCTTACCCATATATTGCATTTTCAATCTCTTCTTGATACTCCTAACATGCATCTCTCCATACTTCTTTGAGTGCTCTGAAGTCTCTGTATTGCTCTTCTATTAAGTGTCCAACTCTCAAATTCATAAGTAAGAACTGATAAAAAACATTTATTAAAAACCTTTCTTGTCAAACACATAGGCATATTTCATTTTTAGTATTAAATTATTTCTATCAAAAGCATTCCAACTAAGTTTAATTCTATGATTAATTTCATCCATTATGTTTCCATCTGTAGTAATAATCTGACCAAGGTATTTGTAGTTATTAACTTCTTATAACTTATCATAATCAATCTCTATTTTCATCCTATGAGAAAATTCACTGAACATTATTTTAGTTTTTTTAACATTTATCTTTAATCTTACTTTCATCTGATAACTCTTACAACATCTCCTAAAGCTTTGAAGCATTATTTGCAAAAACAACTACATTATCTGCAAAATCTAAATGACTTAAATAATCTTCATTTACTTTTACTCCTTTAGCTTCCCATTTTAATCCACAAAATATTTCTTTCTGCCCTGCTGTAAAAAGTTGTGGAGATATGGAGTCACCTTATCTTACACCCTTCTCAATGTTAACCTTCCTACTATCATTATGCAATCTAACTGTTGCTGTTGCATTTTTATCAATATTCTTCAGAATATGACAATATCCTGGGTTTATATACTGATGATCGAATGCTTTAATCACTTAAAAAATGATTATAGAATCAAATGCTTTTTCATAATCTACAAATCCAAAACATAATAGCAACTCATATTCATTGCTCCTTCTATAAATTCTCTCAATACTTGAATATGATCTACTATATTAAAATCACTTTTAAATCCAGATTGTTTTCTTGGTTGGTTAAAGTCCAATGTTCTCTGTAGATGAATTGTAATTGGTAAAATTTTTGTATAAAATGAATAAAAAACTGATAAGTCTATAATTTCTAATATATTCCTTATCACCTTTTTAAAATATTAATACTGCATTCTTCCAATCATCTGGTACATCTTTATCATTTAGATATTTGGTATATAACTTTGCCAAAACTTTTTCTATTTCTTCATCTGCTTCTTTTAGTATATCAATTATAATTCCATCATTACCTAGAGTTTTTCCTTTCTTCATAAATTTAATTGCATGTCTCACTTCTTCATTTATAATTCTGGACAATTCAGAAGATATAATAGATGTAGGAGGTACTGATTCTTTATTACTATATAATTCTTGATAGAACTCTTCTACTCATTTCATGATATCATCTCTCTTTTTAATAATAGTTTCATCTCCTTTTTTTTTTTATTACAGATATAAGTTTCCTACCAATATCAAAATATTGTTTTGCACTCTTGGGAGTTTTATTCACCTCTACAGCTTTCCTTACTAGTTCACAATTACACTTTCTTATATCAACTCTTTTTCACACTATTTTACAAAATTCGAGATATTCAATCCTTTTTAATGCATCATTTTTATACATCTTCATCTTCTTTCTCTTCTTCATGAATTCTCTAATCTCAGTAGAAATTTTATTGGTCTACTGCTGCTTTTTTCTACCAGCTATTTTTGTTGCAAGTGAAGGAAAATTGCAAGAATTGGAAGAACTGTCTTATATTAAATGGGACATTATTGGGCTTTGTGAAGTTAGAAGAAAAAGTGAAGAGACAATTGATTTAAAAAGTGAACATGTACTTTACTACAAAGGTACAAATATTGGAAGAACAAGTGTAGTAGATTTCATTATAAATAAAAAATGGAAGAACAACATTATGGAGATTGATGGTGTATCAGACAGAATGGCAAGATTGGTTATTCAACTTAATAGTAGATACCAAATGCAGGTAATTCAGATTTATGCCCAACAAGATTTCATAGTGATGAAGTAGTAAAAGATTTTTATATGAATGTATAAAGGCTTTTGATCAGACTAAACAATATTTTAAAATTGTTATGGCAGCATTTAATGCTAGAATTGCTAAACAAATGAAAAATGAAAGTGCTCTAGGTAAATTTGGTTATGGTAATAGAAATGAGAGAGGACATAGATTTGTAGGATTTGCAGAAAAAGAAAAACTTTATACTATAAATTCTTTTTCTGAGAAAAATGTTAAAATGGACATGAAAGCATCCAAACGAAGGTACAGCAGAATAGAATTATATTTTGACTATCAGAAAATACATATTTCAAGATTGTAATGTTCTTAACAAATTCAACACAGGAAGTGATTATCGATTAGCAAGATGTACGATATGTGTTAATAAAAAATTAGAGAGACAAAAATTATTAAGAAAAACAAGATTTACTGTTGATATTCATAAACTTTAGAAACATTATAATGAATTTAACTTAGAACTTGCAAATTGGTTTCAAGTATTAGTAGATTTTGAAAACGATTCAGATTTGAATGAAATTAATAAGAAAATAACTAATCATATATATAAAGGTATACACATACATATTATGAAATATGTCAATTATAATGCAATATTGCATATAGATATGTATATATATGTAAAATATTATAAAAATCATATATATATATTGTGACTATCTGAATGGGCACAAGGGTTTAAGATACTTTGTATCTGCATTAAATAGTTATATTTAAAAAAAAATGAAATAGCCTTAGAATTTTAAAATTTTTTGCTGGAGATTGTTTAAAGCTTAGATATGGGTTGCTTATGCAATTTATTGACCACTTGGTAGGTATTCATTATTATTAGTGTGGTTAATGAGATATTTAATGTAAGGAAGAAGGGTTGTTTATTAATGGAATTAATACATTTTGTCAGAAAGATGCAAAGTTATTTTATATTATTGCAGTATTAGTTGAATGGTTTCAAAATCATTTATTCATTAATTCTTATCCTTTTGTCAACAATTAATAGCCATTTCAATTATATTTAGTTAAGATAGTTTAATATTTAGGTTGCAGTACATGTGCATGCATATATGTCTGTATGTTTCATTTCATTTTCATCTTTAAGAACAGCAAACAATAGTATATTCACAATAAAAACCTTTAAATTACAATAATTATCTTAAATAATTTAACAAATATATATTTCTTTCCAATGATTAATAGATAGTTAAATCAATAGATTATTTTATAAATTAAATAAATTATTAATCATTTTTATTTAATAGTTAATTAATATTCATTTTTCTTTTAAGTTTGTAAAAGCTATTTATTTTATTATTATTTTTATCTTGATTTTAATTCTAAAAATCAAAGTGATTTTTTTTTTGAAAAGATTTTTTTGAATATGTAATTAGCTGAGATAGCAGAGAAGCGTGGGAGTAACCTTGTGGAAGGGAAATGAACTTTGCTAAAGAGAGCTATTTAACAAAGATCTCCAGTGGAAAATTTGCTTATTATGTAATGTAATTGTAGCCAAAAACAGTGGCTCATTTTTTGTGAAAGTAAAACCAGTTGCTGAAGTCAAATTGATTTTAAAAAGACTTTGGAGTAAAATTTCGAAAGAATCCCAAGAAATTTATTACGGGACAAGTTAATTTCAGAATGCAGTTCTAAATTTTAAAAAAGTACTCAGTTTACTTTACTCTCCTTGATTTAAACATATTGAATTAACCTCTTCCTAACTATCGCTCTTTTAAAAATGTATGTTAATAATGTCCAGTCTACGTTACTTCACTTAATTGTCATTTTACATAGGAATAAATTGCATGAATATTATTGTTGTATCATTAACCAACGTGTGTTTTTTAATATATCTGGAAACGCATGCATAACTATTTTACAGAATATATTTTAATTCTTCACTATTTTCTGTGTTATATTTTTGTGAGAATTAAACATAAATTTAAGGATATGCATGGTTTGATAAATCATGCCATATTTAAATTCATCATAAAGAGATGACAGTATTTGTTTGTCTGGTATTTCTGGAAATAATATGTATTTTAAATGAAGGAAATAAAATATGAGCTACTTCAAATTAAGTATTTGCTTAAATTGAATGGAAGGATAGAAATGCGGGTAATTTTTGTTCTCTTCGATAAAGATGAAAAACAAAACAAAATATTATTAATTGAAGAATTACTAAGGAAACACGGTATCTTAATGGACAATATTTAAAAATAAACCAGGCATATAATAAATTATAAAGTGTTAAATGCTATTCAAGAAATTACTAAAATAATTACATATTTAATTTAGAACTACAATGGAATAAGTGAGATAATTCCTGTCCAACAGTAGTTAAGAATTTATTATATTCTCATCATAATAGAAGACAAATTGATTGCTTATGTACAGTAACTTAAATAACTTTATTATGAACATTGAAGATGCTGAGTCCTATTTAAGCATGATTATATTTGTTTGGTTACCCTGCAGCAGTTTATTTTAATTTAAATTCAGTTTGGAATGTGTCCCATATTGTTTCATAAACCTGGAACCGAGCTTTGCAAATGAACTTTTATTTTTAAGTTACAAAACTAATAACCTTTGTTTCTTTCTTTTTTTTTTATTGCTTGTCATAATTAATGTATATGATAGGTAGATAGGCTTATTTATTATTATGTTCATTTATAATTTGGGTTATTTTGATCTTCAAATCATCTCTGAAGCGTATCCGAATGAGGAATACGCTGGTAAAAATTGATTGTGTACAAATAGGTCTTATTGTTCTTTTACGAAGGTAAAAGAAAGAAATATTTTTTTTAATATATTATTAGAGAGGTTTATATTTATTTTGTATACTTTATTATCTCAAAGTGAGAATTGTGTTCTTTTTTAAATCAACGAACGTATGATAGAAATAGTTTGCTAGATATGAAAAAAAGTTCGTTCGTAATAATTATAACCATTAAATTTTAAAAGTAACCTAAAGTTTATTCTGAATTAAAAGTTATACCTTAATACAATATTTAATTACTATGTTGCCTGCATAGTGTGTAATTTAGAGTTAATTATATATATACTTTTATTCGCGTGTGTGTGTTTGTTTTGCACAATTATGACATTTGTTTGGTAAAGCTCAGTTTGTGAATGTTTTATGTATAAATTTCGGATGCTGTCGTATTCTACTGAGTTGAATGGATTGGTATGTTATCTGTATGTATTTATCTGCTAGCGTGTATTTATGATGTTCAATATTTAGAAAATCTATGAGAATAGAAAGAAATCTGATTGCGTTATAATGTTTGTAGGGATAAAAGATTTTGCTTATTTAGTCTATGTTAATAATTTTCCATGAGTAGAGCCTAGTTGATATTATATGTGTATGATTAAATGATATTTTGAAGTGATGTCTTCTTAGAGCCTGGTGATGAGGAAAAAGTCCCCACCTATAGTGTATTTAGAAGTAGATGAATTATTGTTGAAGTATAATTAAATGATGTTTAGGAAGTTATGTGATGTTTTTCTTATATTCTGGTGATGAGGAAAAAGTCCCCACCAAAAGTATATTTAAAATCAGATGAATTATTGTAGAAGTGTTCAGTAAAAGTTTATCTGCTCCTCATGTAGATTTCCCTTATAACGTATAGTATGTATAATCATGAAAATATAGCTATGTGTTAATTAATAGGTGGCCAGATAAATTGTTAGATTAATTCTTGACGTAGTATTAGTGTCTTATTTCATTGATGAATTACGACATTGTCCGAAATAAAATAATTGTATGATATTTTCTTAATGAATGGAGAGTTTATAGAAAAGGTTGTTTTATATTATTGCTGCTTGAACATGCACACACACGCGTAATATAATACCGCGTATATAAAGTATAGAATTATTGAAATCAAAATGAGAAATAAATGTTTTTTGAAATACATTACATTCATTTAAATATAAAGTATAAAGTATTAAGATTAAAACGAGAAATAAATATTTTAAAATACAGTGTATTTATTTAAATAAAGGTTATAAATCATCAAATCATCAGAATAAACATGATTTTGTTGCTATGCATGAAAGATATATGTAATTGAAAGTGATTATTTAGTCAATTTGAGAAAGTTGCTTTGTTGAGAGCCAAATATTATTAATTTGATTTATTTTGTTAATCAAGAGTAATACCCTCTCAAAAGTATTTTTTTTGTGCTAATAATATAACATGTTATTTATTTATTGTCATGTAGATGAAACATGTAGGCAAAGCATGTGTTCGAAGTCAGGATATTTAAGTTTTGTTATTAATTTGCTTTGATAGTAGGGATAATCCTAAACTGATGCTTAAAAGTTTATTTGATAATTTAAAAATCTGTAAGACAAATAGTCCATTTGTAAATATCATGTTAAACCAAGTTTATTTTATTGTAATAAATGATTTGTTTTATTATTTAAAATCTTAACAACTGTGTCTTGGGTTATTCTTGTGTACATTCGTATTTCCATTTCCAGATCTCCACATTTCATAAATCTATTACAAAATGGATATTATTTTAGAGCTATAATATTAAATCTGCTAGTGTCTGACAATATTGTATTTCTTAATCCAAACATTATAAGGAACATTTGCCCCTGGATAAACGTATTAGAAAGGTTGACAAGTCAGTATATTTATTAGATGATGATATGAGATTAAAATACCCTATCTCTGTCATTATCTTATTATTGGAACACAGTAAAATATTTAGTCAATTTGTTCATTACATTTTTATCACACTTTAGAATTATAATTTATGGGCCAATGTAGTTTATTTAATTCAACGGTGTTTGTTAAATTCCCTGAGATCTTATTGTTTATTTCTTGATTGGCATTAAAGTAGATGTTTAGATTATAATATACCAAGTCATAGAATAGTTTAGGATTATAATTATAGCAAGCTGATATATGTTATACTTGGATGAAGAAAGAAATTAAGTTTGAAGTATATTTTAATAGACTGTACCAAATAAACATTATGATTCTTTATCGTATAATTAATTAACAAAGGAATTTACATTATATTAAATGTTTTGTAATATTTCTTCTTTTATTCATTTATTATCATATATCTTATGAACTGCCTATAGCCTCCCACTGAGCTGAGCTGAACATAAACTTAAATATAGAGTCTCAGTAATAATTTTGTATTATATATTTTGTTATATTGTTCTATTTATTAATAGAACTGGCGCCTGGGCATTTCGCTCATGTAATGTATATGAGCAGTGTTGGGAGTGTAGGTTATAATATATATGTAGTAGTTATTTCATTGATAGTTTTAATCAGTTGTCAAAATCAGGCTGAGGAAAGAATATGGAAGAGTATAAAATTAGTTTAAAAAAGAGAGATTTAGAGCATAATTTATTTGGTCATAAATATAATTAACTTAATGATAGTAATTTAAAGTTCAATTTATTCCTATTTGCACCTAGACACAATTTATTTATATATTCTTGTTGAATGTTTGTGAAATTTTGAATTTCCAACATGAATTTAATTAATAAAAAAGTTTATAGTCAGTTCTAAAAACATTATTTCTAAATAATTTTTTTTATTGACTAAATAAAGATTGTTTTGCAATTTGAAGTTATTATCAGATTTATTTCAAGTAAATTTTTTTTTTTTTTTAAAAAACAAGCTAATTAATTAGCTTTAAGAACAGTTGATATATGAATATCGTAAATATCCTAGAATTATTTTTCCTTTCCATTACAAAAAATAGAATAATAATAGAAAGGAATTATATGATGAAGTTATAAAAAAAAACCAAAAGCATTTGTGTTATTCATTCACCCTATTTCCAACTCCAGTAAATAGCCTGGCTATTATGGATTTCTCTCTATAACAAAGATAGTTTGGGGGAAAAAACCCTCATATTCCAACCATTGTGAAATATCAGTGAACCTTCACTGCTAAGTAAAATATTTGATAAAAAAAAACCATGAGCAAATAAGTTAAAAACTCCTATGTTCTCTCTTTCTTAACTGTTTGCCTCAACTCTAAAATAGTATCATAATCATTGCCTTCCACATTTATCTACTAATGATCATCTTAAAATCAACTAAAAGAATTAGTCATTGTCAGAAAATTAATGACTGTAATTTTCTCATACATGATATCTTGTGCAAGAAGTAAAATTTTTGACAATATTTCTGTTATGTCCGCCAGTTATAATACTCACTGGCGAACAATCTATGCAGTAAGCTAACCTTGCCCTGCCTATGCATACAATAATTATAATCACGAAGACTAATGCCTGTAGAATAAAAAAAACAGATTTAATTATGATACACTAATATATACATATTTACACTAATACATTAACACAATCATAATCTATTTATATTAACAAACCCGAAGGTAAACCAAAATAATAATGAAGATCTATGCGACCTACTTTATAGTCCCTATGCTGACTCTTGGAGGTTCAGAGGCCAGCTGTCTGCTCTGGGGCTAGCGTGCTAAATAAGCGACATTCAGCGCCTTTCCCAGTTCATCTGCATCGGTAGAGCTTCCAGTTTAAAGTGTCAAAATGCTTTACACTTTCACTCATTTTTTCAGTCCTGATTTTCTGGATTTGATTGGTCAAATCTTGTCTGTCCTGGTCGGATCAATCCCTCCCAGTTTACTTTTTGGCTTAAGTTTTATTTTGATTGATTACCCATTGCAGCTCGATTGCTTTTTAATTAATCATCTTGTTTATCTGCAAAGTTCCTTCATTAATTAATCTTCCTATCTAAAAGGATTTGTTTTCTTGCTGCTTTAAAAAATAACACAGCTATTAACATATAATATTATTTTAAATTAACGAAGTATTTTTATCTTTACGTATATATATAATTTACGTATGTATGTGCGAGAATTTATACACGTACATACATTTAAATACTAAATCCCCATTTACAATATTTACTACTATTATTTTGTGTGTATGTGTATTTTAATTATACACATACATAACAATTTCATACTTTGAAATTCAGAAGCATATCAATATTCAAAAATCACCTGAAAGCCTAAGCACATAATCAAAAAGCTATGTAGCAATAATGTAAGTTACAATAATGTAAGTTATTTATTTATACATTTTACACAAACTTTGAAATAAATAAATTTTAAAAATCAAGATTTTGCAATATATTATAGAAGTAATTTTTTTTATATATTTTTAGATTACTTTTTTGTTAAAAAAAAAACATATATATATATTTTTATAATTATATATATAGTATACAATAACTTTCCTGTCGATTTTTTTTTTTGTTATCGTCAAAATATTATTTCAAAGTATTAAGAAAGAGTAATAATAAGAAGGGGGTGAAAAAACATGCAATGTTGGATATTCATTTTATGAGATTTGGCTAGCGTATTAGGCCTATTATGAGGTTATCGCTGAGCATAGAAGGCAATGGGAAACCACTTTGTCTTATAATTCCCTTGTTTTATTATGAGTATGTTTACAGGAATCATTACATTTGGTGATGAGATCTTAGTTAAGAATGACTTTGGTGTCTTGCCCAGCAGAAGTGGACATGAGGTTACTCATGCCGTAAACCTGTCAAATCCTCATAAACATAATTTATTGAGAGAAGATATATTGAGAATTGGAATGTTAGATCTTTGAAGAGAGTTGGGAAATTGGAGAGTTTGAAGAAAGTTTGTACATAAATAATATTGATGTTATAGGATTGAGCAAAGTGAGGAGGGAGAGATGATGAGAAGTAAGTAGTAGAGATGTAAAGTTATTTTATTTGGGTGGTGATAGGTCAATTAATGGAGTTAGCATTGCTGTGGGGAAGAAAATTTGGAATAGAGTGGCAAAGGTTGATTTGTATTGATGATAGGCTGATAGTGATGAGAATAAATGCAAGTCCTAGGGATTTGGTAATTAGAAAAGTTTATATGCTAACTAGTAATTATGATGATATTGAAATTGATGAAATATATGAGAAGATAGAAGAAAGTATTCAATGTGAAGAAAAAAGTGTGTGTATATTGCTATTAGGGGATTAGAATGCTATTGTGGTGAAAAATAAGGAAGGGGAAAAAGTTGGAAATTATGGTATTGGAAAAAGAAATGAAAGAGGTAGTCGGCTTGTACAATTTTGTAAAGAGAATATGTTTGTCATTTCAAATACTTGTTTTAACAATCATATTAGAAGATTGTATACATGGAAGGCTCCATGTGACAAAGAACATTATCAAATTGATTATATATTGATTCAAAATAGATATAAAAATGCTGCTATTAAGGGTTCACGTACTTTGCCTGGTGCTGATATAGATTCAGATCATAATTTGGTTATAGCTAAATTAAAAGTTGAATTTAAAAAGAATTAAAAGAGGGAAAAGATACATAAGATGGGACTTGGGTGGATTGAGACAAATGGAAAAAGGAAAATTTGGTTTAACATGTGAAAATAAATGAAAAAGGACTATTCAGGTTGAGAAATATATTAATAGTCCTGATGAGTGTTGGAATAGAATTAAAAAAGGATTCTTGAAAACAGCAAAAAATGAAGCAGGTATTATTCATGCAAGGAAAGCTAAATGATCTTGAATAACTGAAGATATGTTGGAAAATATGGAAGTACGGAGATGATGGAAGAATGTAAATACTGAGGAAGGGCAAAAGGCATATAGGAAATTTAATAATGAACTAAGAATAAAAACAGATTTAGCAAAAGAAAAATGGTTAGAGCAAGAATGTAAAGAGATGGAAAGGTTTCAGCAGGTGAAAAGATATGATCTGGTATTTGATAGAGTACAAAATATCACTTGGGAGACATGGGTAGCAAGTGAGATTTCAGATAAGAATGAAAAAAAGATTAAATGATAGCAATGATATATTAAAAAGATGGGAAGAATGTCTTCAGGGTCTGTTTAGTAGAGGAAATAATTTAAATTAATTATGAACTTGGAAGATGTTGAAATAGATGATAAAGGTATGGACATATTGCTGGATGAAGTAAAAAAGTCAATCACATAAATGAAGAATGGTATGGCTGTTGGATTTAATGCAATACCTATAGAATTTTTGAGAGAAATGGGAGAATTTATTATGAATGAAATAGTTGAACTTTGCAATGCTCAAAAGAAGAAAGCTACTAAATGTGAAGAGTATAGAACAATAAGTTTGTTATCTCATGCTTATTGAGAATTTTAACTCAAAATGATTTATGGAAAGGTAGATTACTATATTGGAGAAGAACAGTTTGGTTTTCGGAAAGGGAAAAGCACAAGAGATGTTATTGGTATTGTTAGAACAATTGTGGAAAGATATATTGAAAAAATAAAGGAATTTTTGTGTTTTGTGGATTTAGAAAAGGCATTTGATAAAGTAGTCTGGAATAAATTTATGTCCATCTTAAGAGATAAAGGAGTATTTTGGAAAGAAAGAAGATTGATTTGGAATATGTATAGTGGTCAAAGGATAAGAATTAAATTTGAGAGTAATGTGACTGATGAAATGAATATAGAAAATGGAGTTAGGCAAGGATGTAGTATGTCATCTGTTCTGTATAATATTTATTTAAAAAACATGTTAATTAATTATTTGGACTGTGGAAGAGTAAATTTTTGAGGAAGAATAATAAGGTGTATCACTGAGGAGGAAAAAGGTCTTCAGAATATGTTGAATAAATTGGATGTATGACATATAGAATAAAGATTAATATTGAAAAGACTAAATATTTATGGATAGGGAGAGATGCAAAAAAACTGCAAATTGGAATCCATGATGACATAGTTCAACAGGTGGAGAGATTTAGATATTTGGGTAGTTGTTTGAGTGAGGATGGAAAAAGTGAAGATGAAGTTAAAAGAAGAATAGCATTGGCAAAAAAGACATTTTTGAAGAGAAAGAAGATATTTTGTGAGCTTTGGAAAGAGAATTAAGGAAGAGATTAATTAAATATTATGTGGGGAATGTATTAATGTATGGTTATGAGACATGGACATTAAATAATAGAATTAAAAACCGATTGGAAGCCTTTGAGATATGGACATAGAGAAGAATGGAAAAAAATTAATTGGATGAGTAAAATAACAAATGAAGTTTTGAAAAGAATAAATGAGGAAAAAAAAAAGAGAAACTGATCAGAGAGAAAAAGAGAAACTGAATTGGACATATATTAAGAAAAAAATTATAGTTTAATGAAAGATGTTTTGGAGGGAATGGTGAGTGGAAATAGATGGAAGAGATTGACATTACTGGATAATATAAGAGATGTGAACTTATGTGGAATTAAAAAAATGGGCAAAAAAAGAGAATGGAATGGACGAATGCATGAATTGATGTTGTGACTACTCTGTGGACCTATCTATTGAACAGAATACTATTGATGGCCTTTATGAATCTTCATATAAAACAAGATTTTTTGATAAGGTTGAATATTTTTATATATACCAAAAAAATTAAAAAGTTTAAATAAAATTATCTTGTTGAAAAATCAGTTAAGGTAAATAAGATTCCTTAATTAATAAAATGAAATTCATTTAATGTTAATGTTTGAATATATGTGTGTAATGTATATTTAAAATACAAAAAGATTGATTCCTTAAAGATATGCTTATGGAAATGAATTATCCTATTATTTAGGAATGAGATAAAAATGTTTGGAATTATTAAACTGGAAATATTCAAAATATTTGAATTTTATGAATCTTAATAGTCCCCTTTTAATTAAATCAATTTTAATTATGACAGAATCAAAATATATCTACAGACAGCTGCTCATTTCTACAATTAGCAGATGTAAGAAGGCCCTCAGCAAAAAATGAGAAGATGGAATATAATAACTAATAATTACGCAATTCCACCATATATAATGTATAAATGTAGTAAATGTACATATTTTCTCAACTGCAAATTCGATAATAAAATCAAGCTTCTTGCCTATAAACAAAATGTTACACTAGACACAGGCATGCACAACGCATATGTGAATCTCATAGACACTATAATCCCTAAGGATATGAATGAAGTTCTTGAACTGGGCCCTAGATTCATTGGTGGAAGATGGAAGAATCCTAGATTTGAGATCATTACTGATGTAGAGGTAAATTTAATTAACAACCCATTAAGGGAAACAGTAATAGCATGCATTGTTAAAGTCATAAAGAACAAACAGCTAAATACACCCAACAAACTCTTGGTACCAAAAGATTGCTGCAACTAGGCAATTTCTAATGGACCACTCTCTTATCTATTTAAAATAAACAAGAACAGCAGATTTACATGAGGGAGGATGAGCATTATGATAAAATTAACACACAAATTGGGAAATTAAAATTTGTGCAGTTAAATGATTTTAATATAAATGCGATAAATTCACAGCATCAGTATTATGCACACACTGAGACATAGTAATCCCAAAATCAAAATATACTCATGTATACCCATCAACTTCATCTCTTCCAAGAATATTCATGAATGTGAAGTTGCACAAGCCTGACAAACCTGACAAACCTCTAAGACTCAAGTTAGACTTTAGAATGACACATTATTTTAATACTGCTGGACTTGTCAATAGATGGCTCATTGATGCTTTAAGCTTTGGTAAATACACCATTCAATCATCATTCAATTTCATTGGAAAAGTCAAGCAAGCAATCCATTCCACCAAGTTTTAAATTAGCAACTCTTGACATCACAGAGCTCTATGGATCAAATGACCACACACAATCTATTGAGATCATTAATGATGCACTCATAGCCAATAACTGTCCACCCATACACACACCAAATTCATTTATAAATTTCTAAAGTGGCTCAACCTGAACATTATCACAACATTCAGGAATAAATGGTTCAAAATGATCAATGGTTGGCCAATGGGTCTTCCAGTTAGTGATATAATCTCTAGCATTGTGCTGAATCATCATGAGAAGTTCACATTACCAAGATTCTTCAGTTCAACCCCACATCTCATATACCTAAGATATATTCATTGCAGCCACTGACCACATTATTTCTGAGCTAGACATCAGTCTCCAGAACATTCCAAACTCACACATACAAAACTGAAAACCAAATACAACAGGGCACATAGCATATGTGTAAGTAGAAATCATAATCACCTTGATTACACTATGAAAGTCAAGCCAGTTGAAATATGAGATATAACATACTGTATGCATCCTACTCCCATAAAGTAGCAGGCTTATCCTCATTCTTGTTCAGAAATCATGAACTGTGTAAGTATGAAGCAGTCAAAAGGTACAATCTTACCCAATACAAGGCTGATCTAACTAAAATAGGTTACTATTTTCAATTAACAGGAAAGTAAATAAATTTTATCACAAAATCAACCATAACCACAACAAGCCAAGAATTCTCATACCATATATTCAACAATTAACCAAATGTCTCAATAATAAACTATATCGATCACCTTCCAATATAAACAGACATCAATAATTCCAAGAACAGAAGCACACCTGAACTTACCTCTCAGGTTGTGTATAAGATGACCTGCCCACAAGCTAACTGCCAGGCTGCATATTATGGGAAGACCAGAACCAACATTGCCAACAGAGTGGCTCATTTATAATAAAACCATACAGGAAGGTAATTCCATCTTTGTTGAGTATGAAAAAACAACAGGACATAAATTTGAACCCATGTCTGCTAACACTGTTTGCTCAGAAAGACATGATGCTAAATGCAAGATCAGAGAAGCATTACACATAGCAAATGATCCTTGATCCATTAATCAAAGAGAAACCTGCTTTGCCCTGTTACAAAAATAGCAGTTATAATTAATTTGCATTATTTTGCATAATTTTTTCCTTCTAACAACACAGTTTTTAACAAAATAGTAGCTATGAATGTGAGAGCATACAGCTCATAAATGTAATATTAAGTAAAGAAATTTAAGTTTTTCCTTAATATCCTCAGAAAAAACAATTTACATTTTATTGCCAATATTATATATATATATAATGTACCGCTAGTCGAGCACTACGTGTCCAAAATTATTAAAATAAGAATCTTCATAGATAATGCAAAAGTTTTAAAATTAATTTTAAAAAATAAAATCATTGCAGGATCAGTGACTAGTAAATGACAAAATAAGTTTCATCAAAAGGATATAAAGGTTGAATAAAAAAATATATAATTTAGAATAAATTAAGAAAGTGATATTTAGAAAGTTAGTTTTATTAAAAGATAATGCAGTTATCCTGAGGGGGATATAATTTAGAAAAATTAAACTATTAAAGAAAAAAAAAGAAATCTTAAAAGCTCTCTTTCCATTTATTTAAAATAAAATAAATATATGTGTGCATAAATAATGTTGATTTTAAATATAAAGAAAATAAAAAAAATGTGTGTTAAAAATAAAATAAAATATGAAAGTTAAATATTAAAATAAAGGAAAACTCATAATTAAATTTTAAAACTCAAAGATTGCTTAATAGATAAGCTGCATAGGAATGGGATTAGCAATGGCTACTAATTAACTAATTAAAATCCATAAACAACAGGACTAATTAAAATGCATCTTATCCAAAATTTAATCAATAAAAGCAGCAGATGGATTTTGAACAATGAAAATAACTAGTGGATTTAAAAAATTAATTAAAGGATAACAACAAGATCATCACATAAATAGGGCTGAAAACTTTGTCATTCAGTTATTTACGTATCTAGAGTCAATCACCTATTAGACTTATTTTTCAATGAATACAATGCCATGCTGAGCAGAAATTAGAGCATGCGATGATCTCCAGCCTTCATCTGCACAAACATCAGCAGTCTGCCTGATAAAAACAATGCCTCTTTAACAATTTGAAGCCACCAGAAATGCCTAACTGCCTGAGATAGAAGAAGCCCGGAACCACAATCGTTAGGACCGCATCAGAAGCCTAAAATCCAACTGGTTAGTAAACCACACATGCAGCAGTAAAGAGAAAGAAGCCACAATGTTTAAAATCCTAGAGGTAACATTTTCTTATGCTCATTTCTAAATTTTTCATATTAAATTTAAGTAGCCATTAAAATCTTTTAGTATCTCCAGAGTCAGTATAATAAATGAACTTTATAGACAGCATATAATGAACTATAGTGTGTGTGGGTTTGCATGTTTCCTAAAGTATCAAATAAAGTTATAGAGCTTTCAAATCATGAAATAATTAGCTGTAAGTCCAAATCTGTGTGCGCTCTATCGTATAGTGTTTATATTACATTACTATTGTACATTTTATTAAAAAATGTGTGTAGTTATTATATATAAAATCATTGTTTATTTAATTAAAAATTTATAAAATTAGTTTACAAATTATAATAAACATTTTATTTCAAATAAAGTATTTGTCTGTCAATCACTGTTGGTCAATTCTTTAATTATACCACTAAAAACAATTTAGCAAAGAAGTTAGACACATAGTTTATTCCATATTGAATTATATTTCCATTGAGCTAATTTTGGGATTTATCAGGTGCTGAGTTAGTAGCTGTCATCCAGAGTAAATTAGTTACTTCTTGTAATTACTGGCGCCTGAAGTTTACTTCAAAACAAATAAAGTACTTTGAAAGACAGGGTTTGAATTCAGCAGCCGAGAAGTTCTGTAACCTGAAAATATGGCTGTGGGTTATACCTTGTGTAACCTCAGTCTGGCTATAGGTATCTCTGGTTTGTGCTTCTCTGTATGAGGGATCAGGTGCTGTAATATTTAAATTGCAGCTGGAATAGATCGAATTTATGATAAATAATTTTATAATATTGTCATTTTTCTATATAAAAGAAGTCAACAATTTATCTTACAATTTTGCTTTTCACAATTTTCTATTTTTATTAAAGAGTAAAAATATTATGTTTTTTTTTTCTATTTGATCTTTTCCCATCTGGTTCAATATATATATATTGAACCAGTATGAAAGTAGAGCTGCTTTAACCTAACCTAGAGATGCAGGTAGAGGGGGTTTCGAAGCTCACCTACTCCTCTAGATTGCTACTAAGTGACTTATTCCCCAAACCTCACTAGAATTTATTCTTAATGTATGCCTGGTGATCAAGGAGAGACAAAACTCTAAATAGAAATTTGAGTATGTATATAATGATCAGCTTTATTGAAGAAAAACTATGCTACAGAGTTTTAATAATAGTGAATGAACGACAAAAGAAAAGCTTTATTATTTTATATTTGCAGAATACAACGAATTGATTAGTTAAGCTGCAGGCTATTTCCCTGCAACTATATCCAGATATGAAAGAATGAACCTTTAAAACAAATGACTTCACATTATAAGTTGGGAACATTTCTAGTCAGTGGACAGGTTATATGATTGAAAGAGAGAGACAGACATAATTAACACTATAGTGAGAGTACATGATTTGGATAGCCAGCCAAACTAACTAACATATTCTTAGGAAAGCATTGAAAAAACTGTCCTCTGCTACTAAGAAAAAGTTCAATAGTGACCCCCCCCCACCTTTTATGGATATTTGCAGTCTTGATTTAGACACTTCAACAATATTCTGCAGAGAAAACCTTTGAAATAAATATAAATATAAAATATTGCAGACTAAGATGACAGAATATTGTGGGAAATGATGAGTCCTGAGATACAAATGGCTACCAAGAGACTGGATAGCTCTCTACCTCTAAACTAAGTTAGAGAAAATAGAATTCATTTGCTAACCACGTGATCTGAATTCAGGCATGGAGTTTTGTTGCTTATGTCTAGTTCTATATATATGAAAGAGATGAGATCCAATTTTTATTAATCTTCATTGTGATCCCGAGGTGAGTATTTTAGCTTATGTAGACTTGGTGAGGAAAGTACCAAAATGTGCCAAGACATACCCACAGATCACCCAGTACGTAATATAATATAAATAAGATCCAACAATCTTTAAATTTAAAAGAACAACCTTAGTTGGTAAACATATACAAAACATTTTGAAAGTCTAACCAAAAAAAGAAATCCCTTATAAAATAATTATTTTATTTTCCACTACAATTAAATCACTTAAGCAAAGGGGCGGACATGTTAAAAAAAATTAGTTAATGTTCAGCCATCCCATCACAGAGTTAATACAAATCCTTTTCTATAACTTTAATATTGATAAATATGGGCGACTGTACTCTCTCTTTTACAGCTAGATGAAAAACGAAAGTTTTGTTATTTTACATTCTTAAATAATACACATATATGTTTGTAACCTTTTTTTAAATTAAATTAAGGAGAAATATATATGGCAAAGAAATATAGGTAAGGGCCTCTCTGTTTTTTTTTTAACAAAAAAAAAACTAAATCAAATCTTTAATCATTAAATCTCAAGTCCTATACCAATCAACTAGAACTTAATAGGTAACACTGCATTATTAATCAAAGGGGGAGGGGATTTGCGCTTTCTGCATTTTTTTTCTCTTTTGTCTTTAAAACACATACATAAAATGAAATGCTTAATTATAAGTGTATAATGGCGACCAAGTTTAGTAAGGCATTTTCACCTAACTTAAGAAGATTCATCGCCATTACATGTATTAAGCCCAATACCAATTACAATATTTAAAAAAAAAAACAATTTTACAATATGTTTAAATAAAATAACAATAAGATATAGATAGATTTACTTTGAAAACATACAAACACATTTCAAATAAGAGGATAGTTACCGGTAACTAGAGTGTGTGTATCAAGATGAGTTCCATTGATATTGCATGGCAGTTCCTTTTTTTTTATTCATATTTCCATAGAAAGAATTATTTACTACAAAGTAGGCATTTGTCAGGCGTTTTTCTTGTTTTTCTGGCTGGCTCACATCTTTACGACTCCAGTCCCAGAGACAGGCAAGTGAAGGCAAAGAAAACTACCCCAGAATTTCTGTAGAGTAACAAAGTTCCGTATTTGAATACATGTAGAGTAAATAATCTACAGCAACAATGAAAAGGCAGCAAGCAAGAACTAAAAAAAAATGAATTTCTTTTTTTTTTTAAAAAATAATTTTCAGCCGATTCTAGAAATTCTTAATATAAAAGTCCTTAGCAAGAGCTTCAGCAGATTTTTCAGATTGAAGAACAAAAGAAAAATTCTTTATTTATACTACTTTTCTCCAATTGTGTTTTTAATTAAACTTCTTATTAGTAGCCTATTGTTTCAAATTTTTTCCTGTTATCTATTTTCTTTTAATTAAAATCTTTCATAAAATAATTGCATTCTTTAATGGGTTATGTTTAATTATGAAAATTTATCTTATTTCTTTCTGCCATCATATTTTAAAATTAAAGAAAAATTTAAAAAAAAATTCTCTTATTTTTTTATATTTTATTTCATTAACTTTTCCCCCTCTTAAAATAATTTCCCTTAAAACAATATATAACTGTTGATGCAGGTCATTCTTTAAGTTTGAGAAAAAATCATACATGCACTGTGGTTAGACTTAGGGTTTTAGTTTAGTCCACAGTGAATGGTGAAGCCAGCATATATATCATTGTATATATATGCACAGCTTCATATTCCTAGAACCCATTAAAAAAAACAAGTAAAAAAAATGACTAAAGCTATGGTTTTGCAGAGTGAAACAGAGTGATCTGGAAGGAGCGCTCCTATTACACAGAATATTTGTGTATTTACATAAAATAATACTGATATATGCATTATATTAAAAAAAAACTGAAAGTTTATAATAATACTGATAAATAGATCATATTAAAAAAAACTGAAAGTTTATCATAATACCGATATATGGATTATATATATTTAAAAAAACTGAAAGTATATACTGTAACGATCAAAATTCATCTATGTCGCTAACACACTGCAGCATTTAAATCCTAGACATGGAACTCAACACTAGGTAGGGTTACCTCCCAGAAATCTCCAAGTTCAAATCCAAAGTCTAAACTCCACAATGCCCTCTACATGATAACGCATTTGATGCTACTAATAGTATAACTTCATGCCAGTGCCAGTGATCAGGGAGAAAACAAAAGACTCTAAATCTAAAATAGCCCTAGGTTCAATTAACAATGACTTATAGATGTGCCCCAAGGTAAGCCTAATATGATACGTAACTTAAATTGCACCCTGAATAAATAAAGAAAAGAAATAATTTTAAAGATAATATTTAATAATCAAATATTCGACTAAGTTTTAGCTATATAAATTTGATAGCTATAAATGAAAGCAAACAATATTTCTGATACCTCATACTTGGGTTATAGTTTATATAACGTATCTAAAATACAGCGACATGGTAGGCATGTGCGAGCCACGTAAAGTCTTACAAGAATTTTAATAGTCTAAAACTACTTAAAATTGAAATCTTAAATTTAAACAGAGTCGCTCGCAAATTGTTAAACCAAATTATAAGACCAAACTACACTGAACGGACTTAGAATCTGAATTCTAAGTAATTATTAAGGGAATGTATGGTGGTGCCAGTGATATAAAATGCCAAGGAGGGGGTGCAGTATCTTGATACACCTTGGAGAATAGTAAAGTTTCAGCACCCAAGCACGTTCGCTAGCAACACACAGTTAAATTTTAAAATATTCTTAGTAAAAGGGCAATTCATTAAAGAATAGAATAGCTCTATCTCAAATTTAATATTTTAATAGCCAGCAGACTCTCAATAAAGCTTAGATAGATAAACAATTATTTTGATAAATTCGTTACAAGTAAGAAAATACATTTTAAAATCATATAATAAAAGGGGAGGGGAGAGAAATGCGTGTTTGCAGTTTAATAAATTAATATGGCAACCAAGCATTATTCAATTTCCCCATGTAACTCGCATATACCTGAAGAGATTAATTAATATTTACATTACAATAAAGAATTAAAATAAAACCTTTACAGATATATAAAGAAAATTAACCCAAGCAGAAGTTCAGCATGCATTAGAAGACAATTTAATAAATACATAAATATGGAGTATGAGAAAAAGATTAGCTATAGCCTGAAAGTTTCACGAGATCTCGGGTTAACTTTATTACCTCATTCTGATGGATCAGTCCATGGGCATTTCCAATTTTGCATTAGAGTTCTTGAGCAAAAATTTTAATTTTCTTTGGGTTTGTTGTTCAGCAGCAGCATTCAGCACACAGATTTCAGGAGCAGCATTCTCTGGGCTGGTTTAGTTGGGGCTTGATAGTACAGTGACAGGACATCGGATGGTGAATGACAGAATGGCCAAGGCACTGGGTCCTGAGGGAAAACAGCCTACTGCCCCTTTACCCCATCATTCTAAGGTTAAACGATCTCAAAACTTGATTTAGTAACAAATTAAGCAGGTAAGTCGGATGACGAGAATAAAATAAATAATTAAAAAATATGAATAATGTCCAAATTTTCAGAATTACAGAAATACAATTTTGCTGTGACAATATGCATCAGACTAATAATTAATACAATAATCAATCAGCCCTATTCATATGCTCTCTCTGATTATCAAATCTAACCCTGCGGTGGTAAAATCCATTCATTCAATTTATTAATTAATTGGAAAACAAAGAATGCACTTTTAATCAAATCTGCTTGTTAACTCTGTTATCTTAGTCTTATCAAAATCTACTAGTAAAACTGGCGCCAACATGTTAAAATTAGCCACTATTGTTCTTTCCGTACCCTCACTGATTTAAAAAGAAAATGGCATGATTTTAAGAAACTAAAGTAAAATTTTTTATTTACAACTTATTTTGAATTTAATGACCAAAATCTACGTGATATTATTTTATTAAATGCAAACAAATATAGTGAATATAATATCACAAAATAAACAGACTCAAAACAAATGAACTTTAAACGACAATTGTTTTCATAACCTTTTAAAATATTATCGCAGTATGTGTGTAGATGAGAATATGTGACCTACTTTATTGTACAAGCATATATACGTAAAATATACTCGACGGTCTGAAAATAAAACCGTTTAAGACAATTTTAATTATTATAAAACTCCGGGTACCCCATTAGACATATAAATTTAGGCAGACTTTGGTAATATATACGCAGTACACACACAATACGATAAAATTAGGATGAGGGTAGGAAAGAGAAAGACAAGGTGAAACAAAGATTTGTAAGGCATATCTTACTGTTTCAATACTAATACTGATTAATATATTATGACAATGCCAATATATACAAAAACACTCACCCAAAAAAATTTGAAAGCTTATGATATAATTTTATGTCTCTGTGATGTCTCGTGGACGTACCTTGGGATTTTTGTAATTTTTTTGATTAGACTGGATCACCCTATCTAAATGATTTTCTATCAGTGGACTTTCCTCTCTGGGTCTTGTTATTAGCTCTCTGAGCTGTGCCAACTTTATTACCTTGTCTTCTATCAATTCTTTTTCTTATTACTGGTGCTCTGTTATCTAGTTGTTTCTCTCTTTTTATGTGTTCTGAGGATGAAACTGGCTCATGGTTAGATCCCGTGGTCAGTGATTTTGGTATGGGTAAATGCGGTTTCAACCCTAGAACTATGCTGCCATTTGATAAAATTATTTGCTTTACCTGACCTGCTGTGGTGCGCTTTGGAAATATCTCATGATTGGTAAATTGATGAGTAAAACACCTGAAAGCAAGGTAAGGTGTGCTCTGTTCTTCTACCTCTAATTCCATCTGGCCTTTTGTTTCATTTTCTGTTAGTTCAAGATTAGTTGGTTCCTGTATGCAGCTTACATTGGTCATCTCTTGGGTTTTCCATTTGTAAAAATCTAACTTGTTGTAAAATGTAAACTTATTTTCCCTATAGTTTATTCCCGAGTCATGTCTTTCTAAGAAATCTGACTCTAACAATACATCATAAATCAGGCCTGGCATTATCTGAAATATATGTTTTATATTTGTTGCTCCTATCTTAATATCAAGCACCAAACGATGCATTCCTATATTGGCTTTTTCTCCATTTGCTAAAATAGCATAAGCAGATTTTCTTGGTGAGATGGGTAGTACATGAGTTCCTACTGTTGCATCCCACCATTCTTTTGACAGAAGTGACACTTGACTGGGACATCTAGAAGTGCTTTAATTGTAGGGCACTCCGAGTATGGTGGTCTATGATCATCTTCTTCCAATTCACATATGAATGCTGATGCCACTCTTTCATTTTCCCCAATACTTTCTTCTGTTTCATCCTGGAGTTCTATCTGGGGTATATAAATATTAAAACCTGTATCTTTCTGGAATTTTTGTATATTTTAATCATCATCATAGCAGTTTCTGACAGCAGCCATTAAGCCCAATACCAATTACAATATTTAAAAAAAAAACAATTTACAAATTGTTTAAATAAAATAACAACGACATATATCTAGATTTACTTTGAGAATTACTTTGAGAAAATACAAACACATTTCAAATAAGAGGATAGTTACCGGTAACTAGAGTGGGTGTGTTAGGATGGGTTCCATTGATATTGCATGGCAGTTGATTTTTTTTATTCATATTTCCATAGAAAGAATTAATTACTACAGGGTAATCATTTGTCAGGCATTTTTCTTGTTTTTTTTGGCTGGCTCACATCTTTATACGACTCCAGTCCCAGAGACGGGAGAGTGAAGACAAAGAAAACTACCCCAGCATTTCTGTAGAGTAACAAAGTTCCAGATTTGAATACATGTAGAGTAAATAATCTACAGCAACAATGAAAAGGCAGCTGAGTAAACAGACTCTTTCTGTGTTTTATAATAGAAAGAAGGCTATTTGCTTAGTTGCAGCTGTGGAAATGCATATTTCTAGCAATTGTCCTGACGCAACAGTGACGACACTGTTAAAACTGTTAGAAAGTATCAGTAGGTCAGTTCACATGAAAAAAAAAGTTAGACATGAACATTTCAATTATTTAGACACGATGCAGTCAACACACCCTCACATGATACTGTAGCGAAAATAGACAAGCAAGCATTAAGATAAACCACATAACACAAGCAACTATGGCAGCCAATAAAGGCATTTTTCTGTGCTTTTATCATATAAAGAAGCCACAGCTGGTAAATGGAAACTGAGTAAACAGACTCTTTCTGTGTTTTATGATAGAAAGAAGGCTATCTGCTTGGTTGCAGCTGCAGAAATGCATATTTCTAGCAATTTAGCTAGAAATAGTGCCATCAAGTGGCTGATGTGATAAAACAGAACACTACTGTATATTAATAAAAGTTTTTATTTCTTATAATAATAATATGGCTGACCCAAAAAAAATGCAGAAAGTACAGCCTGGACTATTTGAAGCTAGGATTTATCCTGTCATTATTAAAAAAACATTTACCAATGTGCCTCATACATGAAAAAGTCTTTAGCAATGATGCTATGAAGCTATTAAAACTAACAAATCACTTGAACAGAGTTCATCCTGACAAAAAAGAAAAAGATTTGTCATACTTTCAATCACTTAAAGATAAAATTCTGAAGAGAACCATGATAGATAATATGTTTGTTTCATCATCAAAGCAGAAATGATGATGGATTAAGGACATTATACAACATTTCCCTACTCATCATGAAGGCTGGTGAGCCACACACCACAGGGGAGAAACTGATTCTACTGGCCTTCACAGAGATTTTGAACACTATACCCCATAAACCTGCATAAGATATTATAAAAAGGATTCCTTTGATCAATAACACACTTCAAAAATGTATCGATGAAATGAGTCGTGACTTGGAAAACTGTTTGGATAACCATTTGAAAAAAAAGTTTTTTCCTCTAATTGGATGAGTCAACATTACCTGGTAATGAAGCATAGTTGCTGGTGTACATTCACTTTATTTAAGATCAGGAAGCACAGGAAGAACTGCTTTTTGCTAGATCTTTAGAAACTGACACCAGAGGCAGATCAATTTTCAATTTAATGGAGCTCTTTTTCAGGGAAAAAGCAATTTCATTGACAAATATATTATCTGTTGTGACAAATGGTACATCAGCTATACTTGGTCATTATCGTGGTTTCATAAGTTACCTGAAATAACATGTAAATGAAATACTTGCAGTTCACTGCGTAATTCATAAGCAACATTTAGGAGCAAAGAATCGTAGTGACAACTGCATCAATCACTTCAGTTTGTTATAACAGTTGTGAACAAAATTTGCTTGAACACTAGACTCTATTCACTTGATTATGCGATGAAAGCAATGAAGATTTCTATCAATTGGTTCTCCATACAGAAGACTACTGGCTTTCAGAAAGTTTATGTTTGGTAATATTTTTTGCATTTTTTCAATCTGTTTTAGATTCTAGTTTGCTTGCATGTGTAGCGCAATTGTCTTCAAAGCTGTTTATTGTTACCAAATAAATAAATAAGGATGAATGAGCTTAGCACTTTCGAAGGCTCCAGCCTTCATAATCATAGCTTGACTGCTAATATGTTACACACAAAAGCAAACTAGAATATATATATATTTCCCCGAAATAAAAAATTTATTTGACAATCTGTTTTAGAGTTTTTGGAAGATGAGGATTCCAGTTTGAAAGAAAAGATATTGCTTATTTAACTGACTTTAATAAATTTAATGACGTCAGTTTACAACTGCAATGAGACAATTTGAATCTCATCTAAGCAAAATTGGTCATATCAACTTTTGTTACCAGATTAATGTTTTTTTAGGGAAAATATTCCAAAATCTGAGCTTTCCCAGTTTTTCAACTGAGTTAAGATAGGCACAATCCAAGAAGAAAACATTTTGCTGTACATCAACCACTTGGAGGCTCTTCACTTAATTTCAAAAGTAGGTTCAATGATATTCTATCAGTGAAAATACCAGACTGGATAATAAACCCATAACTACTAGTGCAGAACCAAATATAATTTTGAAAGATGCGTTGATAACCATCAGTATAAATGAGGATCTCAAAGTACAATTCAAACAGCGTTATCAAAAGTTTTGGCTGCAACAAGTTATTCCACTTCTGTTCCTGACTCTATGAACTGTTATACACAAATATGGGATTTCCATTGTCATATCTAATAGAGAGAGGCTTCAGTGTGTTTTTAAACCTGCTTCAGAACAGACATTGATTGCATATCACTGAACATGGAGATTTGAGAATGCAACTCACTAATTTAAAAGCGGACATAGATAAATTGTTGACAAATCACCAGGTGCACCCATCTCATTAAATTCAGTTTTTTAAGCAAATTTATTTGGTATTTTTATTTTTATAATTCTGATTAAAATCTTTCATTGTTGTAATTTTGTTGATGTTTAATTCTGTCTAAATATGTTGATTTTTTCACTTCATTTTTATGTTTAATAAAGTGATTTCAATATTTGTACTTATTTTTTTGCTTTAATTTTTGTTAGTGTAGATTTCAACATTAATATTTAAATATTGCACAAGATAATGCCACATTCTGTAGTTTCTTTAATTTTTTAAATCATTAATTACAAGTGATTATTTTGATATCTAGTGAAATATTTAATATCAGTACTATACAAATTTATTAATTTGAGTAAATAAAGTAAATGACTAAGGGGTTGATGGTTTTAAAAGTTGTTGGTAAAGGGATATGTGTGGCTGAAACAAGTTTGGGAACTTTTGTTTTAAAATATTATTTGCAAAAACTACATTATCTGCATAATCTAAATGACTTAAATAATCTCCATTTGGTTTTATTCCTTTAACTTCTCTGTTTTAATTCATAAAGTAACTTCTCACAATACTACTATAAAAAGTTTTGAAAATATGGAATCACCCTATCAAACACCATTCTCAATGTTAATCTTCCTAGTATCATTGTGTAATCTAATTGTTGCTGTTGCATTTTTATTAATATTCTTCAGAATATGACAATATCATGGGTCTACACCTTAATGATCCAATGTTTTAATCACTGAAGAAATGCTTATAGAAGCAAATGCCTTTTCATAATCTCCAAATCCAAAGCATAGTGGCAACTCATATTCATTTGTCCTTTCTATAACTTCTCTCAATAGCTGGATTTGCTCCATTGTACTAAAACAATTTTTAACTCCAGCTTGTTCTTTTGGTTGGTTGAAATCCAAAATTTGCTGTAGACAAGTTATAATTATTTTGATAAAAATTTTGTATAGAGCTGGTAGGTTTGTAATTTTTAATATATTATTTGTCATCTTTTAAAAATATTAATATTAATACTGCATTCTGTCAATCATCTGTTATATCTTGATCATTTAGACATTTGGTATATAACTTCGCCAAAATTTTTTCTATTGCTTCACCTGCTTTTTTTAAGATATCGATTATAATTCCATCATTACCCAGAGCTTTTCTCTTCTTTATAAATTTAATTGCATGCTTCACTTCTTCATTTAAAATCGTGGGCAATTCAGAAGATATAATAGTTGTAGGATGTACTTTTCCTTTTTTATTACTGTATAATTCTTGATAGAACTCTTCTACACATTTCATGATATCATCTCTCTAATAGTTTCATCTTTTTTACTTATTGCCAAATTAGGTTTTCTACCAATATCAAAATGTTGTTTTACACTCTTGAGACTTTATTTCTCTTCTATAACTTTCCTTGCTAGTTCACAATTATACTTTCTTATATCATTATTAATTCTTTTTCACACCATTTTACAAAATTCTAGATATTCAATCCATCTTAATGCATTGATTTCATATATTGTCAGATTCCTACTTTGTTTCATAAATTCTCTAGTATCAGTAGAAATTTTACTGATCAACTGCTGCTTTTTTGAACTGGCTGTCTTTGTTGCAGTTTTTAAAAGTGTATCAATTAGCTTCCCATTGATTTTATTCAAATCTTAATCATGTTCAAAATCTGCTAAAATTTGAAAATGATGTGCAAGTTGTAATTTAAATTCATTGGAATCTTTTTGAAATTAGGACTATCAATTGTGAATATTGTTTTTCTTAACAATTTTTGTCTTTCTAGTTTTGATTTAACATAAACCTTGCATCTCATTAATTGATGATTACTTCCTGTGTTGAATTTATTAATAACATTACAATCTTGAAATACATATTATCTGCTAGTCAAAATATAATCCATTTCTGCAATACCTTCATTTAAATGCTTCCATGTCCATTTAGAATTTTTCTTAAAAAAAGAATTCATTATATAAAGTTTTACTTTTTCTGCAAACTCCACAAGCCTATGTCTTCTCTCCTTTCTATCACCATAACCAAATTTACCTACAGCACTTTCATCTTTAAATTGTTTACCAATTCTAGCATTAAAGTGTCCCATAACAATTTTAAAATATTCTTTGGTCTAATCAAAAGCCTTTTGTACATCCATCATCACTATGAGAACTTACTGGGGCATAAACTTGAATTATCTGCATTTGATATCAAGCCATTACATTGAATTATAAATCTTTCCATTCTGTCCAATATGCCCTCCATAATGTTGTTCATCCACTTTTTATTTATAATGAATTTTACTCCACTTGTACTTCCAATGTTTGTGCATTTGTAGTACAGTACATGCCCATTTTTTAAATCAATTGTCTCTACGTCTTTTCTTTTAACTTGTGACCCACTTAATATGAGACAGTTATTCTTCCAATTGTTGCAATATTCCTTTACTTGTAAGTGACCTGCAGTTACAAATACCTAAATAAAAGGCCATCATCAAATGGCTACCTGGATCTACAATCAAGGGATTGTTAGCATCATCCACCTTCGTCCACCAACTTTACAGCCTCCCAGAAATAAGGCCGTGATTTACTTTTGTCTATCATAATTGTAAATATCTATTAGAAAAAAAAATTTTTTTTCATTCACTCACATTCATTCTGCCTTCATGAAAACACAACTGATATTTCAATTAAGAGCTATCAGGCAATTGAGAAGAAAAGCTATGGTGTTTCTTGATCTTAAACTCAGAGATAAAAAGCCAATAAATTCATTATGCTAATATATGTTGGTGAGCAGCCTATCCATGTTTATATACTATATGAAAATCACATAGTAATAATAGCTGCAATGACAAGAACATATGGAGTAAGCTATTAGGAAATTGCCTTGCTTGGTTTCTTTAAGGCTTCCAAGAGGAATCAAAAAATCTTCTTTCTGTTAAAAACAAGGAAGTACAAAATGAAAATCAAGCTCATCTAAATCTATGTATATGACTTTAAAGTACAAAATATTGGATCATCAACTGATGGTGTTTATACATAGTTTGGATATAAATAGACTGATTATGAAATAACTAATATTTTATTGTATTTTCTTTGAAAGTGAGTTCATTCAATACATAGATCAGAGAATCATGATCTATCATCTGGAAATAAAATGTTATGTTATGGATTGAAAGTAAAAAATGTGAGAAACCTTTAGAGATAATAGATTACTTTTTATTTTATTGTTAGTTTATTTTATAGTGATGTAGAAGAATAAAATCGCTATAGGATCATTCCATACTTTGTAGAAATCTGAGATTTACACTTTCATGAGATTAGATCTTAAACCCAATCTAAATCATTTTCCAGTTCTAGAAGAACTTTGTGACTTCCAAACAAAAACTTCTAAAATATTAGATAGACATGGGACTTGTAGAACTTTCCTCCAGCATAATTTTATTTATGATTTATTTAAGTTTGACCATTACAATATATTTAAATAGATATCATATATTTCATGGTTAATCACATGATCTTACACATGGTAGCATTATAAAAATTTTAAAGAAAGTTGCTAAAAATAACATTTTAGAATAAATGATTAGAAATAAGAATATAATAAATAGCACTAAATTTTTTTAAGAGATTATTAAAAGTAATATTATAAATTAAAATATAAATAATACTGTAATAAGTTTTTATTATAATTAGTTAAATTTAATTGATTTAGTATTTAACATATTATCCTCTTTGAATCTTGAATTAATAATCGGTTTCCAACTCATTTCTCTGATTATAACGCATCTCATTTTTATCAGCCACACCCATTCCAAAATTCCTTTAACAGTGAAGTGGGAAAAAACTTACTACAACTGATTTAAATATTGATAATTTTTTAAGATGACAGATTATGAATTTTGTCATAATTCCTCTACTACATGACATTAATTTATAAATTTCCTAATATGTTATATTCAGTATATTGTACCGGTCAAAACATGTTTATACATCTAACATGAGCTGGAACTCACAACATGTACTTCAAACCCAGTTAAGCCCGAGATTTAAGTCAGGGACCAGCCTGGATTCGAACCCACTCTCCAAGCCCCAGATCAAACACCAAATGGACAACATAACAATGATCACACACGAGAATTAATTCTTAATCCGGCCCACTAGCAGAGTGGAGAAGACAATGAAACTCATGGACTTAAACATATATATATATATATAAACAATAAATATAATTTGTCCAAACTTCAAACACTTTTTAGCAAAACTCTTTATTTGTACTTGCTCTGAAGAAGACTGCAGGTCAGTCGAAACGTAGGTGTCAGTGTATGTACAAATAAAGAGTTTTGCTAAAAAGTGTTTGAAGTTTGGACAAATTATATTTATAGGATATTACGGCAAACATAAAGAAAAGTGTGATTTTGATAATATTTATATATGAACAACTTAAATACTAGAGACATTCCCATGATAAAATCTAATATATTTAATTAATAGGGGCTTTATTAATAAATAGCTATGGTCAATTAGTGAATTGGATTGATTTAATAATGAGACAGAAACTGATATATGATGAATTATAAAATATATTTATTGACAATTTCATATATATTTTGATATAACCCATTACTTAGCATTGGACATTGCACGCAGGCATTTTATTTATTAAACAACATTACTCTAGGCAATTGTACAAACAATAATTGATATTTGCGTTAAATAAATTTGTGGCTCAAGTTTAATGAAGCTAAATATTATGCTATATAATATTCACTACATTCCATTTATTAGTTATGCCCTTTCATCATTTGAGTAGCTATTATACATGTAATTAAACCAAATCTGGAGTGAAGCTTAATAGTACATCCAATCATGACAAATTTATATATTAAATATGGGCATATAAAGCATCCCAGATAGCTTTAGATCGAACGGGTTTTCAAGAATGCTTCGGTTCAATGCCGAAGACTGCATATTAGGGAGATAGAGTTGGCTATAGAGATTTTACTAATATGCTATGCACAAGTAAAATATAACAATAAAGTCGCTCTGCAGATGGATAAATAGATTTTAGGGTTTTCGTGACCAACACTGGTTTACCCAATGACCGATCGTCATGCTTCTAGAAGGGAACCTTTATTTGGTTCATAAGAGGTGGGGGACTTACATGCTAATCTGGGCCTTAGCTCAGTCTTAGCTATAGTACTACCCATGGGAGAGGAAGATGGGTTGAACTTACCATGGCTCCATCTTATATATATATATATGAAAAACGCACAATGATGAAATATTAATAAATTTCACATCTGCCAAGCCAAAGTATATTATAAATTAAATACCATACATTATGTGAACACTAGTCTATCAGCTTGATCAAAAGAGCCAACTCTTCTGTAGCATGAGAAATACGTATATGCTACTGACGGGAATATATATCTACTTTATCCCATTCAATCTTTTCAGTTATCTATAACTAATAAACTCTAAAGGGGGGGAAGTATATTTAAGGGACTTACGAACACTTTAATAAGAATATACTTATGATTACTCTCCAGGCTAGTTTAATCTTTAGTAACATAGTAATTAAAGACTGAAAATCTGTTTATAAGCCACATTTTATATTTATATTTAATTAATTAATAACTGACAAAATAACAACGAGCACAAAAGGGTCACCATTATTTATAAAATAGGGTTTCGAAACAGTGCGCAAAATGATGCTATAATAAATAATAATACGAAGATTTTAAATATCTAAAAAAAAAAACATTTTGTAATTAAATGCCTGCCGTTTCAAAACATAGGCATAATTAATAATAATTAAAATAAGCAAAAGAAAAGTAAATATAACTGCAGTGATTAAGTTATATAGCAAAACATTAAATTAATAAAGAAATTTAGCCTAAGTAGGTCATTTATAGTATTCAAATATTATTTAGAAAACAATTTAGACAGAGTTTATATTAATATAGTTAGCTAACCTGTATTTTAAAGAAATAATGATCATTTTGGATTTCACACAGAGCTCTGCAATTTTAATTAATATTAAAATGGTCCTCCTATAGTTGGACTGGAGATACTCAAGCTGGAATGAAGGTGAGTTCTTTTTAACGATTTATGGCATCTTCTATTTAGTTGGAAGCTGGACTAGGATAGTTGAATTGGAATAAAAGTGAGTTCTTTTGGTGGCCTAATGGCATCTTCTATTTGTTATAAGCTTGTTAGGGCAACATTGGTTGTTGCTTCAGTCTTGGGTGGATCAAACTCCGATGTTCCATCACGGGAAAGGCAGCAAATTCTTGCCTTTTTAAGCAGAACATAGCGAAATTAACAATTTTAGCTTGGATAGTAACAGCTCTTTAAAAAAATGGATTTTTTTCCCACTTAAAATCTAGCCTATTTATACATTTCCACCTACCAAGCCTTAATACCTTTTGGAATTTTGTTTGTTCCAGGACCAATTGACTTTTAATTAAACAAAATCATATAATCTGATTTTCTTATACTGTGACACCAAAACATTCACTATGTCCACAACCTAACCATTTACTAATTAATGGATCTTACCGATCCATCGGCGAATAACTACTTGATGAAGACCAATCCGCATTGTCCATGCACACACCTTGCTCTTTTACACAGAAGTTATACAAAACTAATAAGTTTTTTTGGTTGGTTTGTCTATAAACTGATGAAGATTACACAACATCATCAAAATGCTATTTCAATTAGACAAACACTATAGATAGGCTAGTGTCCCTTAATTTAATTCTATTTTATCCTTGCTATAGATTTTGAAATCTAAATTTCACCATACATGGTGGAAAACTCTATATAACTTCATGAGGGATCTAACAATAAAGGGAGGCTCTACAAAACAACATGACAGTTGTATAATAATATGTCCAATTCTAATACCTTCATAGGTATAAAGGTGCAGGCAGTTTTTCATCATGGGAAAATAAAAGTCAGACCATGGGATCATCCTCTTTTAGGATTAACTATGCTAACTGAGCACTATCTATTAACCAGCCTCAACAATATCATCCTCTCATTTAATCAGCAATGGGGGATTCTCCATCAGCCCATGCACAATATTAATATTATTATATTTGATGCCATTGTTTGTGGCACAAACTCATCCACTAAAAGCTATTACAAATCCTGATCAATACCATAGCAAGGTAAAACAACACTCATAATAAAAGTGGAAACATAACTGTTCCATTTCTCAATGCAGAAACTATTAATGTTTTATAGACAAACCGCCAACATATAAGTAAAATGACCATTAATTATTTTAAAATAATTATTATACTTTTGTTATAGCAAGTCATGCACACGTAAACAATGAGGACCAACCTACATTTACATTTATGGTGGACATTTTCATTCATAGGCAAAATTAAGCAATAAAAGAAATGCTTATTAAATTATTTCATATAATAGACAATGGTGTCATTATGTGTATAATTTTGACAAGTTTGGGTTTGTTTGTTCCCCTTCAATATAATATTAACATTTGTTTTAGCAGTGCGAGAAATAAATATTTCTCTCTCTTCCCAGATAATGATATTCAATATTGTTTCCCTTAATTGGAAAAATATATATATATATGTATTAGATGTATATATTTCTTTATACATCTCTATGTCTTTACTAAGTACATTTTGTATCATCATAAAATATATAAATATAAAAAAAAAACCTAATGCCTGAATAACACATGAAAGAAAAAAAAATGCATTACAATATTATATATAGCAATAACAAAAATAAACAAACATTACATTTTACATTTTCTCCCATTGGATTTTATCTTAATAAATAAAGTTTGATCCATTCTTATGAGCAAAAGGACAAGAAAATGGATATTATAAGCAAATATTCCTAAGTAAATATATACATTGATTATCTGGTTTAATAGTGAGATGATCTTTAGACAAAATTCAAATACTTTCCAAAGGCAAGAAAATCATTTATCGGTTTATGTACTAATATCCACATCGTGAGACAATATTTAAAATACTTTCCAAAGGTAATAAAAATCATTTATCGGTTTATGTACTAATATCAACATCATGAGACAATATTTAAAATTATTTTCCAAAGGTAATAAAAATCATTTATCGGTTTATGTACTAATATCAACATCGTGAGACAATATTTAAAATTATTTATTGATTTGTTTATTTTGCTTTTCCATCCACGTGAAAATATCAGTCATAATTTTAACTGATCTGGGTGATTTTAAAACAGTTTAAAATATTACCAATTTATATGTTGCATAATCAAGATTAAAAAAAATAATATTTCTTTATTCACTACTATCAGCAAATTAATTCGTATTTAAGAATGTTAAGCAGAATTGATTCAATAGTAAACAATTATTAATAAAATATACTTGGCATTAATAATCTGTCATTTTTCTATTTTCAATAACTAGGCAAATTCGCGTGAATATCGCGCAGACGAGTTCTTTTTCCCAATGAAAATAAGAAATAATTCATGCATTTTTTTGTTTTAAAAATGATTACTTTATATGATTTAAAATAACTTTTTAGTTTATTTAATATCTCTCCTGAAACTTTCCTTCAAAATAATTTCGAATTATTTTTATTGAGATAACAATTTCTAAACAAATGTATTTCTCTGCTTAATGCTTAAGGGCGGCACGAAAATCAAAATACTTTAATCTTTTTCTCTTCAATATAAATAATTTTTGTGTTATTATTAATTCTGACAATTGATTAAGATAAAGAAAACAAAAATAAGTGCTTACATTTTCTGGTATTGTTTTTCGTTTCAAATAATACCTGCTGAGGCAAATATTTATCCAAGTAGCGGTCATTCTAGTTTCTCCAGCAGGCAAAATTGAGAATCATACGGTCGATAAAAAGCAGTGCCGAAATGTTACAGAGTTATTAAGTTTCTACTCCATTCTATTTAAAAGCATATAATCATGAGATTTTGTCCAAATTAATTTTCAAGGTTATTATTTTTTGGCTAATTCCTTTTATTTTATTTTATACGTGGATAATTTAAGTCTTGTTCCGATTCTTCTTCTTTTAGTAGTCCCCCCCCCTTACAAACTTGTTAGAGTATTTATTCCTTGTGTTATAATGCATGATTGGTCCTAAATGATCCAATCACTGTAAAATGTGAATAAATTAATATTTTTATCCCTTTAGGGAAAAAAATCTAGACTGTTATATTTCAATTTAAATTAAAATATAATGTATTTAAAGATTGTTTATACAGAAAATTTAGAAGACTTATAAATTGATTTTGTTGATTATTTTTAATTACTGTTCAATACTAATAATAAAGTGTTAAATATTTTTATGCTTCCAAATTGGTTTTAATACTATTAAAATATTATTTGCAATAGATGCCACTGGAACTTGTGATAAATGTTTATGAGATTCATATCCACTCTATCAGATTTTCCAGTGTCTCACAAACACTCAAGATCATCATCACTTTCAAGATATTTCTTAGTGAGCTTTTGCTTAGTGGAAAAATTATAATCCACAAGCATTTTACTCTATAACTGATTTCTACACACAGATTTTCAATATCTTAGCAAATTATTACTAATTAAAATTTAAAATTTTACATACTGGTCCACTAATCAAACTTACTATCATTGAGCCAAAACATATGGTTACAACTGCTAATGTCCGAGGTGTTATATTTCATTTACTTTAAAAAATTTTAATTAAATATATAAATTATATCATTTTGATTCCGATTTCATTAATTAAATTCCATTTTGGTGTTATAAAATTTTAAGGCTTAGCAGATAGTAACGGTATTCTGATTTAATGATAAAGTCTTTTGTTGCAAACAAATTCAATCAGTAAACTAGATTTTACTTTTTACCCCACAGGTGCGGTCACTAATTGATTTCTTGTTTACAACAAATTTCCTATTTTTAATTATTAACCGATGAATTTTTATTTTAACTCGATATAAATAACTTTTTTTTAACATATTTTCTTTCCTTACATTATTTGCTTTTTATTAAAAAATAATTTTGACAGGTTTAAAAAAAAAAAACTAGTTTCAGTTATATCTATAAAACATTTAAATCAGAAAACCGTAGTTTTAAAGAAAACATTTTATACTATTTTTATTTAATCTTAAATATATATACAAATCATTATGCCATTTTTCTAAGGTTTAAATTATCCATCCTCATATGAATATAATACAAATATAAAATTTAGAATTGACATATAGATTAATAAAATATTTTATGAATAATTATAAAGATTTCTACGCTATAATTTTATCAAACCTGTCTAATTATAGCGTACTTTCGTATGTAAATGGATGCCATTCACTTAGCAAATCTTACCGCTCGACTTATACATAATATTTGATATTTAGAATAGGGTCGAAACTAGTTCAGATGAGTAGGTCATTAGGTTGATGGTGAAAGGGAAAGCGATTGAAAAGTTTCCGTTTCAATATATATATATATAATAGAATGTTAGATGATAGACTAATAATATTTTATTTTTGAATTCAAATACATATACCCAAAAATAGTGAGCCCACATTATTAAATGAAAGCTCTATTAATATTCATTCTAGTGATGGAATAAACAGATGTTTAAGTCATTAAATATGTTGAAAACAAAATAAAATTACTAAAGTGTGTTTCCAATAACTATAATATCACTATGCTATATTATCTTAGTGAAATAATGATTTAATTTTCTTATAATATATATATGAAAACAAAAGAAAAATATAAACTAATTAATGGAAATATATAAATAAATAAAAAACAAAATACAATATAATGTATTATAACGGTCGGGTTGATCATTGAGTCTTACCGTATCTTCCATACAGGGCGCCATCAGGCTATTTGAACCTGGAAAATTTATATAGTAAGCAGACAGGTAAGTTAAGATCCCACTTTATTTTATATTTAGACCATTAGCACCAGTCACTAACTCACGGAGCATTAGAGATAATGTATACTTTCTTATTAAAATATATTTTAATAATAGTATAAAAAATAAAGAGAAGCCACTGCCAGTATTAACACATACAAATGATTTATTGACACACATATAAATATTTAAAATTGAGGAATAAAATTTATTTTTAGATTTTAATATTAAAATTTTTTTAAATTTAAATTAGTATTTTTAAACAGTCCGCACAGATGGACATTTTAATAAATTTTACTTTAGACAGTTGATTATAGATCGGCTACATAGATTACTCAGTTAAAAACTTTTCAAAACAATCATTCAATCTCAGACTAAAAGTTCACAGCCAAACCAATGCCTACTTCCAGATATATAGTCGCAACCAATGCAATATGAAGATGCTAGCATGAAACCACGCTGACAGGAATAAGCATCTGACAGCATGATATTATTTGAAGGACATGATCCTCGTCCAGTACAGGAATGTGCGTCTGTCTGGCAAACGAATCATGTATATAAAATAATTAAAGAGAAATGCTATGTATGAAGAGAGCGGTCTATCTGCCGACTTATAGTCTCTATCCATAGAGCTAAAAAAAAGGCGGTTAATGGCGCAGGAAATACGTCTGTGTCCATAGCAACGCAATGACTACATCCTTGGGTCATGCATTCAGTTGGTCATATTTCCCTGTATGCTAAACACGTTTCACATTACATTGATATAAACACCCAGTTAATAGCAAACTCCTGCAGAAAGAAGTTTGCTATTAACTGAAAGGAGACTCTTTGATTCCTCTTGGAGGCCTTAAAGGAACCGAGCAGGGCAAATTCCTAATGTCCACTCCATACGTTCTTGTCGTTGCAGCTGTTATTACTATGTGATTATTCATATAGTATACGAACATGGATGGGCTGCTCACCAACATGCATTAGCCAGCGTGGTGAGTTTATTGGCTTTTTACCTCTGAGTTTAAGATCAAGAAACACCATGGTCTTTTCTTCTCAGTGCCTGATAAGGCAGAATGAATGTTTGTGTAAATGATAAATATTTTTCCAATACATATATACAATTATGACAGACAAAAATAAAGCATGGCCCTTATTCCCAGGAGGCTGTAAAGTCACCAACCAAGGCAGCGGTTGGTGGCCGAAGGCGGAGGGTGCTAAGAATTCCGTGATTGCGGACCCAGGCTGCCATTTGATGACGACTTTTTATTTAGGTACTTACAACTGCAGATCACTTTCAAGTGAAGGAAGATTGCAAGAATTAGAAGAAGAACTGTCTTATATTAAATGGGACATTATTGGATTTTGTGAAGTTAGAAGAAAAGGAGAAGAAACAATTGATTTAAAAAGTGAACATATACTCTATTATAAAGGCACACATATTGGAAATACAAGTGGAGTAGGATTCATTATAAATAAAAAGTGGAAGAACAATATTGTGGAGATTGATGGTGTATCGGACAGAGTGGCAAGATTAGTTATACAACTTAATAGCAGATACCAAATGCAGATAATTCAGGTTTATGCCCCAACAAGTTCTCATAGTGATGAAGTAGTAGAATATTTTTATATGGATTTACAAAAAGCTTTTGATCAGAGTAAACAACATTTTAAAATTGTTATGGGAGACTTTAATGCTAGAATTGGTAGACAAATGAAAGATGAAATTGCTGTAGGTAATTTTGGTTATGATAATAGAAATGAGAGAGGACATAGACTTGTGGAGTTTGCAGAAAAAGAAAAACTTTATATTATGAATTCATTTTTTGAGAAAAATGTTAAAAGGAAATGGACATGGAAGCATCCAAATGAAAGTACAGCAGAATTGGATTATATTTTGACTAACAGAAAATACATATTTCAAGATTGTAATGTTCTTAATAAATTTAACACAGGAAGTGATCATCGATTAGTAAGGTGTAAGTTACGTGTTAATGTAAAACTAGAAAGACAAAAATTATTAAGAAAAACAATATTTACAGTTGATATTCCTAATCTTCAGAAACATTCTAATGAATTTAAATTTGAACTTACAAATAGGTTTCAAGTGTTAGGAGATTTTGAACATGATACAAATTTGAATGAAATTAATATGAAAATTACTGATACACTTTTAAAAACTGCAACAAACATAGCTGGTAGAAAAAATGAGCAATTGACTAATAAAATTTCTACTGAGAATTTATGAAGAAAAGAAGGAATATGAAGATATACAAAAATGATGTATTAAAAAGAATTGAATATCTGGAATTTTGTAAAATGGTACGGAAAAGAGTTGAAAATGATATAAGAAAGTATAACTGTGAAATAGCAAGGAAAGCTGTAGAAGAAAATAAAAGTCTCAAAAATGTTAAACAACATTTTGGTATTGGTAGGAAATTTATATCTGCAATAAGAAAAAAAGATGGAATTATTACTAAAAAGAGAGATGACATCATGAAATTGGTAGAAGATTTTTATCAAGAATTATATAGTAATAAAGAACAAGTACCTCCTATATCTATTACATCTTCCGAATTGCCCAGAATTTTAAATGAAGAAGTGAGACATGCAATTAAGTGTATGAAGAAAGGAAAGGCTCCAGGAAATGATGGAATTATAATTGATATATTAAAAGAAGCAGGTGAAGAAATAGAAACAATTTTAGCAAAGTTATATACCAAATGTCTAAATGATAAAGATGTACCGGAAGATTGGAAGAATGCAGTAATAATATTAATATTTAAAAAAGGTGATAAAGAAGATATTAGAAATTACAGACCTATCAGCCTTTTATCAGTTTTATATAAAATTTTTACCAAGATAATTACAACTCGTCTACAGAGAACTTTGGATTTCCACCAACCAAGAGAACAAGCTGGATTTAAAAGTGGTTTTAGTACAATAGATCATATCCAGGTATTGAGAGAAGTCATAGAAAGGACAAACGAATATGAGTTGTCATTATGTTTTGGATTTGTAGATTATGAAAAGGCCTTCGATTCTATACACATTTCTTCAGTGATTAAAGCATTGGATCATCAAGGTATAGATCTAGGATATTGTCATATTTTAAAGAATATTTATAAAAATGCAACAGCAACAATTAGATTACATAATGATACTGGAAAAATCAACATTGAGAAAGGTGTAAGACAAGGTGACTCCATATCTCCAAAACTCTTTACAGCAGTGCTGCAAGAAGTATTTTGTGGATTAAAATGGGAAACTAAAGGAGTGAAAGTAAATGGAGAGTATTTAAGTCATTTAGATTTCACAGATGATGTAGTTGTTTTTGCAAATAATGCTTCAGAGCTGCAGGAAATGTTGCAGGAGTTAGCAGATGAAAGTAGAAAAGTAGGACTAAAGATAAAAAGACTAAAGTAATGTTTAATCGATTTGCTCAAAATATGAAAATAAAGATTGATTATGAAGAATTAGAAGAAGTTAACAGTTACAAATACCTTGGTCAGATTATTAATACAGATGGAAACATAATGGAGGAAATTAATCATAGAATTAAACTTGGTTGGAGTGCTTTTGGTAGAAATAACTTGATACTAAAAGGAAATATGCCTATGTGTTTGAAAAGGAAGGTTTTTAACAAATGTGTTTTACCAGTTCTTACTTATGGATCTGAGACTTGGACACTTAATAGAAGAGCAATACAGAGACTTCAGATCACTCAACGGAGTATGGAGAGATGTATGTTGGGAGTAACAAGAACAGATCGAAAATGCAATGTATGGGTAAGACAACAAACAGGTGTTACTGATCTTATTGAAAAAATTAAAAGATTGAAATGGAGTTGGGCTGGACATATTGCTAGAAGAGATGATAATAGATGGACAATTGAAATTTTAAACTGGATTCCAAGAGATTGTAAAAGACCCAGAAAGAGACCACATATGAGATGGATGGATGAAATAAGAAAATGTGCAGGGGTGTTGTGGAGAAGAGAAGCTAAAGATCGGAGAAGATGGATTAAACTTGGAGAGACCTTCATTCTGCAGTGGACTGATAATGGTTGATGATGATGATGATGATATCCTTCCACCAGCATCGACCTAACTACAAAACAAATAGTCTGAAATAAAAACCCTTTATAATAAACATAAATGATTAAAATATAAAGTTATTGGTGGAATTGCAGAGGGAAATTTACAATAAACCCAATGGCATTCATCATAAGATGCCGCATTGACACCAATAACGTGAGATATCGTATTTACCGAATATCTATATATTTTAATCAATATGAAAATAAAAAACTAATTAAACGTTAACTAATCTATGCAGTCATCTATACCCAACTTAAATTTAATGCATTTAAATAATTTAGTCAATAAATATAAAAAAAAATGGAAATGATTAAATCAGCAAACTCAAAATATTTAAAATTAAACATCAATAATTGATTTTGAAATCTTAAGTCAGATTAAAGTTCATTTTAAAAATTAGGTTTTGCTTGTCAAATTTTAACAAAAATTCTTAATTACTTTTTTTTTTTAATTTTTCAGTTCATATCTCACAGTAAAAGATCTCCCAGTTCCTGCTGCCAATTCCCGTGAAGACTTTATTAGTTATAATTTCATGGAAGACTGGTCTGTTGTTCATACCGTAGTTCTCAATCCGGAAGCTGCCTTAGCTGGTTCAATCCTGGTACTATTTAATTGCAGTACCCACATGATTCGGGTCTGCAACAGTTCCATTCATAATTCAACAGTCATTTCATTTGAAATAAGTGAGAGAGGGTGACAAGTGCATCCTATCACCCTTCTCAAAAAATCAAGCTGGAACTGTTCTTAATTTGGATATTTTCAAGCTGGAACTGTTCTTAATTTGGATATTTTTCTTTTTATAGTAATCCTCCGGATTCATTGAACATAGTTTCCTGTTCCAATCATTTTCATTAAGGTCCGAGCATTGGTTTGCTGCTTCTATTGGACATCTAATTTTTTTTGTTCTCTTATCTATATCTTTTATCTGACTTTTTTATACAAGATCCCCAAGGGCTAGTTTGCTCTTCGTTTATTTTTTTTTTTATTTAAAAAAAAAAAAAATACTTTTAAAGTTTTCATTCCATCTGTGCGATATATTATATACATTAAACAACTTTTAATTTTTAGTTTTTTCTTTTTAATAAATCAATTTTTATTTATAAACTTTTTATTTTAATTTAAAATAATGTAACAGCATATTATATACTGTTACAGTATATACACACACACATATATACATTAAAAGCCTAAAGCTAAACTAGTTATGTATGTAATTTGATCTACAAGTATCAAACTTTCTATACTCATATTCTTACACCATTCACATTAGATAAACAAATTAATGATTATTACTGATTATTTATGAATCTAGCTAACATCAAATTGTGATAGTATGTATTGAATTGATAAATACCGAAAAAATGATAAAAACGTGCAAGAGATTGTCACCAGTTCCACTGAAGACTTTCGGGAATTATTTATCTTTTTCAGATGTTTTTATCTACAATTTTCAAAAGAAGCATACACACACATATATATAATATTTATTTTCTCTAGGTATGTAAATCAAAAATACCAATTGGCAATATATCTAAAATGAAAGCAAGCTGAAGGAAAAAAAAAAAAAGCCACTACTGGATATAGTTTATAAATAATAGACTGGACGAATAATGTGGCTTAGTTTAATAATTAATAATTACATGCTATTCTGCTTATAAAACAGAGCACAATCTCTTATTTTATATACTTCGTTTCACATAAGATACATCTTCATCAGGTGTGTTATGATTTGAACATTATACTAGAATAGCAATATAATTTCTTATATTAATATACAATTATAATTAAATATCATATCCAAACTAGATTTATAGCATTAAACATATATTTTACAAGGTAGAGACAATTTCTGTTTGCAAAATAATAAATAATATTTTAAAGTTAAGAATGCTGCTAAATAAAACATTGAAAACAAATGTTCAAACTAAATAAAGTTAAAATAGACATGGACTCATGTATATATTAATTAATTGAATAAACCTTATAAATTACCTTATATGCAAATGAATTCTTAAGACACTAATTAATTGTATAGATCTAAAATCTTACAGATATGGAAATAAATTCCTAAGACTAATTAATTGTATAGACCTAAAACCTTACCGTATATGGAAATAAATTCCTAAGAGAAATTTCATTGTACGAGAACAAAGCAGAAGTAAAAATACTCCAGAAACATATAAGGAAACAAAAGAAGAGAGAAGTTATAAATTGATAGGAAAAAAGGATTGAGAACCCTTTCTGTAATTGCTGCTACTGTCACTGTTCCACAAGATGTAGAGAAGCAAATCATTATCAGAAAACTTTATTCCCAGGAATATAGGGTACTGTAGGTTATTAAGCCAATTAGTCCTTTTAACAGGTCGTCTTGGTCTTATTAGTATTTTGAATGCCTCAAGAGGCTCTTAGAGGGTTGTATTATAAATACGATAGACAGTAGTGAAGGTAAAGTGAATTAATAATTTACCTAAACTGTATAAACATTATTTGCTATTTAGTAATTAACCTGTGAATTAAGATTGCTCAAATGCAGATTTTATATTTATGCTAAAGATCCATATAGTATTTTTCTTAATTGTTAATAAATTGTTATTGTTAAATATATATGTCCCATTATCTGTCAAGTTTATTGTATATTTTTTTGCTGGTCGTACAGTCATAGTTGAGGACACAGGAAAATTATTGGTGCAGTTGCATCGAACCTGTGAAAAGCGAATAAATTAAAAAGCAAAATTATTGGCAATCACTATTGTTCAAACCTAGTAAAATAGGAAAGAGTTTAAGCCATTAGTAAGCTTCTGTCATTCAGGTTTTCGAACTTAGGGAGAAAAGTACAGAATTGTAGTCATTAAAGTTAGAAGACTAATTATTCAGTAATTAGTCATGAGTGCTTTTGGGCAAAATACTATACCTGAATTCAAGGTTAGCAATGTGTCTGGGCAGTCATTGTATATTATGCAGTTAGAGAATTTCTTTACATTGAATGGAATTGAAGATATCAAAAGGAAAGTAGTGGCACACATGTGTTTTGCAGGTATTAAAGTAATAAAAATCATAAATAGATTATTTGACTTGCCAATTACAGAGGAAACAAAATATAAGAATCTTATTGACACATTGAGTGATCATTTCAGCCCTCGTCTGTCATGACACATAGCTCACTTAATTTTGCAAAAAAGGAAGCAGCTAGAGGGTGATAAAATTAAAAGAGTATAACACAGCTCTTAGGGAATTGACCAAAGATTGAGGGTATGGTGAGTTTGTGGACAAAATACACATGTTGCAGTTACTATGCAGAATGTCCGACAATAGGCTCAGACAATTTTTCATGAAACCTGAGATTACATATGACATGGCTATAAAGAAAGGCATAGTGTACGAGTTAATGCTTGAATAGGCTCAGGTTTTTAGCACTAAAAGGGATGAAAACCATAGAATGAGTGTGTTTGAAGCAGAACAAGAAAAGTCCATGCTGCTAAAAGCTGAAAAAAGCAAGAATGTTAGAATAACATGGTTTTTGTTGCAGTAAAAGAGACCAGATGTCAAAAGAATGTAGATAGCTTAAAGAGTCATGCTTTAAAGGTGGGGAAAATGGTCACTTAGCATGTATTTGCTAACAGGAAGGTAACTGGAAAGTTAAAAATAATTCACCTAGGCAAGAAAATAGGGGAGGTTATTATTATATGATTAAAAACATGGGCCACCAAGGTCTAAATCAGTTTATGATAAAGCTGAGACTTTGTGGCAAGAACTGTCGATGGAAATTGATAGTGGGTCAGGTATTTCTCTGATGTCATTCACTGTCATAGACCAATGCCAAAAGTAAAATAGAGAAAACAAACATTAGGGGTTGTAATGTAAACAGAAACATGCTTAAATTAATAGGCCATGTGATGGTGCCAATTAACCATTGTGGTAAAAAAGTGTATCTACCCTTGTACATAGACAATGGGAAGATCAGTCCCATAATTGGAAGTGGTTACACAAACTAGGTATACAAATTAACATTATTTTAAAAAACTCTCTGGAACAAAAAATGATATGCACTGATTTGTTTAAAGAAGAATTGGGATTAATTAATATGAGCCCGGTTGAGACAGAGTTGCTGTAAAATGTAGTCCCATGTAAACCACGGAAAAATCCCATTTGCTCAAAAAGAGAAAGTGGAGGAAAAATTAAAGTCATTAGTTGCTAAGAGCTTATTAATGCCAATTGAAGCACCATATTGAGTCATGCCTTTAGTAGTGATAACCAAGCCAAATGTTGAAATTAGACTGTGATTATACTGAGTAACTGTAAATAAATCTCTGAACAGAGGAGCATGCTCCATTCCTAATGTGAGTGAAGTACTAGCCAGTCTTCAAAATGCCTCATATTTTGTAAAGTTGAACTTAAAATCTGCATTTCACTAGATACAAGTGACAGACAAATCAGCGGAAATATTAACTTTGACAACACTGATGGGATTATTTAAAAGTAATCATTTACCATTTGGCATCTCAACAGCCTCCAACATTTTCCAAGCAAAAATTGACACATTGTTCCAGGGCCTGAAGGGAGTTATTCCCTATTTCAATGACATATTCATCATGGCTAACCCAAGATATTCTGCATAAAGACTGTTTACCATATTGAAAAATTAAACAAAATGGGAGTAAAATTAAACTACCCAAAAAGCATACGATATGCAAAAGAATGGGTTTTTCTCAGCCACATAATTTCCAATAGGGGGAAGAAACCAGCACTTGAGAAAGTTAGAGCAGTGAAAAATTGATGAAGCCTTAAAAACATTAAACAACTATAGGTGTATTTAGGATTAATAAATTTTTTCGAGCCTTTTTTAGAGAATAAAGCACACTTAGAAAAACCATTGTATGATTTATTGTGAAAAGATCAATAATGGCAATCATGATAAAGCATTTAACAAAAATAAAGACCTATTGTCATCTGACAAATTGTTAATACCCTTCAATAGTAATTTGGAACTGTGTTTAACCATGAATGCATAAGAGTGGGGGTGGTTTTCTCTCATCCATATTATAAAGGGAAATGGCCCACTGCAAATACATCATGTATACTCTCAAAAGCAGGGAGAAACTATAGTCAGATTGATAAAGAATCTTTAATTATTCTCTCTGAAAAAATCTCATCATTTTCAGCAGACTGGTTTAAATAATAACTGACCACACACCATTGTTAGGGATTCTGGGATAAGACAAATCAGTACCCAAACATTTAAGCCCACACATGATGCTGTGGAAAAACATCTTGTCATCTTACGATTACAAACTGAAATATAAGAAGGGCAAAGAAATTTCACATGCTAATGCTCTGTCCTGCATCCCAGATAAAGAAAAACCAAGTAGCAAGAAGATGGAAATAAAATACATTGATGTGCTGAAATCAGAAATCCTGAACAGTAAATAAGTAGTGGGCTGGACAAAAGACGACAAAGGCTACTAACTGCTTATGGAGTGGATAAAGAACAAATGGCCAGAGTTGAAGCCACACTATGTAGCTACAGGGTTCAGGACAAACCGCGAGAAAGTGCCTACTTGTAAAGGATGGGTACTAATGGGGATCAAGATATAACACCAATGGAAGATAGACAACAAGTTTTAAAGCTTTTACACAGAGGTCACCCCAGAATTGTGCGAGCCAAAGCATTATCTTGTAGCTATATTTGATGGCCAAAAATAACATCAGACATCGAGAAATACATCAAAAAATGCACAGTCTGTCAATCTGAAATTAATATGAAGGCAAAACAGTACGATCTGTAACCAATAGCAATAGAAACCTGGCAGAGAGTACACATTGTCCATGCAGGCCCAATAAATGACAAGATATTTCTCATACTTATACTTGAAATGGACAGAGTAACGTATTGTAAAGAATATGGTACAAAACAAATGAGTGAAAATTTAAATGCTGTATTTTTTTGCCACGGTTTCACCATGCAAGAAATGAAAAAATATTTTATCAACAATGGCATGAAACATATACGTGCACCCCAGTATCACCCAAAATCAAATGGCCTTGCTTAAAAGGCTGTACACATAAGTAAAAAGCCCCCAAGAAGTCAAAGAATGTAAGTATGCAGCAAGCAATATATAATGCTATACTTCATCAACATTCCACCCCATCAACAGCTACAGGGCAATCCCCAGCAGATCTGTTGACGGAAAGGAAACTGAGAATTTGGGAAAGAAATTGAGAATTAAATTATCACTTTTACTTCCAAGTACGTTTGATAAAATAGAGAGCAAAAAAAAAAAAAAATGAAAAAAATACAAATAACGGACTAGAAAAGAAAAAATATATATATAATAGGTGACAGAGTTTGGGTTTGAGACATAATCTGGAAAAAATAGGTTAAAGGAGTAATTGCAAAAATGTTATCAAAAACAATAGCAATCATCCAAATACAGGGTGGGACAACATACAGAAGATATGTAAATCATGTCCATCAGCGATTCAAAGAATATTGGCAAATTGCAGTACCCATACCAAAAAATAAAAATGAAAAAATACAAGATGTAGCTAAACCAACACCACATGGAAAATGGATCGAGAAAGCTATGATATGGAACCTGGAAGAAAGGAACATGAACTAGAATCAACACCGAATCCGACCGGATTAACAACTAGATCACCAAAACTCAGACATCAGATATGAAGACAGACCAGACTTAATGACTATATGTGATCCTAAACAATTTTCTGGAGTAAAAAGATGAATGCAAAATATTAAATAATATTTTAAACTTAATAATACTGCTAAATAAATCATTGGAAAAAAAATGTTCAAATTAAATGGAGTTAAAATAAACATAGACTCTTATATATTAAATAATTGAAAAGACCTTGCAAATTACCTTATATGAAAATGAATTCCTAAGATACTAATTAATTGCATAGATCTAAAATCTTACAGATATGGAAGTAAATTCTTAAGACCTAAAACTTTACTGTATATGGAAATAAATTACTAAGAGAAATTTCATTGTACAAGAACAAAACAGAGTAAAAATGCTCTAGAAAACAATAAGGAAACAAAAGAGGAGAGTAGTTATAAATTGATAAAAAAAAAAGACTCAGCACTCTTTCTGTGATTGCTGCTACTGTCTTTTCCATGAATTGGAGAGCAGCAGATTATCATCGGAAACTTCATTCCCAGGTAGGTCACTAAGCTGACTAGTACTTTTAACAGACTGTCTCCGTCTTATTATTATTTTGAGTGCCTCAAGAGGCTTTTAGAGGGTTATGTTTTAAAGACAATAGATGATAGTGAAGGTAAAGAGAATAAATAGCTTCTTATCTAAGCTTTATAAACATTATTTGCTATTCAGTAATTAACCTGTGAATTAGGCTGGCTCAAATGCAGATATGTTAAAGATCTGTATAGTAATTCTTTTTCTTAATTGTTAATAAATTGTTATTGCTAAATATATATGTACTGTTATCTGTTGAGTTTATTGTATATTTTTTTACTGATCACCCAGTCATAGTTAGGGGCACAGCACTGTTTGCCTATAATTTTGCACATATCAAATATTACAGATGAAGAAATTAAATATGCAATTAATAATCACATGTCACATTATCTATAATCATCAGAGCAAACCTCAAGTTCTTTTGCATGTTTAATTATGGCAATGTGCATATAAAATTCATACTGTGAAATAGAAAAAAATTAAAGGGATATACTGATATAAGAACTTAAATCGCTATTCTAGTGAAGTTATACGTTTTCAAATCTTCACCATACTTGATGAGCATATACTATGTGAATTATAATTATGTAATGTAAGTCTTTAATTGTTTGTTTGTTTTTTATTCTGAAATACATTTATCAATTTTAGATTATAGTTGAAAAAATGAGGTGAGGTTTGCTTACATGATTTTACAAATATATTCATAATGAAAACAACTTACTAAAGCAGATCGTTCTATTAATTCTGAAGTAAGCTCAGCAGAAGCCATGGCCAGTTGAAAAACTTCGCTATCAAAACTAGGTTCTTCAGCCAATTCAATCTAAGCATAAAATAAATGATATATGTTTAGTTTATTTGAGACCTAAATGAAGTGAAAGGCTCATTAAAGTTTATAAATATCTCTGAATATTAAGATGCTGAATAAATCATGGGTTATAGAAATGATAACAATGAAAACTACAACTGATTTTGATCAAGTGCTATATTTTTTATTTATAGTACCTACTTTTTATCTCATTTTTCTCTTCAGAAAACTTGATATGTACACATACACACACATTTATAAATTGTTTATATATTTTAGAGATAACTATTTAGTGAGTTTAAAATCATTAAAATATGTGTAAATTAAGAAGAGTTAGATTATCAAAAATTATAACATATTTAATGATTTACAACTTACAAATAATAACAAAAACAAAAATCAAAATTAAAAAAATAGGTAAATGTTTTTTATTGCATGATAATTCATAAGATGATTAACCACTGGAAGTAAGAGAGCTCAAGTTGCAATCCACGAATCTTGAGCTCCAAAATCCATCACTCTATCATTACATTAAACCATACAGAGTATACTAATATTGTATACTATAGACAAAATTTCTTAATATATAATGTCTGTTATTTATACTATGAATAATAGAAGTTTATTAAACAAGTTACTACATATCAATGAACTAAACCAAAGTAAATAAATTATCTTTGAATATAAATTAATACCAATTTTTAACACTTTCAAAAATACAATTTTAATTTAACTTTTCCAATTAGCTTAATTAAAATTTTGGCAAAAAAAAAAAAAAAAACAATCCAAGAGAGAAAACTATGTTGGAAAGAAATTGAAGAAATATGCAGTAGATATTTATGTGTTTTTCCACAATTTCATCCATACACTAATAATATTAATATTGAAAATAAGCATAATTTTTAACATATATATTGAATAAGACCATCCTCTACATAGTTTACTGTTAATGCAGAAAGGTGAACACATAAACTACAGAAGGTACCTGAATCAATTCTTACCTGAGTAAAGTAAAACAAATCTCAATTTGCTCAACCTAGCTTTAGGATGCTTGCATGTTGCAAAATATCCTAAGCAACAACCATGTGATTAGTATAATTATTAAAACCAATAAAATTGCATTCTGAATATATTAAGATCATATAATTAAAAATATATATATTATTGCATAATTCTTAAGTCGGAAGTCAAATTCTGATAAAGCACTATTACTTTAAATATTATAAATCTCTGCACACTCACCTGTCAATAAGAGTTTAAAAAACTTAAGTGAATCCCTTAAGTTTAGAGTGCATTTCTATATATACACCAACATCAGAGACATAATAGATTCAAGCTGATGGTTTATATATAGAAATGCACTCTAAACTTAAGTGATTCACTTAAGTGTTTTTAAACTCTTACTGATATGTGAGTGCACGAAGATTTATAATATTTAAAATAATAGTGCATTATCAGAATTCGACTTACAGTTTAAGAATTTAAAATTTTCAGCACTTTATAATAATAGATTTACATTTATAAGTCGTATTAGTCTGATCATGGGTGGTTAAAAATGAGACACTGTCTTTCTTCCATGATGGGTTAACTAGATTTGTACAATTCAAAATTTGATTATAATATCAGGCACACAATAAATTTAAGCCCTGATTTAGCATGATCAATGAAAATTGGTGTATATATACATATGCACTCTAAACTTAAGTGATTCACTTAAGTTTTTTAAACTCTTACTGATGTGTAAGTACAGATTAATAGAATTCGACTTCCGGTTTAAGAATTTCAAATTTTCAGCGCTTTATAATAATAGATTTACATTTTATTGCATAAATAAAATAAGGCAAAGTGAAAAAAAAAGAACTCAACATTTATTTGGTTAATAAATAATATAATATTGTGAATTTGTTTTTGAATAATAGAGGGCACTAAATCATCCTGGTTATATAGAAATAAAAAATACAACTTTGAAATGCACAAGTATATTTTATATACCTGGAGTCTAGATGTAATATAAGGGATTTGAACACAGACTTTCAAATTCTCTTCAGCCATCCACTCTATCTCATACAACTGATACAGATGAACCACACATATGTGGAAAAAGATAAATGATCTCCAATAGACATATTTCATGCTAAACCAACACTCATCAATTGGTCAAGATCATCATTTCTCACACATATGTATTGTGCCGGGTGTTGTGCTTAAGCAATCACTGAGGGAGTAAACAAACTCTGTGTACTTTAACTCTTTAATACAATAACTTCATGAAAACAAAATTATAATACTTTTATACAAAATATGATACAATATTTATTATTAATATATTTGATCTTCACCTGATGCAATTTAATTATTGCTCCACACCAGCCCCTTAGGTAGAGAAGAGAGTACCCAAAGAGTACCTGTATCCAAGCCAAGCTATATATCAGATATATAAATACGGCTACATTTCCAGGAAACAGATTTCTTCTCGGCTGCAGAATTCAACACCTATCATCCAAAGCACTTTTTTGTTTCGGAGTAAACCCCGGGTGCCAGTCAGCTACAAGAACGTGTTTTGAATGATGGCCAACTAATTCAGTGCCTAAGATATATCCCATGACTAGCTCAGTCTATTGTAATACATTCACAAATTATTGCTTTAACTAGTGGTAAAGAATTGACTGACAAAATTAAGCTTAAGATAATTTATTTTGACTACACAATTATTATTCTGATTTTTAAATACTTTATAAGAACTTAATTAATTTAGACACTGATAATTACATATACTGACTATGTACACACTCTGAATTTATATAATAAACTATAAGATAACACAAACATTAAATAATATATGGCATTCCAATAAATACATGAAATCAAAAGGTATTCACATACATGGCATTTCAAAACATGCACATCAACAGTTCTTTATGCATGCTATAGAGTTCATTATTACTTGACTCTGGGAGGCTTCAAATTATTGCAATGGCTACTTTAATTAGACATAAGAAAAAGTTATTTATTACCTAGAATTTGAATGTTGACTTTTTGCTGGTTGTAGCTTCAATTGAATATCTTTCCAACCAGATGGATGTGAAGTTTTCTTGAGGAGCTTTAATGCTTATTATTCAGTGGCACTATTCTTGGAGACAGTTAAATATTCCAAGTGATTTTTCAAGTTATTAGGCAGGCATTATTTTTCTCGGGCAGGTTGGCTGTTTCATCGGACTAGGCAGGCATTATTTTTCTTGGACAAGTTGGCTGTTTCATTGGACTCAGGCTGGAGCAAAAGTCGTATGATTCTGAGGCTTTTAACACTGCATTGTCAACTGACTGAACTGATTGAAGACTGATTTAATCTCAACTGAACCATTATCTGAACTCAACTGGTTGTCTGAAGGAAAAACTGAACTATTTATTAGGATGACCTATTGTCATTTTGATGTCCGCCAGCTATATTTGTTGTTGAAATTCCTTAGATAAGCTTTTAATCCTGATGTTGGAAATCTTTTAATTAGTGGCCATTGCAACTTGTTTTTGTGGATTTTTAATTAGTAGCCATTGCACGTTTTGTTTTTACCATTTTAACTCCTATATCATTTTTTAATATTTAGCACGCACATATTTACTTTATCAACACACACACACACATTTATTTATTAAGAAGCTCACATTTTGCTATGTTTAAAATCCACTCTTCATTTATGAACATATATATTTCTAAAATCAAGTTTTAGTTTTTAAGATTTCCTTTTTCTAACTTAAATGAAGAGTTACGTTTAAATATTTGAAATCAACTACTTTTAATTTTCCCCATAAAACTATGAATTAATTGTTTTTTTAGCAAACTACTTTTTTTTTTAAACACAAAACTCTTCAAACTTCTTTTATTAAACTTTTAACGAATAACCCTTTAAACTTTTATAGATTTTTTTTTAATGAACTGGATTTTATTTTAAACTAATAATAATAAAACTCTTTAGATTTTTATTCTGACTTATATATATTTTATTTATTTATTAATCTTTGCATTATTTATGAGCATTTTTGTTTTTAATAATTTTTAGACAATTTTTTTTATGAACGCTCAATGGCATTACAATATATAATGAAAGATTGGTTTATATTAAGATAGCAAATCTTCAATTTTTATTGAACAGGTTTCAATATAGTCCATCCTCCAACTCTTCACCTATCCATAGCATTAAAAGTCTGATGATAGAATGCCCAAATCTCTTGTTAAATGCCAATATTAGTCATGCTCATATTGACTTTAAGTCACTCTGACTCCTCATGTATATGCCCTTGTCCATTTAAATATACAGAAGAATGATGGAGGTTGAATTTGTAATATTTTAAATACAAGAATATTTTATATACCTGGAGTCTAGATGTAATATAGGAGATTTTATCACATACTTTTAAGCTTCCCATATAACCAATACCCATTTTTACACACATGTGAAAGAGATAAATGATCTCCAATATGTGTATTTTGTGCTGAATCAGTACTCATCAATTGGTCTAGATCATCATCTCCCACACAAATAAATATAATCAGTGCTCGGTTTATATTAAGATAGCAAATCTACAAAATATGTATATTGGAGATTATTTATCTTTTTCATGTGTGTGATCATGTGTATCAGTTGTAAGAGATAGAATGGATGGCTGAAGGGAGATACATCTACCCTCCAGGTATGTAAAATATACTTGTATTTAAAATATTACAAATTCAGAATGGATCCTGCCCATCCCTCTTCCATGTATTTAAATGGACAAGGTCCTATACATGAGGGGGCAGAGTGACTTAAAATCAACATAAGCGTGACAATAATATTAACATTAAAAGGGATTTGGGCATTCTATCACCAGATTTGCAATGGTATGAATGACTGAAGAGTTACAAAGTAGAATAGATTGAAGCCTATCCATTAAAGTATGAAGATTTGATATCTTAATATAAACAGAGCATTCAATATATATATATATGTGTGTGTGTGTAAGAGATGATGATCTGAACCAACTGATGAGTGCTGGTTCAGCAAGAAATATGTATATTGGAGATCTTTTTTTTCATGTGTGTGGTCATGTATATCAGTTGTATGAGATGGAATGAATCGCTAAAGGAAACTTGAAAGTCTGTGTTCAACTTTTATATATGTAAAATATTTCCAATTACTTTTTATAAGCAAGTTAATGTCATGACAAAAGTTTTCTATATAAAAAAGTTAACATAGGTAGTGTGTTATACATTTATGACTTGCAATTCTCTTAATTCACTTTTATTTATACTTATCTTAATTTCAAATAAAGTTTAGAATTCACTTTCTGTAACTTTTTCTCATATCACAATAATATAGTTTGCAACATGAATGAGATATTATTCTTTAAATAATAGAAAATTACTGTCAAAAGATTAAAATCAATCTTACAAAAAAATCTCAGGTTAAAAGGTCTATATAAAAGCAAAGTGAAGTTAGTTTTATGATTTTATAAATTCCTCTCTTTTTTTCCACCTGACCACTTTATTTCCTATTCACAACATTTTTTACTTCCTTCAATGAATAAGATATAAAATTTCTAAAAAACCATTTTCAATCATTATTGATCCACTGCAGAATGAAGATCTCTTCAATCTAATCAACTTTATCTGAATTGTAGCTTTTCTTCTCCACAAAACACCAATGAACTTCCTTATTTTATTCACTCATTCTTTTTTTAACTCTTCACAATCTCTTGGGATTCGGTTTAAGACTTCAAGTATCCATCTATTATCACCTCAGCTAGCAATACGACCAGCCTATCTCAATTTCATTTTCTTACTTCTTTCCAATAATATCAGTGATACTAATTTGTTATCTCATCCATGGAATTTATTTTCATCTCTTTTTATCATTCTTAATATAGTTTCTCCATATTTCATTGAGTTGTTTGAAGTCTCTGCAGTGCTCTTTTGTTAAGTATACAAGTCTCAAAACCATAAATAGGAACTGGTAAAACACATCTATTGAAAATCTTCCTTTTTAAACACATTGGCATTTTAATATTAACTTGCTGTTAACAAAAGCATTCCATTCAATTTTAATTCTATGATTAATTCCAACCAGTATGTTCCCATTTGTATTAATATTCTGACTAAGGTAACTGCAGTTGTTATCAACCTTTATTTTCTTCATCTGAGAAAAATTATTAATTATTACTTTGGCCTCTATAGCATTTATCTTTAGTCCTACTTTCTTAATCTCATTTGATAATTCTCGCAACATTTCTGGAAGCTCTGAAGTATTATTTGAAAAACCAAGAACATCATTTGCAAAAACTAAATGAATTAAATCAACTCTATTTATTTTTACTCCTTAGATGTCCATTTTAATCATCAAAATCCTTCTTGTAAAATTGCTGTAAAATATTCTGTCATACACCTTTCTTAATATCAAATAATCTAATCACTACTGTTGCATTTTGATAAAATATTCTTCAGAATATTACAATATTTCATATCTATATCTTGATAATCCAATGTTTTAATCACTGTAGAAATGCTTATAGAATCAAATGCCTTTTCATAATCTATATATCCAAATAAAAACAGCAACTTTTATTCATTGATCCATTCTATAACTTCTCTCAATAATTCAATATGATTCACCATGCTAATCCATTTTTAAATCCAGCTTGTCTTTTTGGTTGGTTAAAATCCAAAGTTCACTGTAAAACAAGTTGTAATTATTTTGGGAAAGATTTTGTATAGAAATGACAAGTCTATAATTTTTAATATCTTCTTTGTCATCTTTCTTAAATATCAATATTACTATTACATTCCAATCTTCTAATATATCTTTATCATTTATAACTTTGTCAATAATTTTTCTATTTCTTCACATACTTTTTTAAGCCAATAAACATCACATGATCACCATTTCTTATGCTTGCTCATAACTGTTATTAAACAGGCAAAACTCACTATACATATACTCTGGCTTGCACTGAGTGGCAATATGTATAGTGAGTCTTGCCTGTTTTAATAACAGTTATGAGCAAGCATAAGAAATGGTGATCATGTGATGTTTATTGGCTTAAAACCAATCCTGCCTAATAAGATAGTGGTGGCTATGGTTATTAAAGAACCAAAGACACCAAAATGTATAGGTACTGAACTGAGTTCAGACCTATATGACTATATAAACTACTGAGCTTGGATTGAAAATTATTAAGATGTTTTCAGTTTAAGACTCATAGTTTTGTAGTTAAGCAGAGATAAAAGGTGGCTTCTGGAGGGTTGCATTAGATCCTAAGATCTAGGTGCAGTACTCTCAGATCCAAAGCTCCTCACTGATGAAGGCCACAAGCCAGAAACTAATCTGGGGATATTGGATGAGTAGGCACTAGATGAGAATTTTATGTACAAGCCTTCTGGCATCCATTGATTACTCTGGCTTGCACTGAGTGGTAATACATATAGTGAGTTTTGCCTGTTTTAATACTTCTTTAAAATATGGATTATAATTCCATCATTTCCTGATGTTCTTCCCTTCTTCATAGATTTAATTGCAAATCTCTCTTCTTCAATTGAAATGATGGGCAATATAAAAAATATAACTGTAGGAGATACTTTGTTTTCTTGTTTAGTTTAATTTTTTCACATATTTAATGATGTTATCTCTCTTTTTAATAATAATTCCATCTTTTTTTTCATATTATAAAAATAACTTTTCTTCCAATATCACGATTCTTCTATACCTTTCCTTACCAATTCACAATTATATTTTCTTATATCATCAACTTTTTTCATACCATTTTATAAACTCTAGACATCAATTCTTCTTAAAGGATTATTTTTAAGTATTTTTATATTCTTTCTTTTCTTTATATATTGCATCAAGAAAAAAATTATTAATAAACTGTAGCTTTTTTTAAATTTCATTCACATCTGAATCATCTTTAAAAATGTTAAGAATATCAACTTTTAATATTGTTTTTCTTAATAATTTTTGTCCTTCTAGTCATGCATTAACATATACTTACATGCTACTAATTGATGAGCATTTATTATGTTGAATCTAGTAAATATATTACAATCTTGAAATAAATATTTTGCCAAAATATAATCAAATTCCGCTGTACCTTCATTAGATGTTTCTATGTCCATTTCCATTTAGCATTTCTCTTGAACTCCCTTTTCTGTAAACTACACAAATATGTCTTATCTCATTTCTATCATCATAACCAAATTTACTCACAGCTCTTTTATCTTTCAATTCTTAATCAATTCTAGAATTAAAATATCCCACAACAATTTTAAAATGTCATTTGGACTGATCAGAATTTTGCACATCCATATAAAATTATTTTAATTCTTCATCACAATGAAAGCTTGATGGGGCATAAACCTGAAATATCTGCATTTGGTATCTTTTATTAAGTTTGTCCAATATTCCAACAGTCTTCTGAATATGATTTTCTCTCTTTTGAATTATAAGGAATGCCATATCACTTATTTGTACCTTTATAATAAAGTATATATCCACTTTCTAAATCAAATGTCTCTTCACCTTTTCTTCTAACTTCACAAAGTTGAATAATGTCCAATTTAATATTAGATAGAGGAAGAAAAATTATGGAAAAGAATAGGTCTCAAAAATATAAAATATTGTCTTGGTGTCAGATTGAAAGTTACTTCAATAATGAAAAAATATATATTACAGTTATAAAAACAAAACAAAAAAAAATCACGCAGCATGTAGAAAACAATTTCAAAGAGCTATAAAGCAATAAAGAACAGGAAAACAAACAGTTTATAGAATAACAATATTTACTGAAATAGCATCTATTCTAAATGAAGAAGTGAGACAGATCACTGAATATGCAAAGAACAGAAAACTACCAGAAAATGAAAAGGTAAAAATACAGAAATTGCTGGCAAAGCTATAGACAGAATTCTTGATATGTAAAAAAATCATATATATTGTACCTAACTGAAGTTTCACTTAGTTCCAAAAGGAGCCAAAGGTTATCTTAGCTTAACCTTTTGGTTTGAAATTGTCTGATTTTAAAAAAAATAATAATGATAAAAATGAAAATTAAACTAGTTAATTATTAAAATAGGATAATCTAAATATTTTAATAGTGTCAGTTGGTTTGATAAGGGATTAAGTAATAATTTTTACATAAGCAAATGTTAAAAAATAATTGTGAATTGATAAATAGTATTAAATGTATTCTAAAATAACTATGTATAATCTATTCTAATGTTTAAAGAATAATAATAAGATATTATTATTAAGTTGGAATAAATAAGTAATAAATTTTAAAAAAATGATGTCAGTTTTTATTAAAAAAATAAGAATATTTGTTATTAGTTTTTGTAGTTTAACATTCCAGTATAAAAATTATTTAGATTAAATATTTATTAACATTCTATTGTTGTAATTTTAAAAATAGTTTTAAACAATTAATCCAAGGCCAGACGTGAGTATGTGCATGTACTGACATGGAAACATAAGGAAAAAAAAGTAATTTAATTTCAATATTATTTAAAATAAATAAATAAATAAAACAAATGTGTGGATAAAATTATTTCAATGAAATATTTATGGGTTTAATAAAGAGTATAACTTTAAATTTTATATTTATTACTATGGGTTGGATAAAATATCATTTTAAAAAAATTATTGCACAATATTTGTTAATAATAAAATTTTGACTTTACAGCTGAAGGTCACGTGGTATAGAAAGATTGTATTGATTATGTCAATAGATTGATTTCACAGCTGGTTTGTCAGAATATTAAAATTTAATAAAAAATAGTTTTTATTGGTTTTAAAATGAATTATAGGTGGATGAAAAATTGTGAGAAAAATGGAGATCAGGGGTCATTCAGTTGCTGATCTGTTTTAAATATATGTGTGGCTGAATCTTAAAAGTTCCTTAATAAAAAGTAATTTTTAAAAAACTTTATATTTTCTAAAAAAAATAAAAGTATGTTTTTAAAACCATTATTTTAAATCATTTTGTAACATGAATTGCTGAAGCTTAAAAAAGGTAATCTGTTTTCTGACAAATTTTCATTACAATTGGGGCATTAAAATTTACGGTAAAATGTTTAAAGAAAAAAAACAGCGTCTCATATTTCATTTACTTTTGATCTATTCATTTTTCTTTATTTAGAAGTAAAACTTAAATTATTAAGTATTGTTATGGCTAAAGACTTTATTGCACTAAAATATAGTATATCTCCTATCAAATGTAAAATACACGTGAAGAAATTAAAAAAAAAGACATTCAAATATTTTAAAATATTAAAATGGAAATGCGTTAGCATCTTTATAAATTAGAAGTGACATTAAATTTAATATTTTATTACTTAATAAATGGTATATACATTTAAATATGCTCTTAACAGAATAATGTTTCTGTGGACAATATGTAGTTTAAAATACTAATTCTCGTTTATGCCAGTAGTATGAAAGGAATTTGTTTGAAAGCAAAACTTTAAAAGAATTTAAAAAATGTTATGAATGAACTTGTCTCTATCAAATGCATAATGTTTGGTTATAGTTGCCAGTACTTATAAGTAACTTTATGACCGTTGATCTTTGCTCATAAACGGAGGAATGTCTTAAATATAAACAAAGTCTACTCTTATGTTTAAAAAATAAATAAAAGGAAATTTGTTTTAAAAAAAAATACATTTTTAAATATTAAGAAACGTTTTTAAAAAAAAGTGCTCTATTTTTAAAAAAATGCATTTATCTAAAGAAGAACAGTGAAAGTTAACTAAAATTATATATTATAATTATTCTGCGTTTGAACCTAGGATTATAAATATAAATTAAAGTGTTTTCAGCTGAAGAATTTATTTTGTTTCATGCCGGCTTAATCTTATTATTTAAATTTTTTTTTTTTAAATTGTTTTAAAAAAAAAATATTATTAATGAACTATTTAACACTTTCGTTTGAAAATGATTGCCTTGTATATAAATGTATTAGTTGAAGCTTCGAATTCAAATAGATATCTTAACCTGGATAAATTGTCTACACATTATGAAATGGAAAAATCATCACGGAGCCAAAATATGAACTTGAATTTACGTATTACTTTTTTTTTATGGTCTGTTTTATTGGTTTAAAAAAAAAGAATGAAACCATAAAAATATTTATGCTATTAAAATTTTATGTAACAATTTTTGCATAAATATACAGGTAAACTAGGATTATAATTTTAAAATGAAATAGGTTTATTTGAATGAGCAAATGTTTCTTGCCATTCTTAAGTAGATTTAGTTTATTTATCAAGCATTACACTAGCTAGTTTCTATTAATAATTTTATTATAGAGATTTAAATATCACAGTCTTATTTTCATATAAATGGGATGTTTTACTCAATTTTTATTTTAAATTTACTAAAGAAGTTTATCAGAGAACATCCATTCATTTGTTTTATGAATGTTATATTAATAATAATTGCAAATATTTTATATTCATCGAGAAGTAAATATTCTTGCATTTAATTTACAATTTTAAAAATCCACTAGTACTATATTTTTTAGCATTTAATATTTTGTTATGTGTGCATTGTGCCTTGCCTAGAATTTTATATGCATTTAAGTTTAAAGTATTTTCTACAGTAGTCAGTTGACACATAGTTTGCTTTTTTGGTTCGAACACTGGATATACGTTTTGTATTTTATAAATTTCTTGGAAATAACTTAGTTAGTTTAAGTGAAGTATATATCTTGCTATTAGTTAGAATTTGTTAGCCTCATAGAGTTAGGCTTAGTTTATAATTTTTGAATATGCCTTATGGAGTAGAGAATATCCTCCATCCTTATTGTAATGTATTTCCATGATTTGATAGTGCTTGTCCCCAAAAAAAGAGGGTATTTTATTGTATTTTTCAGTGATGATGATCACATTTATAAGCATTGGAAATCCCATGAGAGGATTGTGCTTTTCTGGTGAGTGTTCCTGTTCCCAGATGTACTGAAGATGAATTCCAGACATCTTCATTTTGCCTCGAAGTTAGGTATTTTTGGAAGCCACCATATTCTTTTCCAGCTCTGAGGAGCCTAGTATCTTTATATTTTTGCCTATCATTCATGATGACTTAATGCTAATTCCACCACAGTAGGTGATGTTGCATTTGTTTTAGATTTGTGATGACAAGATATGTTTGTTTGAGGAAATGTATTTCTTCAGGTAGTTGTAGCTAATTTAAAGCTCATAGGTATATCAGTGTTTGAATTGTGTTGCTATGATAGTTTTATCAAGCACAAGCTAACCATCAATAAGTTATATTTATTTTAAAGTATATTAAATATGCATATGGTATAAGTGGCAATTCACACATAATAATTTAATATTTTCATCCAGAATTTCGCCGCTGGATTTGTAAGTCTGTTACATCATTATCTTTAAAACATTGAAGAAATAATTTTATGTGGACTAAAGTTATTTTAAAAAAGTATAACTGATCTCTGATGAATGATTGTCCCATACAATTAAGTTAGTTTAATTTTAGTATTAGCTTAATCTGATTTAAAGATATATCTAGCTGTGATATTATTTATATCCGTGAAACTAGTGATGATATTTTTAAAAAGTATTGTTGAATATGCTTATTCCAACTTAGCGTTTGTTAAGTTGAGGGGTATAAAATTAAGCTTAGGGTTTTCAATATAAACATAGATCTGTGTGTTATTCTGATTAGTAGATGACACAATAATATTATTAATTAGTCCAAATAATTATATAAAATCTTAATGTGGTATTGGCACTGTTTGTATTCTACTACATTTATAAACATTTCTTCTCATTATTAATAAATCAAATTATTATTATTTCAAAAGTTTTGTTTGTTTATTTTACTTTTATATGAAAATATATTCTTGTCTTGGGTTCCAAGTTCACAAAGTCTTAAATTTTAAATTTAATGAATCTTCAGTTCAGAAATTTACAAGTATATTCTAAGTTAATTAAATATAGTTGATATTGTCTTGAAAATTAAAAAAAAAAAACTATGATAAAATAAATGATTCTCATATTGAATCACAAATACATAATTAAATACTTAATTAAATACTTAAATACTTAGTTAAAAGTTTATTTTTTAAATTATCAGTATATCTTTCAGACTAAAGATTATGCAATATCAGATTAACAATATTAGTACTTCAGAAGAATATTTTAATTAATATTATTTTAAAAGCTGCACATTATCTTATATTCACTGCACATCATCTATCATCATCTTAAATCTTATATATTTAAAGAATTCTAATCCATTTGCATTTGAGGTCTTTAGTGGTTGTCTATGAGTATGGAAAGGCATTAAAAGTACCCTTGCTCTTTTCTTTGCTCAAGTAATATCTTAGATAATAGGCTATTATTAGTTTAAATTTAAATTGATTCACTAAATTTTGTGAATTAATATTCGTTTTGTTTATTATTTTAAGATTGAACATATTATAATTATTTTATGGTCAGCTAAGATGTCACTTATTTATTTATTAATCACAGTAATTCTTTATTAGGCAACTTAACTTAAACTGTAATTTTGCACAAGAGTTTTAGTTTTAAAATCCCTGAGGTTATTTACTCTTGTTGTTTTAGTAAATATAATTCTGTAAGATAATCTTGCAAAACAAAGTATCATTAGTCTTATTCAGAGAGTGTATAATCTATTGGTAGGATTAATATAGTAAGCATTGATTAGTGATTTTAAATAATCCTTGGTATGGTTTAGTATTAGATTATTATTAATATGCTGTAGTAGTTATAGTTCATCAGTATTGGATTTGACCTTTATTTGATTATACATCTCTGGATCATCATCTCTTTTCTTTAAATTTATTGTAACCCCACTGAGCCGAGTCATTTAGAGTCTCTAATTTATATTTTATTTCATTTCATTTCAATTTTATTCTATTTCTTTTCATGTCATTTCTTTCTATCATCTCATTTCATTTTTTTCTCTCCTCTATTCCATCTTCTTATATCTCTCTTTCTCATATCTTTCTATCATCTCAGCCATTTAAAACATTCGTTAAGAGTTTCTTTTCCATCATCTCATTTCATTTCTCTCTCCTTTATTTCATCTTCTTCTTAAATATCTCTATTTCATATCTTTCCCATCATCTCATTTCTTCTTTCTCTCCATTATATATATCATTTCTATTACTTTTCCCCATTTCTGTTCCCTCTCAATTCTTTTTTTTTCCATCATTTATCTTTACCATTATCATTATCTTCATTAGCATTATCTCTCTATATATTTTCCTTGTCATCTTCTCCCTCTCTCATTTCATTATTAGCATTATTTCTTTTCCTTTCCCCTCTTTCATTTCTTTATTAGCATTATCTCTTTCTCTCTCTCTTTTCTCTTTCTCACACCACCTTTTATTCTATCAGGTTACAATTGGCCTCTCTCATTTCATTTTCATCATTTATCTTTATCATTATCTCTCCTTTATTCTATTTTCTTCTTATCTCTCCCTCTCTTTCTATTTTATAAGGTTACAATATATATATATATTAGTAATTAGAGATCTATCTATACAAAAGATATTTACAAAAATATTTGATTTATACATTTAAGTCATTCAATATTTTAAATATTAAGGAAAGTTTCAAATAAAATCAATGAATATATCATGCCATTTTGCAACATACTTGACTTTCTAAAATTTCCATGGTGATGAAATATCTAAATATTTTAATTAACATGATAGAGTTTAAGGATGATTAAATATTAACATTAAGATTATAATATGAGTGTATAATGAAATGATTTCATTTCTCTAAAACTTTTTATAGAAATTTAATATGTAGCATTTTAAAAATTAAAGTGTAAAGCAGATGATTTCCATCATTAGGATTTTGCAGGCAACACAAAATCATTTTGAAAATGATGCTTTAGATGAAATATTATAAGAGTTAACAGATAAATTCATGTTCAATCGGGTTTTGAAAAAAAAAAAAAAGTGTGATAATAATAAATTATAAGACAATTATGAATTAAGTGAGTCAATAAATAATATGAATAATTGATAAAATTAATTATACAATTAGACTTGTATAAAGTGACTTTGGTAGAAATAACTTAATATTAAAATAAAAAATGTCTGTGTGACTAAAAAAAGTTTTTTATTAAATGCATTCTTTATTAAATGCATTCTATATTGGATAACAAAAGAATCTTAGAAAATTACAGATTGTGAGATTAGTGGGCAAGATAAGATGGTTTGATGGAATGATTTTGAAAAAAAAAACTATGACTAGAAAAAAACTAGAATAAGCGGAAAAACCAACAACAATGACTAAAATTTTTACAATCAGCAAAATAGTGTATATAGATAGAAAATAACATATAATAGACTTGATGAAAAAATTTTCCTTTATCAAAAATTTAAAAAAAAAAAGTGTGGCTGCTTAAAAAAAAAAAAACTTATTTAAATATTGATGACTTAATCTGTTTCCAATGGAAACAGGTATTTTATAAATACAATAATTAATTATAGAATAAAAATTTTCAGAATATAATATACCATTACTAATCATTTTATATTTCTTTAAAAACATAATATCTAAGTTATTACCTCTTCATAATCACCTAAATCATAGAGAGAGAGTCCAGCCAAATCTGAAACACTTTCTAGAGATGATTCTGATTCAGGCTGATCAGATTCAGATAAAATCCCTGAAGATTCCGCTGAAAAAATACACACACACAAAATAATATTAATAAAAAAATACCTTTGACATATATCAACAAGATGACAAATAATGCATGGATATTAATTTTAAAGTATGCAGTGATTAAAATTAAAATGTTACAAATTTATTTTAAATGTAACTATGTACCAAGAAATTCATACTGTTTTAATAATTCATTACATATATTCTAGTTTAAAATAAATTCTGCGGATTGAAAAAAACTGTATATAATAGTTAATTAGCTCTGTTTGGCTTCAAGCTTAACTATTGGGAAGCATTTAGTATGACACAAAACGAGTCCAAAGTGGAGAGTCTTCTCTCAATCTGTATTCCAAGGTTTGACAAAAAGGATAAGACTTGAACCTAAGCTAGTGAATTTCCTGATAAAAGTCAATCTCAGAGCCCTTCCAACATGTGCCAAGCAGAGATACAGAATTGATCCAATCTGCCTGATGTGTAATAAAAATGAAGAGACAATGAGCCATATCCTAAATCAATGTGAAATATGGAATAATCTACATTATTGTGCACTTAAAAAAATCAGGGAAGCAGACATTATATGTACAAATATTTCAAAGGCAATAAAGAGTGGCCTTTAGACTGGCCACCTTTATAAATTTCGCTATATGGATAGTGCAAATAAGATTGTTTTTGACAATGGATTGAACAATAGGCCAGAAGAGTTTTTTCTCAAGTTACTTTGTGAGGCCAAAGACTATGATTGGAAAATATGCCAGCACTGGTTAGCCAGTCAGACCTGGGATCAACTGAAAATCTAAAGATCAAAGACCCATAGGTGTTTATTGGACTGTTATGGCAAGATTGATTAACTGGATATAAGAACTCCTATGCAGAGTTTAAAAGTTGTTACATTAATGTAATCCATGGTAAGTACAAATTGTGACATCAAATCAGAATGTCATAGATTCTCTAGTAAATTGTCACTGGCTAAATTAAGCAATATCTAATAAGATTAATAGGCAGATGGCAGAAAGGGGACTATAGCAAAAACTGCTTTGAGGTATGGAAAACATTTACCTGAAACAACCTGGATACCCACTGTAGTTCTGTTTTTTCCTTTTGTTGTTATTTATTGTTAAAACACTGTATTTAGTGACCAACTTGTTGACACAAATAATGCTTAAGTAACTTATTTCAATGTAATCCTTTATAGAGCCACTGCCCATTTGTAAGCATGTAACCTATAATAAGATGTAAAATGATATCCATATGTATCTTCTTAAGGTGTGAATAAAGTTATTTGAAACTAATAGTTAATTACTATTGTATTTATTATTTTTATTGTTATATATATATGTTACATATTTGTTTTATACATAAATCATTTTATCTATATATATATATCTTATGTTTTATTTTATATTCTGATTTTTTGATATAGCTTTCTATTTTGATTGATTGACTATCCAAATAATAAAATCACACATGCACATAATAAATAAACTAAATTTAATAAAACAAGATTGCTTTATGAAATAATCAATCATTAATCAAATATTTAGCTTTAATTAACTATCATTAAATATTCAGTTAAATTTATTTCACTTATTCCTTAATAATATATACACTAAGTAACGTGAGAAATTGTCTTTATAATAAACAAAAGTATTATTTTCTATCTGATATGACAAAACTATTAACAATATATAATGATTAACAAATTTAATAATATATATTAGTATTTATAACAATGAATTACTAAAGTTCATGTTGGGAACCTTAATCAACAAGTCATATTAGCTCTTCCTAAAAATTCATTTTTTCTTTGATTAGTAATCAATTATTTATTTTACAATTTCATTAATATTTTCATAACAAGCTGAAAAATAAAATGAAATCAGCAGCAATACAACTTAATTAGAAAGCAAAGGTAATCATGAGTTTAACACTAATAATAAAAAATGCATATTACTGCAATTATATTTTTTGCTTTTATAATCAACATATCAATGCCTATTTGACTAACCTAGGTTAATTCAGGACTTAATTATTTGAAAACTTCATTAATATTTTCATAAAAGATTGAAAAATAATATGAAATCAACAACAAAACAACTTAATTAGAAAGTAAAGATAATCATGGATTTAACACCAATAATAAAGAGTGCATAATATGGCAATTATATTTTTTGCTTTTATAATCAACATACCAATGCTCATGTGACCAAACTAGATTAATTCAGGACTTATATTCTCATAAGATTAGATTGATACCAACTACAATTGGATGGCTGATTGGGTTGAGTAAAGTCTGTCTACCTGACAGAAAAATCTTAGGATAGTTTTCTATGATCGCAAGCTACACTTTGTATTTACTAAGACCCATCTTAGTTCAGACAATAGTGTTAATTACTACACAATCATACAGCATACATGTTAACTTTATTTTCAACTTAATAATTAGCCAAAGAATCAAAACGTCAACTCAATTATAGATATCCCGTCAAACGTTGGTGGCCTAGTAGTTAGCATAGCTGCCTTCCAAGCAGCTGGCCAGGATTTGCTTCCCGGTCAATGCATTTGACATATATAAAAAAAATTATAGATATCCATAATCTATAGACATTTATTTGACATTTTGCATTAGCTGTACAGTATTTTACATTTTATTTTTAAGTTATTGCACAACTTGCATTTATTTACAGTTTAACCTATTCATAGTTCTCACTATAATATTATAAAGGAAGATTTCTGAAATTAAGGTTGTATTCACCTTAAGATTATGTAAAGATTATTAAAAGCTGCAGAAACATTTTAAAATTTTATTTTTCACTAATATTTAGTTAACTAGTTTTTTTCTTTATACAAAAATAGATTTCTTATAATGCACATACATATATATTGTAACCTTACCCACTAATCTAACTAGTCATAAATGAACCATACCGAATGTTTTTAGGGCGACTAAATTCTCATATGTAACTTATCATACTCATCTAGCTAGTCCAATTCCACATTTGGGAACCATATCTTCCTCTGCAAATTTTCTAGCTACAACTCTAGAATATAAGCCTAAAATAAATGTTAAACTAAAGAGATGATTTCTTTATTGACTAAGCTTGCATGAAACTATAAACTTAGAGAAGATTACAAGGTGATTAATAACTTCTGGTCAAACTAGCTTTGAAATCCACCAACAAGCAAACAAACAAAAAGGTTATGAAATAAACTTAATATTTGTCAAACCAATAAATAAATAATAATTAGGTTGATGGAATGAATATAAAATTAAAATATAAATTAGGCAATAAGTAAATTAGGATGTAGATGACTGAATGGATGATGAAAATAAATAAAAAATTAAATAATAATAAAATGAAATGAGTCTGAGAATGAAGAGAAAAGAATGAGTATGTATCAGAATAATGAATGATTAAGATGATGGTAGAATCAGAGTTAATGGATAATTAAGATGATAATGGAATAAGAGCTAATAAATGGTGAGTTAATTAGGATAAGGAATTAGGATGAAAGAAGAATAAAGAAAAATTGAAATGACAGATGAGAAAAATGATGATGATGAAAGATGATGTCCAGAACTCTACATTTGATATTGAATTAAATGATAATGAGACAACTAAATCAAATACGGATTCCAAGCTTAACAAAACCAGAATATTCACCATAAAGTCAAAACAAGCTATACATTTCAAATAAAAGAAGCAATTGATATTTTAAAGTTTGGTTGACTTTTATAAAATAGTGAATATAACATAACTCCAATCCAACTATAATAAACAACTAAATTTAAAATTTACCATAAACTCAGATTCTACATTGCAAATTAATACAACTTATTCTTCTCAGGGTTCACATAACTTAAAGATTGTTATACAAGATATACTTGGGTCAGTGAATTTTGCCACTACCCAAATATAATGCACAAAACGGTTCTTGATACAAAGTCAAATTAACAAACAATATTTAGTAATTTTAAAGAAACTTTATAAATTCCCTAACTATGATAAACTTTAAGCTTCAAGAAATAGGAATAATTTTTCAATAGCAAAACACAATAACTTACTAACTTTCTTTTCTCAAATAAATATTAACTATGTGATCAAGATCAGTGAATGATAGATCTGCAGGTTCAAATAAATTGATTAAACCAATATTAAGTGTTTAATCTTCTTAGTAATATGCACTCTAGGTTAATAATATTTTGCTTATTAAATAATGATGCTCTAGATATACTTATAAATTATAGGGCTTAACAAAATTATTCTGATATACTTACATATAGTAACTTTTACAATAGTGATTGATGACAATTTCCATATAATCATAGGATATGTTGATAGCAATAACAATAATAATGTATGTGTGTGTTGATTAGCAATAAGACCACTGACAACTAAATAAATTTTTAACACAACAAGATTTATTTACATTATTTCAGACACATTGCATGAAACAAGATAAATCCATTAACTAAAATCAGGGATGGAAATTAATTACGTAGTAAGTAATGACAAACTAATATAGTGATATTCATAGTATCACTATTATTCTGGGCTATATTTCTATTATTATTCTATCTTATAGAATAAGATAGTTATCTTATTTAAGCTAACTTAGCATTTAAATTATAAAACAAAATGAACTTAAGTTTTTGGGATATACACAACTTTTTTAATGTAAAAACTCTTAGTTATAATTTAGTATATTAAACTATAGCTATTTGATTTATTAGAATATAATAAGGGCAATAATCATATTCAGTACAATTAGTAATTTATTATCATTTACTATAAAATGATTCATTATATTGATGTGGGACAGACATCATAAGTTAAATGCACACATGACACCAAAACATTGCCTATGTCCACAACTTAATCATTTAATAGTTAAATGATCTTATCGATCCATCTGCGAATCACTACTTGATGAAGACCAATCCACACTGTCCATGTACATCCCCTGCTCTTTTATATAGAAGTTATACAAACACTAGTAAGTTTTTGGTTGGTTTGTTTATAAACTGATGAAGATTACACAACATCATGAAGACACTATTCAAATTAGACAAACAATATAGCTAGACAAGTGTCCCTTAATCTAACTTTATTTTATCCTTGCTATTTGATTTTGAAATCCTGAACTTCACCATACACGGTGAAAAACTAACTCTATAACTTCATGAGGGATCTAACAATAAAGGGAGCCTCTATAAAACAACATGATAGTTGTATAATAATATGGCCAATTCTAATACCTTCATAGGTATAAAAGTGCAGGCAGTGCCTCATCATGGAAAAATAGAATTCAGACCATGGGGATCATCCTCTTTTAGGATTAACTATGCTCTAAGCACTAACTATTAATCAGCCTCAACAATATTATCCTCTCATTTAATCAGCAATGGGGAATTCTCCGTTAGCCCATGCACAATATTGATATTCTTATATTTGATGCTATTATATGTGGCACAAACTCATCAGCTAAAAGCTGTCACAAATTCTGATCAATACAATAGCAAGGTAAAACAACACTAATAATAAAAGTGGAAACATAAATATTCCATTTCACAATGCGGAGACTATTAATGTTTTATAAACAAACCAACCAACATATAAGTAAGATGACCATTAATTATTTAAGAGAATAATTATACTTTATTATAGCAAGCCATGTACCACATAAACAATGAAGGCCAACCTACATTTTGTATTTAAAATGGACATGTTCCTTCACACGCAAAATTAAGAAATAAAAGAAATGCTTATTAAATTATTTCATATAATAGAACAATTGTGTCATTATGTGTATAATTTTGACAAGATTTAGTCTGTTTGTTCCCCTTCAATATAATATTAACATTTGTTTTAGCAGTGCGAGAGATAAATATTTCGCTCTCTTCCCAGATAAATGATATTTAATATTATGCTTTCCCTTAATTAGGAAAATAACAAAAATATGGGTAATAAATGTATATATCTTTATACATATATACATCCTTACTAAGTATATTTTATACTATGATATATATATAAATAATCCCTGAATAATACATAAAAGAAAAAAAATGTATTACAATATTAAACATAGCCATAACAAAAATAAATGAACATTTTCTCCCATTAGATTTATCTTAGTAGTCGAAGTTTGATCCGTTCTTATGAGCAAAAATGACAAGAAAACGGATATTATAAGCAAATATTCCTAAGTAAATATATATATATTTGGATTATCCTGTTCAATATTAGCATATTCAGACCAAATCTAAATACTTTCCAAAGGCAATAAAAATCATTTGTTGTTTTATGTACTGATGTCAATATAGCAAGACGATATTTAAATACTTTCCAAAGGCAATAAAATTATTTATTGGCTTATGTACCGATGTCAATATAGCAAGACGATATTTAAATACTTTCCAAAGGCAATAAAAATCATTTGTTGGTTTATGTACTGATGTCATTATAGCAAGACGATATTTAAATACTTCCCAAAGGCAATAAAAATCATTTATTATGATCTTTAAAACAAACTTTTTAAAATCATTTATGGATTTTGTTTACTTTGTTTTTCCGTCCATGGTAATATCCGTCATAATTTTAACTGATCTGGGCAATTTTAAACACTTAAAATATTACTAATTTATATGTTGCATAACCAAGATAAAAAAAATAAATATTTCTTTATTCACTTCTATCAGCAAATTAATATGTTTTTAATAATGTTAAGAAAAATTGATTCAATAGTAAGCAATTATCAATAAAATATACTTGGCATTAATTATCTGTCATTTTTCTATTTTTAATAACTAAGCAAATTCGCAGTGAAACATCAGAGCAGACGAGTTCTTTTCTCCAATGAAAATAAAAAATAATTCATGCATTTTTCTTTTAAAATTGATTACGTTATATGATTTAAAAATGACTTTTTGGTTTGTTTATTATATCTCCTGAAACTTTCCTTCAAAATGATTTCGAATTATTTTTATTGAGATAATAATTTATAAACAAACACATTTTTCTGCTTAATGCTTAAGGGTGGCGTGAAAATCGAAATACTTTAATCTTTTTCTCTTCAATCTAAACAATTTTTGTGTTATTATTAAATCTGACAATTGATTAAGATAAAGAAAACAAAAATAATTGCTTACGTTTTCTGGTATTGTTTTTCATTTCAAATGGTACATGTTGAGGCAAATATTTATCCAAATAGCGGTCATTCTAGTTTCTCCAGTAGGCAAAATTAAGAATCATACGATCGATGAAAAACAGTGTTGAAATATTACAGAGTTGTTAAGTTTCTACTCCATTCTGTGTAAATCCATATAATCATGAGATTTTGTCCAAATTAATTTTCAAGGTTATTATTTTTCAGCTTATTCCTTTTATTTTATCTTATTCGTGGATAGTTAAAGTCTTGTTCCAATTTTTCTTCTCTCTTAATAGTCCCCTCTCCTACAAACTTGTTATAGTATTTATTCCTTATGTTACAATGCCTGATTGGTCCTAAATGATCCAATCACTGTAAAATGTGAATAAATTAATATTTTTATCCCTCTAGTGGAAAAAATCCAGACTGTTACATTTCAATTTAAATTAAAATATAATATATTTAAAGATTGTTTATAAAGAAAATTTAGAAGAATTATAAATTGATTTTGTTTATTTTTAATTACTGTTTAATAATAATAATGTGTTAAATATTTTCATACTTCCAAATTGGTTTAATACTATTAAAATATTATTTGAAATAGCTGCCAATGGAAATTTTCCAGTGCATTACAAACAGTCCAAATCATCATCACTTTCAAGATATTTATAGGTGAGCTTTTTCTTAATTGGAAAAGTATAATCCAACAAACATTTCAATATATATAACTGATTTTTACACACTGATTTTCAATATATTAATAAATTATTACTAATTAAAATTTAAAATTTTACATACTGGACCACTGAATAAAACCTACTATCATTGAGCCAAAACATATGGTTACAATATATATATACACAATGGACAAATATCCAATATAAAAATCTTGAAATGGTCTCAATAAGATAAAAGCCAGGCTGATAATTAAATAATTGTAAATATAATTAGTTGTTTGTTTCAATTTTATTTAGATTGATTATTATATATTGCTATCTACTAATTTTTTTCATAAATTTGTTTGTTCGGGTTTTTTTTTTTTGCTGCCATGTTTGTAATTTGTTTTTATAAGCATCTTATTTCTTTTTTTTTTTTAAATAATTCTGTAAAATTTACTATAAATTGTAAATACAATGTAACTTTAGAATTATTGGCAACTGCAGCATCAATGATTTTATATTATTGGAATTGTGGCAAAATGGTTGTAATACATGGTAGTAATTTTACACTTCAAATCAATTTCTGTTAAATTTATAATTATTTTTTTTTTACTATTCAGCAATGAAATTAACCCCCCCCCCAAAAAAAAAGGAAAACTTTTGCATTCACTGAGCCAATTAGCAACTCAGTAGCCTCAATACAAACATTTTAATTCTGTATTTCCGTTATTAGATAAAAGTGCTTTTATATCTTTCCTAGGCTGCAGAAAGGAGTTTTGCTATTAACTGAAAGGAGACCCTTTGATTCCTCTTGGAGGCCTTAAAGGAACCGAGCAGGGCAAATTCCTAATGTCCACTCCATACGTTCTTGTCGTTGCAGCTGTTATTACTATGTGATTATTCATATAGTATACGAACATGGATGGGCTGCTCACCAACATGCATTAGCCAGTGTGGTGAGTTTATTGGCTTTTTACCTCTGAGTTTAAGATCAAGAAACACCATGGTCTTTCTTCTCAGTGCCTGATAAGGCAGAATGAATGTTTGTGTAAATGATAAATATTTTCCCAATACATATATACAATTATAACAGACAAAAATAAAGCATGGCCCTTATTCCCAGGAGGCTGTAAAGTCACCAACCAAGGCAGCGGTTGGTGGCCGAAGGCAGAGGGTGCTAAGAATCTCCTGATTGCGGACCCAGGCTGCCATTTGATGACGACTTTTTATTTAGGTACTTACAACTGCAGATCACTTTCAAGTGAAGGAAGATTGAAAGAATTAGAAGAAGAACTCTCTTATATTAAATGGGACATTATTGGACTTTGTGAAGTTAGAAGAAAAGGTGAAGAGACTATTGATTTAAAAAGTGGACATATACTCTATTATAAAGGCACAAATATTGGAAATACAAGTGGAGTAGGATTCATTATAAATAAAAAGTGGAAGAACAATATTGTGGAGATTGATGGTGTATCGGACAGAGTGGCAAGATTAGTTATACAACTTAATAGCAGATACCAAATGCAGATAATTCAGGTTTATGCCCCAACAAGTTCTCATAGTGATGAAGTAGTAGAAGATTTTTATATGGATGTACAAAAGGCTTTTGATCAGAGTAAACACCATTTTAAAATTGTTATGGGAGACTTTAATGCTAGAATTGGTAAAAAAATGAAAGATGAAAGTGCTGTGGGTAATTTTGGTTATGGTAATAGAAATGAGAGAGGACATAGACTTGTGGAGTTTGCAGAAAAAGAAAAACTTTATATTATAAATTCTTTTTTTGAGTAAAATGTTAAAAGGAAATGGACATGGAAGCATCCAAATGAAGGTACAGCAGAATTGGATTATATTTTGACTAACAGGAAATACATATTTCAAGATTGTAATGTTCTTAATAAATTTAACACAGGAAGTGATCATCGATTAGTAAGGTGTAAGATACGTGTAAATGTAAAACTAGAGAGACAAAAATTATTAAGAAAAACAATATTTACAGTTGATATTCCTAATCTTCAGAAACATTCTAATGAATTTACAAATCGGTTTCAAGTATTAGTAGATTTTGAACATGATTCAGATTTGAATGAAATTAATATGAAAATAACTGATACACTTTTGAAAACTGCAACAAAGATAGCTGGTAGAAAGAAACAGCAATTGACCAATAAAATTTCTACTGAGACTAGAGAATTTATGAAGAAAAGAAGGAATATGAAGATATACAAAAATGATGCATTAAAAAGAATTGAATATCTCAAATTTTGTAAAATGGTGCAGAAAAGAGTTGAAAATGATATAAGAAAGTATAACTGTGAACTAGCAAGGAAAGCTGTAGAAGAAAATAAAAGTCGTAAGAATGTAAAACAACATTTTGGTATTGGTAGGAAATTTATATCTGCAATAAGAAAAAAAGATGGAATTATTACTAAAAGGAGAGATGACATCATGAAATTGGTAGAAGATTTTTATCAAGAACTATATAGTAATAAAGAACAAGTACCTCCTATATCTATTACATCTTCCAAATTGCCCAGAATTTTAAATGAAGAAGTGAGACATGCAATTAAATGTATGAAGAAAGGAAAGGCTCCAGGTAATGATGGAATTATAATTGATATATTAAAAGAAGCAGGTGAAGAAATAGAAATTTTTTTAGCAAAGTTATATACCAAATGTCTAAATGATAAAGATGTACCGGATGATTGGAAGAATGCAGTAATAATATTAATATTTAAAAAAGGTGATAAAGATTATATTAAAAATTACAGACCTATCAGCCTTTTATCAGTTTTATATAAATTTTTTACCAAGATAATTACTACTCGTCTACAGAGAACATTGGATTTCCACCAACCAAGAGAACAAGCCGAATTTAAAAGTGGTTTTAGTACAGTAGATCATATCCAGGTATTGAGAGAAGTTATAGAAAGGACAAATGAATATGAGTTGCCATTATGCTTAGGATTTGTAGATTATGAAAAGGCATTTGATTCTATAAACATTTCTTCAGTGATTAAAGCATTAGATCATCAAGGTATAGATCCAGGATATTGTCATATTTTAAAGAATATTTATAAAAATGCAACAGCAACAATTAGATTACATAATGACACTGGGAAAGTCAACATTGAGAAAGGTGTAAGACAAGGTGACTCCATATCTCCAAAACTTTTTACAGCAGTGCTGCATGAAGTATTTTGTGGATTAAAATGGGAAACTAAAGGAATGAAAGTAAATGGTGATTATTTAAGTCATTTAGATTTCGCAGATGATGTAGTTGTTTTTGCAAATAATGCTTCAGATTTGCAGGAAATGTTGCAGGAATTATCAGATGAAAGTAGGAAAGTAGGACTAAAGATAAATGTTAAAAAGACTAAAGTAATGTTTAATCGATTTGCTCAAAATATGAAAATAAAGATTGATTATGATGAATTAGAAAAAGTTAACAGTTACAAATACCTTGGTCAGATTATTAATACAGATGGAAACATAATGGAGGAAATTAATCATAGCATTAAACTTGGTTGGAGTGCTTTTGGTAGAAATAACTTGATACTAAAAGGAAATATGCCTATGTGTTTGAAAAGGAAGGTTTTTAACAAATGTGTTTTACCAGTTCTTACTTATGGATCTGAGACTTGGACACTTAATAGAAGAGCAGTTCAGAGACTTCAGACCACTCAAAGAAGTATGGAGAGATGTATGTTGGGAGTAACAAGAAGAGATCGTAAACGCAATGTATGGGTAAGAGAACAAACAGGTGTTACTGACCTCATTGAAAAAATTAAAAGATTGAAGTGGAGTTGGGCTGGACATATTGTTAGAAGAGATGATAGTAGATGGACAATTGAAATTTTAAACTGGATTCCAAGAGATTGTAAAAGACCCAGAAAGAGACCACATGTGAGATGGATGGATGAAATAAGAAAGTGTGCAGGGGTGATGTGGAGAAGAGAAGCTAAAGATCGGGGAAGATGGATTAAACTTGGAGAGACCTTCATCCTGCAGTGGATTGATAATGGTTGATAATGATGATGATGATATCTTTCCTATTATTGCATTATGAATCACAAATATTAGTCATTTTTATTTATGTAAAATGCATAAAATAATGGATTAAATTTGTCAAACAAAAAAACCATTGAAAATAATAATGAAGCTATATAACTTGCAATATTAATATCAATTAGAAGTAACACAAAAATAGGTGAAACTGCAGATATTATGCATTCACATGTCATTACTTTCATTCTCACAAACAATGAACACTGACTCACCTGCTTAATTTGTAATGAATATTTCATTATGCATAAAGATTAATTATATAGTCTTAACACTTATTACTTTTACAATTAAAAGGATTGTAAAAAATTTATTTCATTAAAAGGGATAAAGAGAAAAACTTTGAAAAACCTTACCATATAGCATGAATAAAACCTCACATGGTCACCATTTCTTATGCTTGCTCTTAACTGTTATTAAACAGGCAAAACTCTCTATACATATTACTCCTCTCTGATGAAAGCCACAAGCCAGAAACTAGTCTGGAGATATTGAATGAGTAGGCAGTAGATGGAGATTTTATGCACAAGCCTTCTGGCATCCATTGATTACTCTGGCTTGCACTGACTGGCAATACGTATAGAGAGAATAAAACCTACCTCTAGGATAACTTTTTTTATTTTGGCAATGGATGGATTTGAAGATTATCAAAGTCTTGTAATCACTCTTTTATTTTATTTACAATTTTGTTAAGCAAAAAACTACCTTACATATATATGTAAAACAAAAAATATTACTTCATATCAAATTGTGCTTGAGAAGTCTGATTTGGCAGAGAAAGTATTTGTAGTGAATTTTTAATTTGATCTTGGCTAGTAATTTAATTTTGAATTGGTATTATTGGTTTAGTACATATACATGTATATTTTAAAGTAAATTCTTTCTTTACTAAAATAAACAATATTTACAAATAATGAATGTTTTCTTAAAACAGAGTTCCAATAATGCAGATAATAAAAATATTAATAAAAGAACTAAAAATTACAACCAACATTGAAAAGAAATGATTTGAAATAGAATTAGTTTCAAGAGTCTTTTTAAAACTATTTTTGAAACTCAAGATATTTCAATTGTTGTATATGTATGATCTGCAAATAAAAATATTTTTCAATTTTTGAATGATCAACTTATACTCAGTCCAATATTAAATTGTACTTACAATTAAAATCTATATTAGATGCATTTAAACATACTGAAAAAGTAATACCACTGACAATACACTATCAGCAAATTTCAAAATGCTTTGCAAAAGTATTTTCAATGCTTACCATTCCTAATTCAATTTTGGTGTAGATTAGAAGCCTGATATATGAAGCACAAAATAAATTGAAACCCCTTTAAATAATTTCAGAAAAAAACCTCTCCAATATTTCCTTATATTAAAGCTATTGGGGAAAAGGCAACATTCATCATGCTTGCCAATTGACAGAAGATAATGGTTTAAGTTTTTTTCCGTTATTGCTTTGCTAAGTAAAAATATCTAGAAAATCACTCAGGCAGACACGCTTTTCTACACCACAAGATCCTACGAATTATCATAATCACACTGAATTACAGAAAAACTACACCACTCTCATCATATATTTTTCTTCTTATCACTGAACAAGTTACAATCAGAAACAAATAAATATAGATTTGAATCCAGAATTATTCAGTTTGAATCAAAAGACAAAAATTTGTCTCTTCAACAATAATATATATTGTAACTGGATGGGGTGGATATCAAAAAAGGGTTTAAACTGGATGATTTAATATAAAATTTACAAGAAATATAATATTTAAGGGGGGAATGAGATCAAGAGAATCTCTGAGATCATTAAGTGATCAGAAGAGCAACTAAAACATAATTATCCACCAGCATTATAATTAAAAAAAAAGTACAAGTAAATACTCAAGAGAAATAACCATCTATCATCATCATTGATGGGAATAAACAAATCAGTACAATAAATCAACAGACAATCTTGTGACTGAATTGGAAATGGGTCTTCTGTAGACTAGGCTAACTATTGAGCCTTTACCAGCTTGGGCAATTATTTAAACATAACTTGGATGCACCACCCAAGTGCTAATCCATTAGAATGCATAACCAGAAAAAATAAACAATAATGCTGGAATACAAAAACATACTGATCATCATCAATGCTCTGGCCACTTAAATACCATTAATGTAATGGCCAACTATAAACTTAAATTTTTAATATGACTAAGGTAGTGCATGGGCTTTAAAGAGTACTCTCTTTTGAGCCAACCAGGATGATGATTGATCATCTCTGGATGCCCAAAAGCACTAAATACACATCCCCATTTATATATTCATCTCTGCATGAATCTAGCTCAGAGAACACAAGCTCTATTATTGTATGTGACCAAGAGATGATGCAATACAATTTTTTAACAGTTGAATACAAGTTTATTAATAATAAAAATAAAAAATTGAAATTAAGGTCTATGTGGCTATACATATTGTAACCCAGTGCTTTTGGCACTTGGTTTCATTTAGCATTATTTATGCATGAAATTTTTTTTTTTTAATTATTAAAGGCTATTGCGATCTGGTCGTAACCAATTAGCAATTTATCTCTAACTGTAAGATCAGAGTTCTAAATGCTAGTAATTATCCAGTGACAATTAACTAGTTTTATTTGTCAACTAGTACACTTTATTATTGTGTACTTAAGCATTATTATGTTTAGCTAGATTTCACCAGATCAAAAGGCTTGACTCTTTTCAGTCTTCTAACCATGCCTTCTTTGTTTAGAAGTTTACGAGCCTCGGCATTAACGTGCTTGTGAAGTCTATTTTCATGTTTTCGAGTTATTTTTTCAATTACTTGATTTACTGTTTCCATCCCAATGTCCTTGTGTAAATTGTCATTTTGTATGTACCAGGGGGCACCAACGATGCCATATAGTACTTTATTTTGAAATCTCTGTATGATGTTTTTGTTGCTCTGGAAGGTACAGCCCCATAGCTGTATACCATAAGTCCATACTGTTTTGAGGACTTGTTTGTAGAGCAATATTTTATTGTGTATTGACAACACTGAATGTTGATTCATTAGCCAGTACATCTTCCTATACTTTATATTTAGCTCTACTTGTTTATTTTTGACATGTTGTTTCCACCGGAGTTTAGCATCTAGTGTCATGCCCAGATATTTGGCTGTATTCCCACATTTTGTTGACCTATGTATACAGGACTGTGTTCATTCTTCTTGTTGGTGAAATCTACATGCCTAGATTTATTTTCATTAAGTTTTATTTGCCATTTCTTGGTCCAGTGATATATCTCGGTAGTAGCAATTTTTAGGTTTTTTGTTGATTTCACACAGTTGCCCGCAACCGCCAGGATCACAGTATCATCTGCGAATGTAGCAACAGTACTATCTCTAAATATGGGTATATCACTAGTGTACAATAGATACTGCACCGGTCCCAATACACTTTCTTGTGGTACACCGGCCTGGATTTTTCTTAGGTTGGAATAGGCATCTTCCTGTTTGATCCTGAAATATCTCCCTAGTATATAGGATTGTAGTATTTCTGTATACTGTGCAGGGAGAAGCTTCTCAAGTTTATATATTAGGCCTTTATGCCATACTTTGTCAAATGCCTTTGCCACATCCAAGAACACTGCAGAGCAGACTTTCTTTTCCTCTAGTGCCTGCTCAATTATGTTTGTAATTCTGTGCACCTGATCAATTGTGGAGTGTTTATTTCAAAAGCTGAATTGATGATTTGGGATAAGTTTTTTATTTTCGATTATGAGTTTCACTATCTTTAATAGGATTTTTTCAAACAGCTTAGATAAAATTGGTAGTAGTGATATTGGCTGATATGATGTTGTTTCGTGGGGTGGTCCTCCAGGCTTTAATATCATAATAACCTCAGCCACTTTCCAAAATTGTGGGACATATTTCAAGCGAAATGTTGCATTGATCAAATTGGTCAGTTTCATAATAGCTTTCTCTGGTAATTGTTTTAAAATTTCTCCTGTAATGAGATCGAATCCAGGTGCTTTTTTCATATTGATATTAAAATTAATTTCTCCTCTGACCTCTTCTGGTGATGTTAGGGGTGTTTCTTCACTTTCTACCTGTACAATCCTATCCAAGTTTTCCTTGTCCTGCCCATTATTTGGCTGAAATTCACCTTCCAAATAGTCTGCAAAGGTCATTGCCTTTTGCTCATTACTCTTTGCCCAAGTTCCATACGACCCTTTAATGGGTGGTATCTGCCTGATTGGTTTTTTGAAATTCTTAGTGGCTCTCCATAATGAGTATTCTGTACTAGCATTATTAGTGAGTCCTTTCAGAAATTCATTGATAGAATCATTTTTGATTTGCTTTATTTCTTCTTTCAGTTGGGCAGTAAGACTATTAAACGTAATTTTGTTTTGCGGTGCCCTAGTCTGTTGCCACTTCTTTCTTGCTCTTCTTTTTTTTTTGCAATTAACTCTAATATCAATTGGATAACTGTTGCCATTTACCCTTTGTTTAATTTCAGATGTGCTTTCCCATGCTGCTTGTTGGATATCATCCACAAATTTTTCGACTTTTGCGTCCAATTGTTCCTCTGTTTTTTAGGGGAATTTTCAGGTTTATTCTGCTTTCAAGTATTAGTTTGAAGTTCTCCCAGTTTGTTCTTTTATTAATCAGAGTTGGGTTATTTGCCTTCCTTAATGTGGTTTCACTCAGTGTCATTATGATTGGAGTATGGTCTGAACTCAATTCTACCCTGTCTTCTACGTTCAGATAATTACAGGAGATCTTCCTAGCCACGAAGAAGTCAATCAGATCTGGAATTTTGTCTGGATCAGCAGGCCAATAAGTTGGTTTTCCTGCTGAGTATGTTTCACATTTATATTCATTTACTGCCCTTAGCAATTCTTTCCCCTTTGTTGTTATAAGTCTTGATCCCCAGTGCGTATGTTTTGGTTGAAGTCACCCCCAACGATAAATCGATCTCCAATATTTTTGAAGAATTCAATATATCTTTCTTTTTTGATTACATGTTTTGGGGGGCTGTATATGCTAGCCACTGTGACAGCATAATTTTTAGTTTTAATATTGACTGCCACTGCTTGGATGTCATTAAATTCAAATTTCATTTTTTCACTATTATTGTACTTCCCCCTTTGGCCCAATTTTTTGGATGGGTGGAGTTGTAGACTTTGTATCCTCTAAATTTAATGAATGATTGCTTGGTGAAGTGTGTTTCTGATATTAGACATATATCGATTTTATTTATATATAAGACTGCTTGCAATTCTTGTTGATGTTTAAGCAGTCCATTTGCATTCCATGCCATTATTTTGAGAGTATTGGCCATATTTATTTTTTCCTGACTTCAAGTTTTATAACTCTTTCATTCACATTGGTAATTGATGTCTCTAACTTTGTCAATTTTGATAAGATGAGTTGTAGGGTCTGATTGATACTGATATTTTGTACATTTTGTGTTGCATGCTTGGTTGTTCCTGCCACAATTTATGCATACATTGGTTCATGTGTTATGCTTATGTTTTTTTAATTTACTTTGTTGCATTGGTACATCTTTAGTCATATTATCTTGTACATTTTGTACAGTATCTTCTTCAGTGTATGTTGGTTTATAAATTGCACCTAAGCTTTTCAAACAATTTTGTTGTATGAGTATGTCCTTTTTGGGCATTTTGTGGTCTTGATTAGTTTTGTTATTTCTGATTTTTTGCAGTTCTTTTGCTACATAGCATCCTCTATAGTTAGCCGGGTGCTCTCCACCACAGTTCATGCATTTTGGTTTTTGCTCTATAGTTTTTGGGCAGTTTATAGTTAGGTGTCTACCAGTGCACTTAACACATCTTGGGACTTTTGCACAGTATTTTTGGATATGTCCAAATGACTGACATTTCTTACATTGTGGAATTAGTTTGGTTCCTCTTATTGGTTGCACTTCTATTTTGCATCTCAATATAGGAGATATTCCATAGATTTTTTATATATCTTCCCATTTTTAAATGTCAACATGAACATATTCAGTGGTGTTTTTTCCTTCCAGGATAGTTTATTGACTGCGTTAATTATTTTGTATCCTTTGGCTTTTATGTGATTGATGATATTGTCTGGTTTACATGAGTGATATAATTTTTAACCATAACACGTATTCGCCAGCATTGTTTATTTTCATAAGTATGAAAGCTGTACTGACATTCTTGTAGGAACTTCACTATTTTTCTATAACTATCTGAGTCAATGCCATTAATTTTTGCTGTTGTTTCATTAATAAATTTGACTTGGAAGTCTTTTTCACCAACAAATTTAGTTAAATTGATGTATAGCTGCTCATATGATTTAACATTTTCTACTATGACTGGGGAGGAGCTGGGGATTTTTTGAATATTTGTTCGTTTATATTTTGAGTAGTGTTTTCTTTTGGAACTTGTGTATTGTTTCCCTCTTGTTCATTTATAGAATCTGTTAAGGGGTTTGTGAGATTAATTTTTCTTTTTTTGGCTTTATGTTTGACTCTTATCCATTCAGACTCTTTAGTTAAGTCTTCCTCTTCCGAATTATAATCAGGGTTTATGTTTGAGGCACATCATCCCTATTATCAAATCTGTTTTTTATCTTTGTTGTCTCTTGCATGCCAAAGGTCATTTTCATCTCATTAATTTGTTGTTGCAAGTTGTTTATCATTTGTTTCATCTGTGTGTTATCAATGACCACTCTTTGCCATTCATTAGTAATTCTTTGCCATTCATTGTACAATGTCTGCTCATTTTGCGTTCGTACACTGCTCTTCTGAAACAGGGTGTTATTTTGGAGGATTAACATATATTCGTTGACAGCACTGGGTTGCATATTACCGAGTATGTATTCACTGACAGTATTAAATGGTGTATTGTCCAGTCCATACTCATTGGTTAGGCTAGTTTCTGTATTGTTACACATTATTTGTGAAACTACCTGTCGTTGGCAGTAGTTATGATCATCTCCATCCATGGTATTCTCCCTGCCATCTTCCATTTCCATAATTCATGATACGTAAGTAGCATGTTAGTTAATATGATTTTCGTTCTTTTTCCCTTATTTTTCTCTCAGAGCTTGCTCTGAGAGTATTATTCTTATTATGTGCTCTAATTGCTATTGCTATTATATTCAGTATAACAGTTTAGGTTAAGTAGTAAGCTACAATGCTGTTATTGCTCATAATGAAATAAAATTTTGCTTTTTAATACTAACAATCCTCTAATAAATAGCTTTCGTCAAATGTAACGTAACATTCATGAGCCGCCATCTTGAATTCTATATGCATGAAAATAATGGTATTCTTTAGAAAAAAAACATTTGGTTAATAAAGTGTGCTATCCCTTTTACCTAGACATGGTTTGTGAGAATAAACAAAATGTTCCCCAATGCAATATGTTTTTAAAATGACATGAATAATCTAAGTAAGATATTGGTATAAGAGCAAGTTAATATAATTTAAAACAAAGGTAATAAACTGTATTCAGTTCTAAAATGGTTATATAAAAAAAAAACCATAAATGTCAATTAAATAATTTTTAAGATAGTATTGTTTTTTTTTTTTTTAAAAAAAAAAAACTTATGATGAATTTGTTTTGAAGAAAATAACTTCATGTGTAATTATAATCACAGATAATTATTGTTGGTTTGAATGTATTTATTATTTTCATTTATTAAACTGTTTTGTAATACATTTTAAATAATATTGAAAACCACATGATTCTAATAACTTATACAATTTTTTTTTGTTTATGTTATAATCAAATGATTTTTTTTTGGTAGAGGTCGCTGGGGTTAAGAGAATGGCCAATAAATACTCAATTCAGTTATTTTTTAGATAGTCTGCTTCTGTTCTTCAGAGTTAACAATGCTAAATTTTATAACATTATTATTTTCTAATTTTATAAAAATAAATTGGTAATATAATGGAAGTCCAATCTATAATGTTTGGGTAAAAATTTTGGTAAGACATTCTGGATCTTTATGCTATCTTCTACCATTTAAAACTGTCTGCATTAATAATTATTGCATTTTGAAAGTTGGATTTTTTTTTAAAACAAAACTAAAAATGAAGAAATTAACCAAAAGTATCAATCAAATTCTTGTTTTATTTAAAGTAAGGAAAACAAATGTTTTGTCAAATTAGAAGTATTTAATGACTTATTCTTCTTTATTAATATTTTCCTGGTATAAAAGAAAAATAAGTGAATGGAATATTAGAAGAAAAAAAAGAATTGGAAACATTTCCTGCGTTTTTTAAAAATATAATGTCTGCTTTTATAAAAAAAAAAAAATGAAGGCCGAATGTACATGGGAATATGTTTTGACTCATTAATAATCATCTAGGAAGAAAAATTTTGAAAATAATAAATTATATACATGATCACTATCTCATACTAGCACAATAATTGTTATTAAACAATTCAAAACAAAACAACACTCTCCATATAGTAGTGCCAAGAAATGGATGCCAGAAAGCTTGTGCATAAATTATATACATGCGTTTTTTTTTTAAAGAAAAAAAAAAGACTAATTTGAAATAAATGTGAAAATTAAATATACATGCATTCTTTGAAAGAAAAATACTACTTGAAAGTAAAGTGCTAAAAATTATGAAAGACAACTTAATAATATCTTTAGTGAACTGAGAATAAAATTAAATAATGTTATATTGTATGCATAATAGAATTCTTGTAGCTTCATTCATTCTCTAATTCAACTGCAGTTATTATAATACCAATCTCCAGGAAAAAGTGTGCATCTTCTTCAATGTTTTAGCTAGCTAACTATATGTATAGTCTTCAAATAATGTGTATGTTTATCGTCGACATTATAATATTCGTTTTTTAGGATCCAGATCTTTATCATTATGATCCAATTGGGAATTAAGCTTAGTTTCTACTACATTTTTTTTACATATTCATTATTATAATTGCTAAAGAAAAAAAAACTTTTCATTAGAAAAAAAATGTGTTTATTGCTTTCAGGCTTTGTAGAATGTGACAGGATGGAAACTCTTCACCTGGATAAATAGCTCAGCAGAGAAATAGTTCTGCTCATGAGATAATGTGCATTTATTTATTTAATGTTTTTTTTTAAAAAGAAAACTAATTGGTAAAATTTTATTTTGTTTTATAATATTAAAGTATGTTAAAGTTTATATCTATTACATAATATTTTAAAGATCTTGTAATGACAAGTATAGGTCTTACTATCATTACTTTGGGTTAAGTTTGTATTTGATATGAAGTGATATCTATGAAATATATATAATTTATTACATGCAACTGGAGATATAAACTTTGCATGTTAAGGATTTAAAGAAAAATGTTTTATATTTTTTTTAATGGGTAAAACAGTACTTTAAATTTATCAGAAGTAACTTAAAAAAAATGCTATAACAAGATATTTCTTGTTTAAAGTTTCAACAGAATTTATATTGTATTAACTAAATAATTTAGTAACAGTTATTCTTTAATAGTATGTCCACTTTATATTAGTTTAAGTTTGTATGCTATATGTTGCTGTTGAATATTCCTTAATTAAAATTAAATTTATTATATTTTTCTGCATGGCTGAGACATGGGTATTTTAATTCATTGGTTTCAGATATTGATTGAAGTATACATTTTAATATCGGTTTATTTTTATTAGTGTCTTTTGCTATCTTTCCTAAGTGTAGAGTTGGTATATGCTTAATATCAGCATATTTTAATATTTATAATGTATTTTGTTTTGTGGGATGGAGATGCTCTCACCAAAATATTTTATTTTCCATGAGAGTATTAGTTTTAATATAGTGTATGGTATGTTTTGTAGTCAATGACCAAGTCCCATGAAGAGGACGATCCAGAGTATATATAACATTTAGTATAATTAAGGTGTTTTAATCCCAAGAGAGGATTATCTTTCGTGTGTGTTCTTTTCTTTAGGTGGTGAGACAGACTTCACACCTACATTTTTATGCCTGAGAATAGGCTAGAAACCACCAAATGCTTTAGTGCAGCATTTTACTCTGCAAACATTAGTTAGTGTTTTTGCATTCCTCATGTGAAATTAAATATAGCTTTTCACCATAGAAGGTGTAGATTTCGTTATCTATTTAAAAGTTATGGTAAGGTTAAATGTTAGATTTGAGGTGTTAGTTCCTCAAGGTGCACTTTATTATCAGTAGTGCCTTAGTAATTGGGATCAATATCTGTATTGTGCTACTGAGCCTTGCTATAGCTCACAAACAAACCAATGGAGAAAATTAATTTAAAATTGTGTAATTTAAAATGCTTATTTATTAAGGGAATATTTGAACACAATATTTTAGTGTTATTAATAGTTAAAAAATATCCTTATCTTGAATTAAGATATTCATAATTAAAATATTTATCATAATTTATGTGTACATTAAGTAAGCATAAAATGGTGAGTGGGACTTCTGATAAATGACCCATACTTAGTCATAATTTGTCTAATTATAAACCGTAACTTGATTAACTTTATTAGTAATAAATTTAATATTTTTAAAGAAATGTATTTGAACCCAATTTATTAAGTTACACAAATAATATGTATTACTTTTGTGTATTTCATACCACAATAGTAATAAATAAGAAAAAAAAGTTAGTCAATAATGCAAGGTAAGAGACTTATAGAAAGTGCTGCACATTTCAGCTAGTTAATTCAGTGCAATAGCGGGATTTCAAACATGTATGAATTTATTATTTTAATTTATATCCTGATAGAGGACAGCTTAATGTAATAATTTATGTGTAGTATCAATGCTGTATTATTTAATAATTTTGTGTATTTTGTTTCGTTCAGTGTTGATAATAAATTGTAGTCTTATTTAAAATTTGTGGTCAATTTTTTTGTTTTTTTATATGCCTAGTATAAGTGTGTTTGCAAAATATTTGCAAAACATTTTCTCGAGTCCTAAATCATTTCAAACTTTAGAAATTTTAATATACCATATAGACAAATTTATGCAGATCTGAACATTTCATTTTGATGATAGTTATTTTATGGGAATTGCAAACTTCAGACTAAACATTATGTAATTGTAAAAATGAATTTATTTCCAAGTTATTAACCCTGACTGCACATTATTCCAGTTACATTTTAGTTAACTTATTGAATTAATTAGTTTTAGTTAATTTATTCTGTTGTCATGGATGATGGAAGGATACAAAAGATACCCATGTCTTTCTATTTTTCTGGCTGAGATCCTGGATAAAAAGGCTATATTATTCAAAATTTTATGTAATTATTTAGTTCACTATTGATCATATTTATCATATATATTGTTATGATATATGAGGACACATTAGCTTTTAAGTAAAGTGAATGTTTTCCTATAGCATACCAGAAAGCGAGTCATGTGTGACAGCACAGTATTGTAGAGTATTTTCTTAAAGTAAACAAAGGAACCCTGAGATTATTATTATCATTATTCCTTACTTAAAAAGCGATAGATTATTATGGATATTACAGTTGTGTTGTGGCATAAAAGAGTTTAATTTTTCAATTGTGCTATAAGAAAGGTATTTTCAGATTATATTGTCAAATAATTTACGAAATGGATATTTTTGTTTTTAAACATTAACAAAAATATGAGAAGTTATCATTATTGTTTAAAGGTGCAAATACTTATAGCTCAGAGAATGTGTTTCTGATAAAGGGAGAATGTTATTTTTATTCTAAATTATTAGGGAATGATTGCAATTTCTCTCTCTTCCCAAGATATTTATTTTACTGATGATAATTTATTTTATGATTTTAATTTCTTTCTTTACCTTAACTGCATATCTCTGCAGCTGAATTTTTATAACTAACTGACCACTGAACATAGTCCGCATTTTCATTTATAAATCTATATTCGTTTAATCAGAGTCTCAAAATAATAGTTATTTATTTTTAGGTGGAAATGAATTATTGCAACTAAGTTAAAGTAGGTTAAAATTAGCTAGTGTCATTCATTTTGCTAGTTCAATATAATTTTTACTAGGTTAAAATATAAATTAAGTCTTATACAATAAAAAAAATTATCACTTTTGTAATTTACGTAATTACTATTCAAAATTCAAATTGTTACATTGATTTACATATATGTGTACTCAGGAGCGATTTCTGATATAAAATTACTATATTTCGATTGATATTCAGTAATGACAAAAATGACTTAATTTTATATATATGTCCTATTTTAATTTGTTACAATAATACTATATTTTTATAATTAATTTCTTTAGAAAATATGCATAAATTTCATATATATGCATGTGTATAAACAAGATATAGATATAATTTAAAATCAGTTATCAAATTCTATTACAGCTTTTTTTTTGTTCTTTAAAAAAAAGTATAGTCAATTTTTGAGAGGTTAGAAAACTTTTTATGAGGTTACCCCTTAACTAATTATAAATGTCTTTAAATTTAAAAATATAGATTTAAAATGTCTTCCCAAATAAATTATTTAAAAACAACTCACTTTTGTATACACATTTATCTATGCTTCTCTTTGCATATAGACACAGCAGCATACATACAACTACTTCTTTATTCAGCTGGTGTTTCTCTTGAGAAAGCTGGTTTTTTGGTCAATCTAGACAATTGTCATCATCAGGTAAAAGTATATAATTCGGGGATGGTTGGCTTTCTCCCTTCTGCAGTTGGTTCCACTTAGATTTGGATTTGGTAAGTTTCAGTTCAGCAAAATATTTTGTCCTCATTTGTACAAGCTATTGATTCAGAAATGACCCAGCTTCAAGTAAATCAAAACTCCTGTAAAGAAAAATAGTAGCAGCTCCTGGATCTACTGTCCTGCCTTCAATTATTTCAGTTCCTGGCAGCTATTCTGCCAACTCTCTGATACATCCAACAACAAACAGCAGCCATTCATTTTGATCAGCTAAAAACCAACTGCTGAAAATTTCAAGAAGCTGCAACAAAATACGATAACCGACTTTGCAGCTGACCAGCTCTTACAAAAACTGCTATCCAAACTGCAGCTAATATTTTTATCAGCCCTTTTATAGAATCATCTGAAGTGATAACAACAAACTTAATTGAAATCAGAGTTTTATTTTTATCTCTCTAATCCCTTTTGAAAACAAGTTTGAAATTTTTGTCAAAGTGTGATATACATGTTTTCATAGGGGATTTCTAATAGATAGAAATTTTGTTTAATTAATTAAAAAATTTCAAAAATACCATCCTTGTTTTTAAATTTCAAAATGTGAATAATAATAATACAATATTTATATTTATTCAAACCTTTTAAAAGTTTAATTTATAAAACAATATTTTAAATCAGAGTTATTATTTATTATTATTTTTTGTTTCAATGAATGTAGAAAATATCTACTACAATTTTTGTCTGTGTTTATTTCTACTTTTCCTTTCAACTTTATATATATTTATGCACACACACTAAATTGTGTGCTATGTAACCTAACTGGTTACATATATATATATATATTGAAACAGATATGTTGTTTCTTATATCCTGAAGTTTCCCCCCAATTTCATTAGTACATAATTGAAAATAAAAGCGGATGCAGTTAGTGAATGAAATTTAGAAAAATAGACGTTGATTTAAAATCAGTTCACATTATAAAAACCAAATTGTGTGAATTCAAATTCTCTAAGAAACTAAAAAAGAAAATCAATATTTAAAATCTACAGGTAAAAATTGAATGACACATTTATTTAATGAATCTGTAACATTAAAAATTTGCATTTTCAAATTAAAATGTTACCGATATAATATATTGCTTTTGTTGGAGCTGAATGTTTTCCAAATTAAAACACAGAAACAGTGTAAGTAGTTAATCAAGAATGATAGCATAGCTTTCTTGCCTTAGGCAAAAGAAGTTAATGCATTTTTAAAAACATGTTGGTTGGCGAGTTCAAAAAAGGATATTGAAAACACTGTAGGAAGTAGGTGAATATAAAAGAGAAGAATCAGACAATTCGAGGCAGTTGGTTAATTATGATAGCTACTTCGCAGTAAATAGCAGTTTAGTCTTCAGTCATTCTACAAAGAAGAGTTTAGATAATCGGACCAACTAAATTTGGAGTTGCCATGGCCATTAATTAAATATGTTCTGTAGTAAAGAGAAACCCTACGTTACCATAAAACTGTGATATGAAGAAAGAAATTATCAATATGGTAAATGCTAAAATGTCTGGCTAGTAAGGAATAGCTCACTCTCCTTCCAACACCATGAAAGAAGTCATGAGGATGAAGAAATATGCCTAAGTGACCACAAAATATATATATAAACCATTCAACTCTAAAATAAATCCCCATTTTAATGTGAAAATTTTACCAGCAGTGAAACATCAAACATAAAGACCATCAGGGCGATTTGAAAAGGTAATAAAATTCTTAATAGTTATTGAAATGTGTTTAATTAAGATTTACATAATTGTATTATGATGTAATGATATTACCTCTACTCATTTACTTGATAATTATGAACCTCCACTATTACATGAAATAGTTATTTTGACAATTGAAATATTTAAAGATATTTATGAAAATGCGGTAAGAAAAGCATTTTGGGAAGGGGTAAAGTGAAACATAGTTATTATAGTTATTTAAAGCAATTAATTTGACAAACTGATAAAATGTTCATATCAAATTGAAAAACAGATATTGTAATGGGTAAAACCCAATGATGATATAAAAACAATTATGAACCAAGATAATTTCTTATTGATAGAATAATATAACTGTTAATATTGTTATTAGAATGAAGAAGGTAAACTGAAATATGCAGATAGAAATGGTGAAACATAATAATGAATATATTGCCATTCACTGATTTATTTATTTTTTATCTGATAAAATGATAAAACTTAATAATGTTAACTCAAAATTAGGCTCTAGAATAAAGAATATAAAGTAATATGTGTCAAATTGTTAAATTGCAACCTGCTAAATGAGGTCTAGAAGTTATAATGTAAGGATTAATTTTAAAATAGAAAAACCCCGATATATGTATACACCATAAAGGCTTAAAGTAACCAAGAAAAAGTTAATATTTTTGTATATGTAAATTTGCTTACTAAAAAGGATGTACATCTGTATACATGAATCGAATATGTAAATATATTTGGATATAATGATTGACTAATAAATAATTGAATAAAAAGAATTAATTCAAATATAAATCAAGCTTGCCTAGGAGGATACTGCAATAGGAAAAAATGGAGATGTCTACAAATTATATATATATATATGTGTGTGCATATAAGAAGAATGTAAACTTACAGAATGAGAATTTGAATTTGTGGAATGATAGGGAAAGTATCTGTGATGCACACATGGATATGTAAGTCCCTGCTATATGAATGCTGACCAAACAGGATCATTGACCAAATGCTGCATGATGTATGAACTTATCATTGCTGCAAAGATATATGAGCACATGCATGTCCCTATTATATAAATGATGGATACTGTAAGAGTGGCATCGATGGAACCAAGTATCAGAGAAGTTACTGATAGGATGGACTAATTGACCCATGGAAACTGAAGTGTCACTGAACTATATGAAGGAGTTATTATTCAGAGTATTGTTATTTAAATAAATTGCTATTACATAAAATTAACATATCTTGTCAGTTTCATTTCATATCATCCACAGTGTACTTGTTCACAGGAATCACATTTCCTGAGCTATGTCCGGCATAACCTGATCTGGTAAGGTTATAGTGAACTGGAACTCTAGTGGCGCTATTTGGAAAACCAAACAGATAAATTTCTAGCTGTTATCAGTCTCTTTAATGCTACATCCTCTGATGAGCAGAAAATATTGTTGTAGGGGTGATATCAGCATTGGGTAAAAAATTATTTAAATATTGATGTGTGTAATTTTTATTTAATTATTTATTTATCTATTATTATACATATGCCACATCATGTATTGACCAAGTTGTTTATCCATAGTCAATGCGAGTCATAATCATTTATTAACCATATTTTTATATAAGTCTCTTAAATAATAATAATAGAGCTTTTGTTTTGATTCTTTTCTTCTCCCTTTTTTTTAATATCCCTTTTGCAGCCTTCATATGACCCTCCTAGTTACACTATATATACATAACTGCAGAAACATTACCTACTTAAGCAGAAGAGTACTTTGTTGTATTCTTTTAAAGAGAATTTAATGTGTGTAAGATTTAGTGCAATGATAGAATGATTAAAATTGAAATATAAGGTTCAGGGATTGAAATCCAATCAGTTATTCTGATATTTAAATGTTTCTTGACCCCCAAGCCAATAATTACACAAATATTTATTTGTAATGCACATTTAATTTTTTTTTTTAAAAAGATATTTTTATTTTAAATAACAAGTTATTACTATGTTTATAAAAAATCAAATTATTTTCCTTTAAAAAAAAAAGACCCTTTAAACAAAAACTGAGGGAAAGTTATTTGTATTAAGAGCAGAAATTCATTCTTTATATAATATTCTGAGCACTAACAATAAGTGTCATGATGGCTCTATCAAATAATAAATTAGCACATCATCAATAGTAGTTTACTATTGATTTCTGTCTCCTTAACATAAGTTATTCTTCTCAAATTTAGAAATACATTGCAAAAATAAATTTTGGAAGTCCCTTAAATCATTAAAAAAACTGGCATGTTTGCAAATAAATGTTACCCACACTGAAATTAGAAATCCAAAAAATATTTTCATAATCTTACAATTAGATTCATAACAGTTTTGTAGTTCTGATGTCAATATGAATTACTAATTATTCTTTAACAAAGATATCATTGAGGATATCCTGTTTACATGTAGTTAGTTATGATAGTCTACAAGAAAGGGATATCACCAATATTAATTAATTGAACTAAAAATATTAACTGTATGGATCATTGCTCTATAGGTCATGTGACATTTGAGATACAGAATGTCTAAATTTAAATGAAATTCAGAAACCTTTTGTTCTTAAGTCTACCATTCTATAATTTCACTAAACTACACAGAAGATTCAATAAGACTGTTTTTTTAATAAAAAAAATTCTATACATATAGATATAAAAATACCAACAAGGGTACTGATCTAATCAACTATCTTTATTTCCATTTTTATCTTTGCTTTATATGTATATATTTAGAACTCAAAAAAATAAGGTAGTTAGACATAAAATAAATGATAAGCATTAATGGATTGGAAAGTGATTAAAAGATAAAAAATAATTATAACTAGTTATTTTCGAGAACATTCCACATTACTGGGAAATATATAAAAACTCAGAGATAAGAAAAATAAAATGTCTTTTTACACACTCACATCATGGGAACTGCTTGTGCTAGAGAAGATACTAAGAGGCCAAATGTAATGAGGACTACAGAGGAACCCAGTGAACTCCACCACTGAAGATATCAAAGTGGACCTAGGGACTATACAGGCCACCTCAGCTTTATTATATTTATGTATACCTCGTGAGGCCATGTATTTCATAAGAAATAATACTGATATGTATAACTTGTAAATATATTAAACGTGTGCATAAAATCTCATTATTAGTAACTTTGCGGCAATAAAGTCAGTATTTAGTTATAAAACCTTGTTTCCAAATTGCTTTTATTTCTATTGGTCTGACCACCTTTACTCCTGATTGTAGTATTCGTGGAGGCTGTACACAGCAATCTTTTATTAATTCTTTAAACACTGCTTTGACATCATGAAAGAATACTGTGATGACTATTCAATCATTTGAACATTTCTTTAGAGATATGGCAATTTATCATAGTAATAGTACCTACAACTAAATTTATATATTCAATGTGTAATCTAACACCTGTTACTATTAGTTTTCATTGACCGATTTTTTTTTTGAACTTTTAGTAATATTTGTTTTTGGTTTTTTTCCAGTTTCTAAAAAAGGTTAATTGTAAGTTTTCAAAGTTTCTTTGGATTTCTTATTGTTATATACCTAATATCTATTTACAAAATTGATTGGTTTAGAATTTCAAAGTTCTTTGTAATTGACAGATTTGAAATTTTTATTACTCTATCTTTAAAAAATTGTATAAAATTCTTTTGGGCTTTTTAAAAAATGAGGGGAGAAAAGGGGAACGAATGGCATCTATACTATTCCCTAATTCAACCTGCTTTGATTTGCAATGGACAAATATGATTTGTTGTATGACTTTGTCTTTAAAAAATTTTCAAGTTCTTTTTTATTCACTTTTTAAAATGTGAGGAGTGAGGGGGAAAGCATGAGTATATTATCTATTTTAAACAAGTTTTTTTGGATTGATAGATTTGGTTTGGAAATTTTTAGGATTTTAAAAAATTGTAAATTTCTTCTTTCTTATTACTGATTTTTTAGAAAGAGGGAGAAAGAGTGAACTGTATCTATTAGCTAATTCAAACAATTTGTTTTGATTTCTAATTGAGTTTTAGATATTTTGTCTTTAAAAATTTATCTTCTTTCTTATTGGCTTTTAAAAAATTAGGGATGAGACAAGGGGAGGTAATTGCTTTGTGAACTTTGATTCAGCTACATTCAATACAAATCCAATCAAACAAACCAAGAAAAACAAAAAATTAATATAAAAACTTTATTGATTTGGATTTTTTTAAAAATTAAAAACTAAAAAATAATACAATCATTTAAATGAAAAACAAGATTATTGTTTCCAAAAACATTTAAAATTAATAACAAAGTTTATTTTAAAACTAATTTCTAACAAGTTTAAAAAAAAAATTCTTGTAATGTAGCAACAGGGCAGAAAAATCTTGTTTCCATTTTTTATCATTGACTTTCTTTAAAAATTCATATTAAATTTTTAAAAAATGAAAGTTGCTCAAAAAAAATGTTAATGAAAACTATTTCTAAAACATTTTAGATCCCACAATGAACTTATAAATGTAATCATGGTAGTATTTACTACTATAAATTTCAAACCCAGATTATACTTCTCTATCCCCCCATCTCTCATTTGGAAAAAAAGAATTGTCTAAAGTTAAAAAAAGAATCCAATTTCTAAATAAATTTTTTTTTCAATTACAAATAAGAAAATAGTTATTTGAAATTAATCTACATTTTGTAAATTTTGTCCCCCCTTCCCTAACAATCTCATCTCTCTCTCCCCCATTCCACACCCTTTTTCTTTAAATCCAATAAGAAATTGAAAAAAGAAATAAAAATTCACCAAAAAACAAAATAAAACCTGTCAATGAATACTTATATAAGATTTTAGATTAAACAATGAATTTATAAATTTAGTCGCAATAGTATTACCACTAGAATAAATCACTATTTTTGCAAAGAAATTTATAATTTCTCAATTGCCATTTATCAACACTTTATTGAATCCAGTGAAAAATATAGTGAGGGCTTGTCAATGTCATCAAAATCATGACTGCATTTTTATTTGATGCTTTCATTCAGTTGAATAGCTCATTTTTATATGTCAACAAAATTGTATTTGTTTGTTCTTTCAAAAATATTACAGTAATTCCTTAGCCTAACTTTTACCATAATACTTTAAAAGTAAATTTATTATTTGAAAATTCTGTTTGACATTATTTTGGTAGACTTGCAAAAAAATATTTACATTGCAAATTAATATTTTTCTTCTAGTATAAAAAAATTCAAACTTTATTTTAACCAGATTAATACATAAAATATAAATATTGTGACTTTCTACCATAACATTTAACAGACTTTAAAAATAAGTGATTTTCAAAATGATTTTTTGCATAATGAAAATGTCAACTCCTTTAATAAAAATTTTCCACTAAAATAAATACTTACATGATTCAGATTTAGCAATCAAGCGTTTAACTTTGAGTTTCTTTGCTTTCAAACTTCTTAAATATTTTTCCCATCTCTCTGAAACAAAAAAAGTGATCAAATATTAAATATATATCCATACATATATTTTTACTTAACAACAAAAATAAACAACATAAAGATAAATTCAAATATCTATTAATTATAATATTTCTTTAAAAATTAAAATTTTGATATTCCCAGAGCAGAATATAATTTTAAAAAATAAAATTAAACTATGGGCTGAGAATCTGACAATTACAGCATTAGGGACAAAAGCTACAGAATTGTGAGTGTGTATTTTGTTTTATGGAAAGTGGATCAAAAATCATGATATTCTAGATCAGAGCTTGACAAACTTTTTCTTTAAAGAGTCGGATAACACACTTTAAGTCTTCGCGCAGACCAATAAAAAATACAGGACAATATGTAAATAAAATAAACCATACACAAAGCATATAAAACATTTATTTTTTTTTAAAAATTCATATTTTTATGTATGGATGAGACAAACATAATGATAGTATTATTGTCTATTATTATGAATTATTACGTTCGTCAATATAAATTTGTTTAATTTATGTATTTAAATTCTCTTCTAAATATTTTTTTTTTTAAATTAATAATTAATTTATGTCAATGTTTGTTATTTTAAGTTAATGAAAATTATATTGGCAATTAAAATAATCACTACAGACGCTGTAATCAAATACTTGAACGAATAAATTATTTGAAAACTTAACTTTTTAAAAATACTTTTAAGAAATTACAAGACAATTAAGATCTTATGTTAATTTTGATATTTTCTACTGTCATACATACAATTTTTAAATTTTCTTAGAAAATAGTTTTCTTTCCCTTATCTCTTTTTATAAAATGTTTTTTTTTCTTCATATGTCATAGCATCGGTCGGGACGTGAACCCACAACCGTCTGCAACCAAGTACTTGCTTGCAAGGCAACTGCGATGACCTCTCGGCTAAAAGACAAAAAATTTACCCCACTTGTGCTGGTATATAGAGTTTTTTTTTTTCAATTTCACTTTCTGCTTACGAATATTATGCAATTAAAATAATTCGTTTGTTGATTATAACTAGATCGAAAAATAACGTGTTTTTTTTTTTTACTATTATAATGTTTTTATTCCGAGCAGAACGGCATTTCGCGGGCCAGATAAAATTTTGCTGATCCTGCTCCAGATTATAATGGAATTATCCCACTTTAGCTAAAAATTAAAAAAAAAAAGCGAAATATCCATCGATTGATAAATATTGATCTTTACATTACACTAGCAAACTTCCGTAATTCGTATATCCATTTCACAAATGATATTTTTACATCACTTACAATCTTTTGGGCTCTAATTAAAAAGTTCACTTGTTTTACGTATTATTCTCTTTTCTAGCAATATATCAAGGCTAGCTCCATTTCAGTTTCTTAACTTTTTTAATGCTATTATATCTGTTTAATCGCACATTCCCACAGTTCACTTTCAATCCCTTACTTTAATTAGATATTTAAATCCCATATCTATTTAAAAACTTCTATTTCAGAACATAGGCATAGTTTGTTTTTTTCCTAATATTGTTATTTCTATCAACAACTTTTCATCGAAGTTTAATTCTAAAATTAATTTCATTATTATGTTTCCATCTGTATTAGTTATAATCATTCATGTTTTTAAATTCATAATTACAATCTTTATTTTCTTTAGTCTTTTTAGCATTTTTAAAAAATACTTTCATTTAATATCTCTTGCAACATTTTTTAAAGATATTAAGTATTATTGCAAAAACAAACACAGCATCTGCAAAATATAGACTATTTAAATAAGCTCTACCTATTTTTATTCTCTTAGCTTTTCATTTACAACATACTTCTTGTAAAACTACTTACTGTAAAACGTTTTGGAGATATGGAATTATCTCATCATACATCCTATCAATGTTAATCTTCTTAGTATTGTACTAGTCGAAAAACACACATCGATCCAACAAACCCCTGAAAACAGGTAAAGTACCTCGAGTCCGACCATGTACAAGATATATAAATCAGGTACATTGTGAATTCTGCCCTATTTACCTATATCCCCAGGTCAAAGATCTAATCAATAGCCTTTCTCAATGATACGATCGAATTCCTTTACTTTCATCGTCCCAGCAGCTGGGTCTTAAAGCATGAGATTCAATTTAATTATATATTTTAGTGAGAACTTGGGTGATTGGTTGATAGGTATATTTAAAAATCAAAATTTATTTAAAATAAAAGTAAATAAAATGATTTGAGGAACACTGGAAGTTTGGTTTTAGTTATATATATATTTAAAAATCATTTAGCATTTTACATTAGTTTAACTCAAGCTCTAAAAACAAAAAAATACAATCTTTAAATTAACTTTATAATTATGAGTTCATGACAACTTTATTTATCTTAGCGGTTAACATTGACATTATTGAGTTTGTACAATTTATTTTGTGAAGATTATACACCTTTACTTTTGTTTACATTTATGCTCCTTTTAAAATAACAAAAATGATTTTATAATTAAATGATCACGGATTTTAAAATTCCCCATGCACATTTAGTACAAGCTTGTAATATAGCGGTAGGTTTAAACTTCTGCCTAACGCACATATCTAAGAATGACTATTTTAATGAATTCTTTATACAAGATTTAAAAAAAACATTTCTATTGAAAAAGACATTAATTAAATAGACGATTATGAGAAGACTAATTTGACGTCTTACTCCACTAACAGATAAAAAAAAAAAATTGATTTCATTTTTCTTTATAAAAAATAATAATTTAGATTTTCAATAACTAATGTTTTATGACATTAGTGGACCTTGCTGGCATAGCTTATAAATAACTTTAAAACTGTAAGCGGTTATAATAAAAAAATAGATCAATTAATTATCAAGCAAACAAGCCACTTTAGTTGGACTTACAACTAAAATCAAACCTATAATAAAATATAATGTGAATTAGTCAAAATCAAATGATTTTAACTAATTACGAAAACGAACAAAAGAGTCGATTACTCAGGTCGAAGATCCTTTCAGTAGAATCATTTCCCTATCGCTTATGTATTAGATAGGCAAAAGAAAAGCAAAACAATGTCGGGTTAATAAATATACGAATGCACAGGAGAGAAGAAACATAAGTAAGAAAATATGAGCCGGATTACAGACACTCGTATGCCTATTCCAACGAAGAATAAAAAGGGAAATCGATATGTCCACATTTCGTGTCCATATACCGATAGAAGATAGGATTTACGGAGAGCCAACATGCCCGCATATACGGGTATCATGCCGGAAAACCCACTCTATCTCAGCCACGCTATCCGATTCACAGACGTATGCAAAAGCAGAAACTAACTCCGAAACACCAAATGAATGACCATTTTAGGTCTGTCCATGATACTCCCAGCATTCTTTATTAACCCGAGATCTTATAACCATTAAATATGAATGAATTATAATTAAATAGCCTTAAAATGATCTAATACTGCATAGAGACCAACCTGCATAACCAACTATTTTATATAAATATTTAACCTACAAAAAAAACATACATATAGAAATAAGAGAATTTAATTCTCGAAAAAATCCCCCCTTCCCTCTTTCCTAACTTAAAAAAAAGCAAGATAATTAACTGACGCTATCCAGCGGCACTGTTACTAGGTCAAAAATCTATAGCATGTTTTATTCTGTTTTGAATTACAGAAATATAAAATAATAGAATCCCATTCTGGGAAATCTATAATAAACTATTAAAAAAAATACGGTATGCTTTATTTTGAAATATATATATATTCGACATAACTTCACTTGTGAAATCAAATAGATCAAGATTATTTTATTTTAAAATTAAATCGTTCTTTGTTAATGTTCCCTTCCACTAATAAACATAATTTGCTCTTTTAGTAAATTACTCTCTTTAAGTCCCCGCGAGTGAAGCTTGTCGAAATACAAAAAAAAAATCAAAGCATGAAATCTCATGCTAAGATTAATATAAAACAAATAAATAAATTCATAGTCAATCAATCAAAATATTAAAAATTATGGTGAGCTTGAGTTAATGAAATATTATAATTTAAAAGAAAAGGGTTAAAGAATCAGTTAAAAGCTTTACGAAAATACATTTATACTCTTACGATAATAGTTTCAAACATCTTGATGGAAGTATTCAAGCTCTTCAGCATTTTCCTTGAAGTTCCCCGGGATGAGTTCTATGGGCGAATGTTGGTGGCAGATGGCTCTTTTGAAGGCAGGTTTGGACAGCAGCATAACGGAAGATTTCAGGTCTCAGGAAGGAAAGGGCAGTGATTTACCCTTTTTACTACTCAATCATCGTAGCGTGATTTCTACAACTCTCTTTCTGTCTGTTCTCTCTCTGGTCTCTTTCTGGTCTCAAAAGGGCCACTCTTTATCACTTCCTACTCATATTCGATTTCTGCTGCCTCAGATCATTTTCAATTTTAAAAACAATCAAAATCATTCTTTTATTCTAATTTTAGAAAGTTTGTACCTCGATAAGAATCAATATATTTCAATATAATTTTATGTTAGTTTTTAATTTAGATAACAATGTAGAATCTCTACTAATTAATGAATAGAGATTCCACAGTGAATGGATTTTTGGTAATTTATCAATGCTTTTAATTTAAACATTTATTTTAAACTTCTTATCGAGGTACAAATCTTTTCAAAAAGGCCATCTTGGATTCTTGAACTAAAAAAATAAAACATTTTAAACATACATATCTAAAATATATATAAAAAAATTCAAAGTTAATTATTTGAATTCTTTTATTTTTTTAATAATATAAATGGAATAACAGTGTTAGTACAATTATATATATATGATCCAAAATAAATTATAGGATTTATTCAGGATAGTTAAAACATGTTAAAATATTTTTTTAGAATAATTAAAAAAAAAGCAAATGTTAGTAAAATAAATAATTAGATGGGTCAGACTGTAAAACGGCAAATCTGAATCAGATTTACCATTTCAGTATCATTATGTAATCTAATCATTGTTGTTGCATTTAGGTAAATGTTTTTTAGACAATAACATTATCCTGTATCTCCTAATAATGTAAAACTTTAATCATTAAAAGAGAATCAAATGCCTTTTCATCATCTAAAAATCCAAAGCATAATCAGAACTTACACTCATGATTCTTTCTATGACTTCTCTCAGTATTTAATGTAATCCCCTGTGCTGTTTTAAACTCAGCTGGAGTTTATTGTAGACAAGTTATAATTTCTTTGGGAAAGATCTTGTATAGAATTAATAAAAGACAGATAGGTCTATAATTTTTAATAGCTTCTTTTTCATTTTTCTTAAATATTAATGTCAATACTGGCAACAATTTCTCTATTTTTTTACCTGCTTTTTTAAAGATATCACTAATAATTTCATCATTTCCTGGAGGTTGACACTTCTTCATAGATTTAATTGCAAGTCCCATCTCTTCATTTAAAATGTTTGGTATTTAAAAAGATGCTTGGTAACTTAAAGAATGCTGTAATTATAAGAGTTGCTTTGTCTTTTCTTTATTATTATGTAATACTTTGTAGAATACTTCCACACATTTTATGATGTCATCACAATAATTTTTCCATTTTTTTTTATTACTGAAATAACTTTTCTTTCAACACCAAGATGTTAGTTTATATTTGTGAGAAATTTTTTCTTGATAATTCACAGTTATGTATTTTTTTATATACCATTATTAACTGTTTTTGTATAATTTTACAGAATTCCAGACATTCAATTATTTTTAATGGATATTTTTTAAATATTTTATATTCATTTTTTTTCATACATTCTTTTATCTTAGTTGAAAATTTACAGATGAATTATTATTATTATTTGCATGAGGTATTTTGTTGCAGTTTTTAATAGAATATCAATTATATTCTTATTGCTTTTAATCAGATCTTAATCGTTTAAAAAGTCTATTAGTATATCAAAATAATTTGTAAGTTCTAATTTAAATTCATTGTAGTGTTTCTGAAGGATAGGAATATCAATTGATAATACTATCTTTCTTAATATTTTCATTTCTCTAGTTTTTCATTAATATTATATATCTTAATTGTTTCATGTGTCGAATCTATTAATAACACTATAATATTGAAATATATATTTTCTGTTAATTAAAATATAATTCAATTGTGTATTTTCATTTGTATGCTTACATTTCTACTTAGCATTTTTCTCTCTTATTTTTTATCACTACAACCAAATTTACCTACAATATTTTCATTCTTATGTTGTTTTCCAATTTTAAAATATTAAAGTCTGTCATGACAATTTTAAAATGTTGCTTGGTATGATCAAAAATATTTTATATTTTTATATAAAAATTCTCTACCTCTTTATTATAATAACTTGTTGGAGCACAAACTGAATTATTTGCATTTGACATCTTCCATTAATTTAAATAACTAATTTTTACTACGACTGATATATCATCAATCTCCAGAATGTTATTTTTCTACTTTTTATTTATAATGAATTCCGATCCACTTGTGCTTTAAATATTTGTGCCTTGATAGTAAAAATACATGTCTACTTTTTTTAATCAATTATCTCTTCATCTTTTTTCTAAGTTTATCATTGTCCTATTTAATGGTAGATAGTTCTTCTGATTTATGCAATATTTCCTTTGAAAGTGATATGTAATTTTAGGTATTTAAATAAAGCATATCAACTGGTAGCCTGGATTCACAATCAAGAGATTCTTAACATTCTTTGCCTAAGTCTCTAACTGCTGCCTTGGCTGGTGACTTTATAGATTTCTAGAAATAAGAGCCAAAATTTAGTTTCGTTTCTCATAACTGTAAATATCTAAAAAGAAACATCCACACACCCATTTATCCTATCTTCAAAAAAACTCAACTGATGATTTAGTTGAGAACTATCAGGCAGCTGATAAGAAAAATCATAGTGTGTTTTGGTTTTATTTTTTTTGTTCTTTATTTAAAATACCTATTGCACATTATTTAATATTTCAAATTATTGTTAATTTATTAGATGTTTACATAGTTTTTAATGAACTGAAAAATTTATATTTATTTAATTTCTTTATTTTATTCAGTTTCCTATGATTGTTATACCTTTAAGCAATTATTCCTTAATTTTTTATCAATATGTTTATTATTTGCTGTTTGTTAATATAGTTTCAAGCTTTTAAAATCATTCCACCAATTTGGTGTGAATTTAGTTACAAAATTTTGTAAGATTAAATATATTAATAATATCATTTCATTTAAATTTTACAATTTTACTTAAATGACTGTACTGTAGATTTTTTTTTAAAAAAGACACACATAACACACACACAACTATGAGGTATACTAAATACTGATATGGTAGAATCTAGAATTCAAGGTTCAGGGACCACTGCTCCAATTCTATTATTTCTAATGTTCAAACTTCTTGTGAATTCACTAGCAATAAACTAATTGATAACACATAACATATGCAATAAATAAACTGTCCTTGATATTAACAATTTAGTTTCATTTACTGATATTTAAGAATTTATTTATTCACATAATCTTGGTAGTATCAACCTCTTCACCACCTTTAACATATAAATAATTAATGCAAAATATGTCAATTTCATACTGATATCATTAAAATAAACTACATTGGATATGTTGTCAATAATAATCATTATAACACTAATGCTATGTATGTTTTATAGGTAAAATATGAATCCTTCAGGGGTCTGTGATTATTCTTTTACATCACTATAACTGATCTTTGACATTTAAAATCTATTTTTATTTTTATTTTAAATGATAAAAAGATATATCATTTTTTACTAGTTACTTCTCTTAATTTTGTGCTATTAAATATTATGTTTTTACAAAAATTATTTACAGATTAAATTTGTATGAACAAAGACTTATGATCATTTCTTTATGGAGTTGTAATAAATATGTTAGTCTCATTTAAATGAAACATTATAATGTATTATAATTATCTTTTATCAAAACATTGTTTTAAGCACAATTTTATGTTGATAATTTTTACATTTTGAAAAAAAAATAGACTTTATAACTTCAAATAAATAATTGTCTGTGATTTGAGATGAAACTTGTGAATGTCAAGGGTTTTTGATCATTCTTTATATGACATTTTAATGAACAAATAATGTAAGTATAAACTTTCATTTATGTTATATGATGATTCATTATAACAATGACATAATACTGATTATAAAACAGAAAAACTTCTCAGTATAGAACAAAGGCGTCTCAAACCCCCCCCACACACACACACACTATGAAAAAGACATTATTCAAGTTAATAATTGTTTGATATCCATTTACTGATCAACATGCCTAATGTGAAATAAAAAAAATCATAATTCTGGATTTGCTTTGAATGGATGCACTATTTAAGATCGGTGAAAAAATAAATTTTCTCTACTAACTGTTTAGATATTAGCTAAATAGATCTAATGTAGCAATATTTGTCTATTGAAGAGGCAATTAATATTTTTTTTAAAAAATGTAATGGTTCTATATTTGTATACATAATCATTTAAGCTATTACAGATCTGAAAAATATTTACTTCTCACATTATATTATTCATCAGCATCAGTTTTCTATCACAAGATGGGTCACATCATCATCAGAGATCTTTATGGGATTATTAGCTTGTTACTATTTATTATTATCTATTTAAAAAAAAGTCTATTTATTACTGTCCTCATTCATTTATCAAATTCATTTATTGATTTAAATATTTCCATACATACATACATATATATATATTATCAATAATTTATTAAATGAACTTCTATTTTTCTTACACTTGCTGCAAACTATTGTTTTGCCTCTATTTCAATGACATAATTTTAAAGAAGTATTATTTTTAATATATGCCCTTTTATTTCTCCTTATTGGAATCACTAAAGATTTTTTGATTTTTAAGTTTTTATTATTAAATTTTCAAAGATTTGATTTCCTGATATGTAGGTCATCTTCATCCTATAAATATTAAGTTTTCTATTACTCTTGTAAACACTGTCAAATACATTCACATTTCTTATATATTATAAATATGCACTTTTTTTTTACTATTATTGTTATTATCAATTTTATCACATTTGTTTTTACATATTTGTATTTTATTAAATAAATTTCTATTTTACTTTTAAAGATAAAATAAAAAATGACCAAAAAAGTGTGTACAAAATAAAACTATATCACATGTATATGATAATTATAGCATCTTTCATCCTAGGATGCTAAATGTAAGCAGAAAAAAGCCATATGATGTTTTCATAGTATACAACAATCTAGCCTAGAGTTAGCATGTATCAAGCTTTTTACAATTAGTGTAAAACTAATATTATTTAAAAAAGCATATAGTTTACTATATAAATAAATGGACTTAATTTCAAAATGTTAGGTGTTTTTGAAGTTAAGACTATTAGTTTCAATGTATAAGAGTTAAAAGTGGCTGTAGACCTAACCATTTAGTATCCATTGATTTCTCAAGCTTACAATAGATGACTCTGAAATAAATATAGTGAATAACTACTTCTAAAAGTATTTCGGTATATGTGTTCAATTGATTTGTGATCTTTACTTCATTACTCATGAATAACATAACTTTTAAATGGTTAAGATAAGTTGGCATATAATATAACATCTATGAATCCATTTCAGTTTCTTCATTTATCATTACATCATACATGATACTCTTATAGTTTAGTTTCTTCTTGGGGTGACTCTTACTCAAAGTCAAGTATTTTTCTTGCTGCCTTATGTTCTATTTTTAAAAATATATTTATATTAGTATAAGTTGGTGCACTCCAGAAAAAGTAGAAAGTATTAGAGAAATATATTTAGATAGCAAACTGAGAAGTGGTAAATTTAATTAAATAGTTTAATTGCGATCAATAAATTCCAAAAAATATTTGCTGATTACGAATATTTCTTGATAAGAGACTAATTAATTAATAGAATAGATTAAATTACCTTATATGAAAAGGAATTCCTAGGCACCAATTAATTAGTTATGAACCTAAAAACATTATGGTATATGGAAGAAAGTAATTAATTGTGAAAGTAATTAAAAACTATAAATAGAGTAAGCAACAAAGTGCGTGGTTCATTTCCAGTTCATTTTGCAAAAAGATTTAAGTGGCAGTAGCTTCAGTTAATATGCAGTGCTCTCAGTGAAAATGTGTTCATGGCCAGCAGCTGAATAGGCCCAAAGAGTTTGGGAAACCGGGGCCAGAGAAACCCATCTGGATAGCAGCTAGGTATGAAGAGTTGATTTTCCAGTGGATTTTCAATGAAGTTACCAAGAGGACTGTTGCCAAGAAACAGAAGTAACTGCAGCTAAAGAAGCTCATAGTAATGGTCGCAGTGCTCTATGATGAAGCCATATGTGTTCATGTGCAGCTGAACTGGACCGGGATCAAAGAGTTTGGAAAACTGAGGTCAATGGAAAACATCTTGAAAGCAGCCAGTCTTGAAGTGCATCCAGGGGAAATGAACCAGAAGGAACTTGAGAGATATTTGTGTTGCAAGTGTAGCAGACTGTTTGCTATTCTTATTATGTACTACTTTGTTTGTTGGTATTCGGAATAATTGCATTTCAAATACACAGCATGTTGGTGCAGTTGCATGTCAAACCTGTGAATAGCAAATAGGTTTTGAATCCACAACATGCTACCATAGAACTGGTGAGTACACAAAATGCTGACAATGGTAGCGAAATGTCTAAAATATTTGCTGAAAGTCTATGTGATTCAATATAGTGAAAGCTAATAAATAAAATGCTTGTGCAGTCACCATCAGAAGCTGAGTTCCACCATGCTTGCACAGTTACCATTGAACCTGTAAGTAGTGAAGAAGTTTGGCAGCAATTTGAAATGGACACTTCTAAAATAAGACAAAAAAAAAATCAAACGTTTCTCCAAGTTGGGAGAGAAAAAAAAGCACCCAAGTTGGCAAGGGATGGCAACAAGGGTTTTTATGAAAAGGGGGAAGATGTTGTATTTTGTAAAAAATATACGTACATTAGTATAAGTTGGTGCACTCCAGAAAAAGTCGAAAATATTAGAGAAATATATTTAGATCACCAACTGATCAGCAGTAAATTTAATTAAATAGTTTACGTTAATTGCGATCGATAAATTCCAAGAAATATTTGCTGATTACAAATATTTCTTGATAAAAGACTAATTAATTAATGGAATAGATTAAATTACCTTATATGGAAAGGAATTCCTAAGGCACCAATTAATTAGTTATAGACCTAAAAACATTACCATATATGGAAGAAAGTAATTAATTGTGAAAATAATTAAAAACTATAAATAGAATAAGCAACAAAGTGCATGATTGATTTCCAGTTCATTTTGCAGAGAGATGTAAGTGGCAGTAGCTTCAGCTAATGTGCAGTGCTCTCAGTGAAAATGTGTTCATGGGCAGCAGCTGAATAGGACCAAAGAGTTTTGGAAACTGGGATTGGAGGAAACCATTTGGATAGCAGCTAGATGCGAAGAGTTGATTTTCCAGCAGATTTCCAGTAAAGTAACCAAGAGGACTGTTGCCAAGAGATGGAAGTAATTGTAGCTAAAAGAAGCTCATAGTGATGGTTGCAGTGCTTTATGTGTTTGTATACAGCTGAACTGGACCGGGGCCAAAGAGTTTGGAAAACCAAGACCAAGGAGAACTGTCTTGAAAGCAGCCAGTCTTAAAGTGCATCGGAGGAAATGAACCATAGGGAACTATAGAGATATTTGTGCTGCAAGTGTAGCAAACTGTTCGCTATTCTTATTATGTACCATTTTGTTTGTTGGTATTTGGAATGATTGCATTTCGAATACACAGCACCTTATTTCTACTCATACTTATCATCTTTTATGGAAGTTATGTTTGTTTTTTTAGCATATTCTATTATTATAGGTATTATATATGGTGATTTAGGATTTTTTAATTAGATAACTCAAGAACTAAAAAGTTTTAGTATAGGTCAGTAATATAGTGGGCCAAGAGAGAAATAACTGCCATTGTATTCACCACAAATTTAAGACTCAATTTTTTGATTGATAATTTTTTTGTTAATATTATCATAATATGCTGATTTTTCATTGTCAAAATTAGTATAATTCATGAAGTTATCTTTTTAATGTTCTCACTTAAGACAGTAACATATTCATTGAAATTACACATATATGGTGAAGATGATTGATCTCTCAATTTTGTATTCTATGAAAACATTATGATTGAAGTCACATGTCTGAACTTATAATTAAGATAATATTATAAATGCCTACGAAAAAGAATTTGTCATCACCTGAAAAAAAGGCTCTGTAATTCCTCATTTGGAGTCTTAAAAAATTTGAAGAGGGCTAAAGTTGATTCCAGATATTCTTGATATTGTAGTTATTATTATCATAAGATTATTAATTAGATAAACAAACATGGATGGGCTGTTTATTATTTAAACATCATGGTTTTCCTTCTAAACTGAAATTTAGATAGGTTTATCTGAAAGCAGAAATGAATTGGTTCACGTGTCCATGAATATTGATTCTCGACAAAAATAACTTGATAGAATTTATCAGTTAAGACAATGATTGTTCATCAAGATCAGATCGTACTAAAAATTCTTGATAATAGATTTGGGTTGCTGTATAATAAAAACTTTTTATTTAGATATCTGTAATGTAGATAACTTAAATAAAGGAACTCTCAAAAAAATTGAAAAAAAACAACAACTGGACTTTGTGAAGTGAAAAGAAAAGATGAAGAAACAATTGATATGTACTTTGCTATAAAATCAGAAATACTAAAAATAAAAATGAAATGGGATTCATCATAAATAAAAGACGAAAAACAACAGTTAATAAATTTTATTCTGATCACTTGGAGCTTTCCATATATAAATCCTCTTCTTGTGATTTTTAAAATATATTCATCATTAGTATACTACACTTTTAAAATATTACCTTTCTTTCATTGATCTATCACAATATTACTGCAGTGTTTAATTAATTTAAACTGCGCTTTATACAATAAAGTGAAGCTTGCAAAATATTATTAAAGAGTTATATGGCTTTCAGAGATCTTAAGTCTCCATACTCATAGCCTACTTTACTTGAAGTTCAGCGGTGATTTATGCAAAATTTATGCAAATTCATAACTACCATTTTCTGGAGATTGCAAAGCACGATTCCTTTCAGTTTATTGCACAGTTGTCATTTGCAATAAAGCATGCCTCCTTAATCTTTCGTTTCACATCGTTATGTTCTGTGTATATTGCCCTTGTTATAGTGGGTTCGAACACATGGCAATATGCACAGAACATAATGATGTGAAACGAAAGATTAAGGAGGCTTGCTTTATTGCAAGTGACAACTGTGCAATAAACTGAAAGGAATCGGGCTTTGCAATCTCCAGAAAATGGTCATTATGAATTTGCATAAATTTTGCATAAATGACCGCTGAACTTCAAGTAAAGTAGGCTATGAATATGGAGACTTAAAGATCTCTGAAAGCACTTAGCCATATAACTCTTTAATAATATTTTGCAAGCTTCACTTTGTAAGCGCAGTTTAAATTACTTACTACAAAGGTGAAGTAGAAATCTATTATTTTATTGCAGTGTTTAATATTAAACAAGCAATCAAAAACAACTTTAAAAAATGCAATGCAAAGAATAATTTCCAAGGCTTATAGTATTTATATTAAAATATTAAATAAAAACATTCATTTAATTGATCAATATATTATTATTTTAATATTTACCCTGGTCTCGTTTTTGTTGTAAAAGATATTTTTTGTTTCTTCCCTTTATATTTTTTTCACGATCTGCTAACATCTTCTTTCGAAGTGCCTCTTCTTCGGTTAATCTTTTTACTTCCTCATCAAATCGTCTTTTCCATTCTCTTTCTAACTAAAATCAAAATATTATGAGGTTATTAAATAATAATAGTAATGAAAATAACAGCAAATCAGACAAGCTAAAAAATCAAAATAAATTTTAAATGTATACAAATAAAAATGTCTAAAATGTTGGAAAAATTATATTGTAGCAAGTTAAGAAATTATTTTTTGTTTTTAATATATCCTAATATTCAGAGCCATCTCAGTGATATAAAATACTGTAAGAAATACTTGGAATTGATTTCATTATTTTAGTGCTATTAAATTATTATTTTACAATACTCTTGAACTTCAAACTCTAAGCCAGTGTTTATTTTACATATATTTAGGATCAACCATACCTATATATATATATATATATATGTGTGTGTGGGTGTGTGTGTATTTACTGTGTATGAAGAGATGTAATATTTTGTATAAAATATAATTGGATATAAAAATTTGAATACTTACCCTTCCTAAAGTTGAGGAGGATAGAATCACATATATTCAAGTTTAAACTAATATTTTTAATTGAAATATTCTAGTATAATATATATTATATGTTAATCTTGTAAAAAAGATTATAAAAATAGGTTATGTAAAATATGATTATATTTATATAAAAAAAGAATATATATCATAACAAAATGCTTCCATGTCAGTCACATTTTTTATATGTTTTTAAAAAATAGTTTTTAAAAAAGGGAAAATGTATCCAAATAAAAAAAAAGGGATTATGCATACACATATTATAAATCCATATTCATATTAACCTTCACAGTAGCCTTTAGCCCAAATTTAATAACTTTTTATCTTTAACAATATAGATGACTTTGAGGTGTGTGAGCAGAAAATAGTGGGGTAAGTGTGCATGAATACCTAATACTAGGTCAATTATTTTATAAAAGCTACAAAATAATAATCTCTATTGTAAAAAAGAGAATATTAATTTTATCATTTATCTGAGTTCCTAATAGTGTTTTTTTAAAAATGATATTACAAGAAATGTTCCATATTATTTTTAAAATAAATATTTTTTTTTCATTAAAATGTAGCAAAAAATCATCTTTCAATCTTATATATGTAATTAATTTATAATAATCAATATTATTATTATTCTAAGAGAATTGGTGGAGAATAATTACTTTCCTCCATGTAACCTACCTTCACTGGAATAAAAATGTAGAGAATAGAATACTACCCTAAAGTAGTCTGCAATATTTCCTTCAACCAAGAGCATAAGTTTCTGTCTACATCTGTCTCACCTGGAAATTCAAGAGGAGAACCAAATGGACAAAATTTGATACTTTTCATTCGACGAAAAGAGCAAAAATATGGTTAATGAAATAGCAGACCTACTCAAACAAATTAAAAAAGAATTTCTGAATGAAGTGAGTCAAAACAAAGAAGAATAGGATATGAAAATAAAAGAGATACAAGAAATAATGGATAACAAAGTGCAGGATGCAATAGAATCTATGAATAATGAAAGTCAGCAAAGCCTGGAATTGATAGAAGAGCATAGAGGGGACCTGGCCAATCAAATTAAATTCCTGCAGGTCAGAGATGATGATAGAATCTGAGAAATAGTGAAACAATTGGAGAAATGACCATAGACAAGATGGTCAAACCAAAAGCAAAACTGCCATGCATACATTAAAAAAAAAGAAATTGAAAATACAAAGATAGAAGAAGTAAACATAGACAGTCAATATACAAATTAAGTGTCTGAATTGTAAACCAGTTCCTTAAAATAAAGACTTTTTTCAGGAAATGCTAGTGAGGCACCTATTGAATATGTCAATAATGCAAGACTGAAAAAATAAAAATAGCAATAGCTTATAGCCATCAAGGTGCATCCCAGGCATGGTGTGATTCATTATTTACTCTATCCTCATAATTTTATTGAGTTCAAGCAAGCAATCATGAAGTGCTACTGGAGTGGGGTGAAACATAAAGTATCCCAAGAGAAATGTCCTCCTAGTCAGCCCTACAATTCATTTTTTAGAAAGCAAGTAGCAAAACTTAGAGCACTCACTGCAGATCCTCTCTCAGAAATTTACAAATAATAAGAATATTAAGACATAGCTTCCCAAGCCATATTGAAAGGATGTTGAGCAGTGACAGGTATACAATTGAGCAGGCGCTGAGCTGTTAAATGCATTTGACAGCAGCAAACCTGTATATGCTGAAAAGGAAGGGAAATTTAAACCTCCAACTAAACAACATACAGAGGAGATGAGCCACATATAAATGCTATCCAATATGGGAAGTAAAAAATCAAGACACCACCATGATATTATAACAGAAGAAATGAAGTGCCACAATGAAAGAGAAGTTCAACTGGTGACATAAATAATCCTATCAGAACCTGAATAGTTAGAAGATCAGGAAGTAGATCAAACATTCATGAAGAAAATACTTATCAGGAATATTGTTCTTCATCCCATGACAGAACACAAATAATTGGACAAACCAGGAGTATATCACCTCATAATACAAGAGTTATTATCAGAGAACTGATCATGATCATCAGGCTCTTAAAGCAGAATACAGTTATACTTCTGACCAAGAAAAGAAAAAAGCATGGCGATGAAACTGAAACCAAGGAAAGAAGAACATACTTTGAAGAAATTGGGGGTACAAAATATTGTAGTGTTGCCGTCAATACTGTTGGTAGATGGTGATATTCTTAGAGATAAAGGGATGCAGTGTGTTGATGATGCTCCAATATTTTATCTCTGCATTGCACCTACCTAAGGTTTAACCTTTTTTTATGAATAAACCTCTCAGAGGAGCTAGGCTTTCTATCAGTAGAATACTGAATTGTCTGCCAAGCACAGAACTGTGTCATGGGTTTGGAGTGAATGAGCAACTATTCCACAAGGTCAAACCTTTCTTTGGTCATTTTTTTCTTTCAAGGTGCCCTCTGAGTAGTAAGTTGTGTTTGTGCTTAAACTGAGATAGCTTTTATGGTGCTCATGTTGCATTGCAAACTTGTGCTCTGTAATGAGTTTTTCGGTCCATCATGGTGCTAGAGGCAGGCATGCATATATTGGGGCAATAGTCACCCCATCTGAAGAAGAAGAAGAAGAAGAAGAAGAATAATAATAATAATAATAATAATAATAATAATAATAATAATAATAATAATAATAATAATAATAATAATAATAATAATAATAATAATAATAATAATAATAATAATAATAATAATAATAATAATAATAATAATAATAATAATAATAATAATAATAATAATAATAATAATAATAATAATAATAATAATAATAATAATAATAATAATAATAATAATAATAATAATAATAATAATAATAATAATAATAATAATAATAATAATAATAATAATAATAATAATAATAATAATAATAATAATAATAATAATAATAATAATAATAATAATAATAATAATAATAATAATAATAATAATAATAATAATAATAATAATAATAATAATAATAATAATAATAATAATAATAATAATAATAATAATAATAATAATAATAATAATAATAATAATAATAATAATAATAATAATAATTCAATTAATTAATTATTTATTTAATGTAATATCAACAGATGAATTATAGATTGCACAATAATAAAATCAAATAAGATTAAAAAATAATAATAATAATAATAAAATAAATAATACCAATAAAATAGAAAATCAATAAAATGCACAAATAAATAAAAAGGCAATATATCAAATGAAATTAAGGAAAATATTTTTTTATGAGGACTTTAGTGAATTGTTTAAAATCCAGATTAAAAACATCATCATTACCAAAATCTTTGTTATAAGTTCTAGGTAACGAAATAAAGGGAAAATCTTAATACATCAGATTTACAATTTTCAGTTCAAAAACATTATGAGTACGAGTATTATAATTTTTTTTAGTACCTAAGTTAGAAAGCAAATTAGATACAGAAATATTCTGGGAGATGAATTTATGAAGAAGTTTGAGATCTCTTGTTTTTCAGTCTCAGTAGTAAATCAATATAGTGTTCATTACTTAAACTATTTAATTTTGCAAATTTGTCAAAAACAGACTGAATTCTTATGATATCTGTCCTGTTATGAGGATTCCATATAATTGAACCATACTCCAAGATGGGAAGAACTAAGGATATAAAAAGTTTAATCTTTGTAAATTTATTAAATGCTTTTCCATATCTGTAAATAGCTCCTACAATTTTAAAAGATTTATTCACCATAAAATTAATGTGATTACGAAAAGATCCATTATTGGAAAATATTATTCCGAGATCTCTTTGATGATCATTTGTTATAATTTTAGAGTCCCCAATATTATTATTATTATTATTATTATTATTATAATAATAATAATAATAATAATAATAATAATAATAATAATAATAATAATAATAATAATAATAATAATAATAATAATAATTTATTTATTTATTTATTTATTTATTTATTTATTCATTATGAAGCAAACAATAAATGTATAATACAGTGAGATAAATTCCATACAAGAAAAATCTTGTGTGAGGAATTTAAATGTAACAACTAAAAACACTAATAAAATACAAAAAAAAAAAGTATAAATATAACATAAAATATTAAAATCACACAGATATTGCATTTGGCAATTCAATCACAGTAGTAAATAATTACATCATAACATATAATATAAACAAAAAAAAAAAAAAATAAAAATAAAATAAAACTAATGCTTAGCATAATATAACCAGTGCCATAAATGCTTTTTAAAAATCAAATAAGATAGTGTTCATTAAATTCACAGAACAATCTCTTATAAATAAATATTAAATAATTTAGGACCATTATAACTAAATTGCTTCCTACTGGATGTTTTAAGAAAATTAAGTAAAGCTAACTGATATTTAGTAGATAAACGAGTATTTACTAAAAAACACTAATAAAATACAAAAAAAAAAGGATAAATATAACATAAAAATTAAAATTATACAGATATTACTTTTGGAAATTCAATAACAGTAGTAAA